>CM035432.1:87719464-87736964 GCA_020310875.1 Ceratopteris richardii | reverse complement strand
AGGACGTGCTTCAAAATAGGCTTCATTCTGTTTGATGATGCCAACCTTGTGGCACATGTTACCTTTTTTTCCAATAAAAATAAATGTTTTTGAAAGCCACCTTCCCTACCCAAATAGAAGCCTACAAAAGAAAGAATCATTAAAGAATTCATTTTCATGCAATTTACATTCCTCCTTAGGACTTCACATCTTCAATCTTCTAGACTTTAAGGTAGCTTAGATATTTTCATTCTTCTCAACTTTAAGGTGGCTTAGCAATGGTTCAAGTTCAATGCTCGCTTTTTTACTACCAAATAATGGTGATTAAATTGAAAGAGCATACAACATCTCACCAACAATGTTTGTATGTAGTATACAGGATGAAGAAACTTCAAAAAGCAAGAAAGAGGCAAGGATACATGAGAGTAACAGTGGGGGGAGTATATCTACAAAACATACTTTGGATGAATTTGAATGCTTGATTGAAAGTCGAAATTAAAGATTCTTGACAATGAAAATGTAGGATAGATGTCCCTTTAACCTCTATTGCGAGAAGTTCTATGTCTAACCTTTCACCATTAAATCACAAAAACCATAATCATTTATGTATGTTAGGAAGACAATTATGGGTGGTGGGGATAGTTCTTATGCATATCAATGCCTATCACCCAATGCAAATTAAAGAAAAGCTTGTAAACAGATTTAAAGATCAATACTGAATTTCAGTCTGCAGAAACTTCCTCTCGATGGGAGACCCCAACAAGAGGGGGGGTGCCTAAAGCCAAGTGGGACATCTGCTCGAGCCCTCACAGACCTGCCACAGGGCCCCCGGGGGGGGGCGGGGGGGGGGGGGGGGGGGGGGGGGGGGGGAAGGGGGGGGGAGGCTGGCTATTCACAACGTTGTACCTTAGCCAACAAACTTGCTACAAAATAAACAATCAAACTGTGGGATCAGTAGTAACAAATCATGGCCTAGGCTCATCTTCAGAAACAACCAAAATTATCCACAAGACTACATGTAAATTGGGTTGCAGTGTCCTAAATGGCCACTATGGCTATTATATAAAATACTATTTTTTGGAAAGGAATAGGATTTGACTCATTTCTACATTGTAATCTTGTAATGCTCCTCACATTCTTGTTCTATATTCCTGTGTGTTTGGGTACAGTATAGATTTGGTATGCATATGTATTCATCTCTCATCCTAATCTAGACTGACAGTGCATGTCCAATCATTTTCGAGGTGCATCTTTTGTGCGATGCAATCTTCAAATGCTCCTCACAATCTAGCTATCTTCCTCTCTCACATTCCATGCCAACTGACGCATCACTAGTTGGAAGATCTACTTAGGTGTCATCTCATCATAATCAAAATACATTTGTAGTTGTCCAATCCCCAAAAAACAATATTTAGAACAAATCATAAAAGAAAAGGAAATAATAAAGAAATCCCACTTCTATTTTTAAAAAATTTTGTTTAGCTGACAACCGTCATGCATCGATTGATGTGCACCTGCAAAAATGAGCTCACAGCACTAAAGAGCAATGGGATCATAATGTTTGAACTGTTGCTTGAGAAATATCGTCAAGTGAAAGCTGTCATACATCAGCACGTCCCAGTTCATATCTGCCTATAAGATGAGAGTAATCATAGTATCAAGTGCAAATAACATTGGAATGCCAACCCATATCAAACTAGGGCACTGGCAAAATTTTGTTATTACAGCACCATTAATAAGTTTCAGAAGGATCCCTGAGACAGAAAAATTCAACAAAAAACAGAAATCCCTCTTAGACAAAGTAGGTATCCATACTGCACGCTCGCATAGTATAGACACATGACGATAGACACAATCACCAACCAGTACAGATCCAATGTTAGACCATGTAATAGAACACATAATATGGCCAAAAAATGCTAACTATATCAGCAAATGCTTGACATACTATAAGATAGTTGTCTATAATGCTCATTTCTGGTTGCTGACTTTCTAGCACAAGCTGGATTTTTCCATCAAGCTACACGATGCCTGACTCAATAAATCCAAACCAACATTTGATGATTCTGATGGAGACTAAATCTTCGGATGTTCTTTGCAGGTGCCAATTGTTCCCATGCTGCTCCATCAAGCTTTTGTTGCATATGGTAAAATCGAACCATCATCCAAACACACTCATCACGTTTCCAAGACCAACTCATCGGCCAAAACACTTCATCACTGATGATGTCACCATAGATGAAAGGAATCGCATTCCAGCAGAACCACCAGGAAAATAAGATATCACATAATAAAGCAGGGCAAATACCTGATGATAAGATAGACCATGAGTAAAAACAGAAGAAAATTCTCAACACACACTGACAAAATTGAAAGGTACTTCAACTCACTTGAACACCGGAGAAAACAACTGAGAGCAAGTAGCTATGAAGGACCATGGACACATATATAGTGGCTGCCATACTCGCCACAAACCCAGCAGTGAAAGGAAGCCTCTGCACAACGATCGACATTTGAAACAACAAGCACTTACACTAAAAGAACAAATTGGGATATTTTCTCTTCACAAAAGGAAGTAGATGAAAGCAGTGAAAATAAACCCTACCTCTCTTGATACCATGTGCCAGAACTGAGTACGCGGACCTTTCAGAATGAAGAAGGAGCCCATTACAAACAAACAACCAAAGGTAAAGCAGATTGCAAATTTCTGGGGCATCACTACCATCACTGGAAGAAACATAGTGAATGAAATAAATATAAAGAAAACCCCTGTGGCCAGTGTAAGACCGAAGTATAGGACAGCCTTTCTTGAGGGCATGCTGCTGGCTGCTGTCTGAACATTTCCTGGTAAATCTCGGACGCCCTTAGAGACCCTGCCAAAAACTGCCATATCTCTTAACATCTCCCTTTAAGCACTCCATTCAGAAGGTATTAAGAACAAGTAGAAACAAATATCCTGACAGTAATGTCATACAAACTGAAATCGGTCAGAATGATGGACAAACAAATAGGTCATAGTAGTAGCATGCAAGAAGTATCCGATTAGTAACGAGTAATTACCTTTGTTTTACCCGAATGGTATCATCCTATTAATGAAAATAGTCCATGAATGCTACATCTCCAGAAGAGGAAATAATACAGCTGGATATGCCAGCATGCACTTGCTCTGAAAGCTAGAAAGTGTATGAGGGGACAAGAGGTGGGAAAATTCTACACTGAGCCGATATCTGCAGCAATGGACATTTTTCACCATGCACTCCATGTCTACACACACAAATGTGGAAGCTTTGTAGTTACCAAAAGGTAAGAAAGCCATTGGTGTTAAATGGATCTTCAAGAATTTTTTTTTTCTTTTTTTTTTTTTTTTTTAAAGACGATGGTACGATTGACAGGTATAAAGCGCGGTTAGTTGTCAAACGTTATGCACAAAAGAAAGATATCGACTATGATGAAATGTTTGCTCCTAATTCTAGAATGACCATCGTCAAGATTGTTCTTTCCCTTGTTGCATTCTTGGTTGGAAAGTATGCCACTTAGATATCAAGACTACTTTTCTTGATGATGATCTTCATGAAGATGTTCATATACAACAACCTAAGGGTTTCGAAGAATCAGGTAAAGAACATTCAGTATGGCAAGTTTTATGAAAGCTCTCTATGGTTTGAAGCAAGCACCAAAGGCTTGGTATGAAAAGATTCATCTATATCTTTTGTCTATTGGTTTTAGAAAAATGCTCCTACCCTCTATGTTAAGTCAAAGACAGATGTTTTGATCATAAATCATCATTTATGTTGATGATATGATTATAAGGTCCCAAGGACTCAGTTCTATAATCTTTTAAGTCAAAACTTAAGAAAGTCTTTGATGTTGATGAACTTGGTGCTTTATACTATTATCTTGACGTTGAATTCATATTCATATTCAAGAATGATTGTATCTATATGACTCTGCAAAGGTACTTGAGAAACTATTGAAAAGGTTTGAAATGTGTTTGAAATGTCCGATCCTAAACCAATGCAAATACCAATGGATGTTAATATGTCATTATAAGCAAATGCAAATTTAGAACCTTTTGATGCTATGTTTTATACTCAAACAGTTAGATGCTTGATATATCCATGTAATAAGCATCCTTACATTTAATTTGCAATTTTTCAAGTTTCAAGGTTCATGCACAAACCTCTAAAAATTCATTGGAAAGTTGTGAAACAAAATTTCAAATTTTTGAGAGGAACTATGAATTATGTAATGATTTTTTCGAAGTCGTTGCATTTTATACTTCAAAGTTTCATAGATTATGATTGGAGAAGTGATAGAGACACAAGAAGAAATACAAGTGGCTATTGTTTTTATGTTGGTGAACCCCTTATGAGTTATATATTGGCATTCTAAGAAATAACTAAACATTCCTTCATCTTTAAGTGAAGCAAAGTACAGAGTTTCCTTTACAACAACACTTGAGCCTATTTGGTTGCATTAAATTTTAAGTTATCTTGATGTTTATGTTCATCTTCCTATGCAGATATATTCATATAGTC
The DNA here is from genome assembly GCA_020310875.1 of Ceratopteris richardii. Lineage (NCBI taxonomy): Eukaryota > Viridiplantae > Streptophyta > Polypodiopsida > Polypodiales > Pteridaceae > Ceratopteris > Ceratopteris richardii. The sequence goes on along the minus strand of CM035432.1, from coordinate 87,732,447 downwards.
AAAGTCCTATTGCTATTGCAAAGAATCCTATTCAACATGCAAGAATTAAACATATTCAAGTTCATTATCATTATATTCATGAACAACTATCTAAGAAGCATTGTGAGTTTATATATGTTCCTACAAATGAGAATATGGCAGATATCTTTACTCAAGCATTATCCAAAGATAAACATCAAAACTTATGCAGATTATTGAATCTTATGCCAATATGACATTGAATAGGGGATTGTTGGAAGAACAATGTCACATTGAGGGGTCTGAACACTAATTTTCAACAAACCTTAATTTTCAAAAATGGTCCAAATGTTCAAAATGATCAACATGCTCAAAAGGTCTTTAAATATTCTCAAAGTCCTGACTCCTCATCAAGAGATTTCTAATGATATATAGCACTTGACCATCCGAGATCATTTAGGACATCAAAACCCTAACCCTAACTCTAAGTTTTGAGCTTTTCAAAAATGAAATACATCAAGGTAAGATGAAAACACGAACCATACCTCGTACGGTACGTTCGGTACATGTACGGTATAGTTTTTGTTGTTCGATACTTTTTTGAGAGCAATAATTTTTTTATTTAAAAACCCTCGGAATTTGGGTAATGGTAGCTTTTGGCTTTGTTTTGCATGTCCCACATGAGAGAGAGAGAGAGGCATTGTTGCTCAAAATTCAAAGCTTGCCATAGGTAAACTAAGAACTATATATATATATATATATATATATATATATATATATATATATATATATATATATATATATATATATATATATATATATATATATATATATATATGTATATGTGTGTGTGTGTGTGTGTGTGTGTGTGTGTGTGTGTGTGTGTGTGTGTGTGTGTGTGTATATATAGGGGGGAGAGAGAGAGAGAGAGGCCTACCAATTGGAGCTTGCTCGAAATTCAAAGCTTGCCATAGGTAAACTTAGAACTATTTTATATATGGCAAGCTTTGAATTTCGAGCAACAAGCTCCAATTGGAAGGCCTCTGTACCCGAATCTGTACCTTAAATCTGTACCCGAATCTGTACCTTAAATCTGTACCCGATCTGGACGCTGCTCTGTACCCGAATCTGACGTGATCTCTGCTCGTCGAGGAGGCACAAACTTGAATTTTCGGGTTTCGAAACTTTGCTTTTAGGGTTCTGCAGCCTTCCCCTCTCAGCAATGACTTCGAATCTCTCCCTGCTTATAGATGCAGCATTAATTTTAGGGTTTGAAGACTCTGATTTTAGGGTTTCAAAGCCCTGATTTAGGGTGTGGCACTTGGAGCCTGGCAAACAGCCACAACTCTCTCTCTTTTTTTTCTTTCTCTCTCCCTTAAAAAAAAATAAAAATAAAAAAATAAAATTGAAACCCTAAACCTAATCTCTGAAATGGCTCCTATGGACCGAAGGGAAGTGGATGAACTGATCGCTAAAGCCCTCAAAGAGGCCAAAAAGGAAGCAGACCGCAAACTCAATATGGAGATACAAAAGATGATGGAACAGTTCAAAGGCCTCGAAGAACAAGTAATGGATAAAGTCAAAGGACTCGAAGAACAAGTAAAGACTCTCACAGAAGAAAGAGACAATTGGAGGACAGCATATGAGCACTTGAAAGAAGAGGGTGAGATCTCCAACGTGGAGACACTCAAAGAAGAAATAAAGAAGGAAATCAAAACGGAGGTAGAATCCACTCGAGAGTCGTGGGTGGAAGTAGTACACAAAAGGATTAAGAAGGAAGTTAGGGAAGACGTACAGAAAGAAGAACTCACACGAGTCCAGGATACACTTGAGGAGGAGAGGCTTCGACACACTCAAAAACTTCACATTCGGATTACAGGCCTACCTGAGGGAGCATCACCAGAGGAAGATGCAACTGACATTTGCCGTCGACTTGGATATGAGAGCATGCCATTCACAGGTGCATGGAGGGTTGGGAGGGATACATCACGTTTGCGAGCACTCATCCTTAAGATGAGCTCCGAGGAAGCACAGACCGCATTCTTTAGACGTCGATCAGTACTACGTGGACTACCAGGCGGCGCCCTCTATATGGACGAGGACCTCACGAAGATGCAGGTGGCACACCGACGCGCTTGCATGCACAGATACTCCAGGCACTCCAAGAGGGGAGAAAGGCCTTTTACCGGGATGGTAAGGTCTTCATAGATGGACGCCCTATCAAATAGGGGCACGCGATCTATGAGACATCACTACACCAGGAGACACCACTCAGAGGAGTGGTGTGGAACTGCAACGGGGCACTCTGGACGTGACCAAACAGGTTCCAGGAGATCCTGGCATCACATGACTTTGTGTGCATCACAGAGACAGAGAGAGGTCTACCACACATCGCAGGTTTTCATTGGGAATCTGCATTCAAGACCACGACGAGACAGAGTACAGCACGAGGATCGGGAGGAGTAGCCATCATATTTCGACAGGAGATACAGAGCCGGATCCATATTATAGGTAGAGATGAGGAAGCAAGATACATGTGGGTTCGCATGGAGATAGCGCAGGGGGGTTGGATTTACATTGGTATATGCTACTTCCCACCAGGCAGGTCTCGATATGCAGGACAGGATCTTGGGGGACCGACTCGAGACAGAGACTCACCATACACAGCGCTTTCAAAGGAGATACTACATTACAGCACACTAGGTGAAGTCTTCCTTATGGGAGACTTCAATGGCCGCACTCAGTCACATCAGTGCGAGGCATATGACATGGATCACCCACATCTCATGAGGGCTAGAGACCCGAATGAGATGAGCACCAGCAGAGTATCGACAGATATGGGTCAGGACACCACCGGCTATGGAAGACATCTACTCGAGCTAGGCCGCCGACATCATCTCGTTATATATAACAGGATGAATCGTTGGCCAGGTTTTGGCGGATTTACTTGCTTCCCTCACGGGGGAGGTGAGAGCACAGTCGACTACATTTTGGGTACCACCTCTGGGGCTTCACTCATCACCTCACTTAGTATTGGACGACGTCCACTTGGGGCTGACCATACATTTATCACACTCACACTCGCATCTCCGATTCCATTAGACACTCCCTCACCCACTGAGACACATACCACGATACACTTCACACACGAGCTCTCACATGTCTATGCACACCATTTACACACCCGCCTACTCCCCCTCGATCCACTCTCACCTTTGGACACACTTACATCACATATCACCACCATCCTTCAGGACTCAGCTCTCCGCAGCTTCCCACACCACACACATATACACCCTCCACGCACAAGATCCATGCCCCAGAACCGCTGGTATGATGCGGATTGTCGTGAGCTACGGAAGCACCTACGGATTTTAGAGCATAGGGGAGATATTACACACACACAGGCAAAGCGTCGCATGCAGAGCCTTACTCGTCGCAAACGGCGAGATTGGGAGGAGAGACAGTATTGGGATATTTACTCTGCTCATGAGTCGAGACAGTGGAGTGGCATGGCGACATTTGAGAGAAAGGAGACAGCAGACACCTATCCGAGACCCGAGCACTTGGCATAGCTATGCACGGAGTCTATACGAGATCCCATACCAGCCTCCCATTCCCAGACCGCAGAGCTCACGTCCTACTACCTCTGACTTCTTCACACCCACTATGGTGGGACATGCTATTGCCCGGCTGCAACATGGCAGGGCCCATGACCATTTCGGTTTACAGGCAGAGCACCTCATCTATGGAGGCACGACTCTCGCACCGCTCATTGCCCACCTCTTCAACCGTGCATTGGTTGAAGGGTTCCCGGACTCATGGACTGAGCACACCATAGTGCCCATTCATAAGTCAGGTGACACTATGGATCCAGCTACATACAAGACGATCATGATTGGCCCTATATTGGCCAAGTTATATGGGGCAGTACTAGAGACAGAGTTGAGTACTCTCGCTGAGAGGAAGGGTATCAGGGCTCCGGGACCGGCAAGTTTCAGACGAGATTACTCTAAGATTGACCACATCTTCACTTTGAGATGCCTGATCGACCAGGCAAGGGTGAGGAAGGGGAGATTATATTGTTGCTTTGTGGACTTTCGCAAAGCATTTGACACTGTTCCCAGGGACCGACTCTTCAGACGACTACTTGATATCGGAGCTCCGGAGGAGATGATATGGGGGATCTACTGCAACCGGACCACGGTCACGAAATCACTATTTCCTAGCTTCAAAAATTACTGGCTCAAAAGGTTCACAGCTTGAAAAAAAAGGGTACTCAACTCATGCGGCACATTTTCTGCCTTGATGCGGCTATGAAACCTGGGCTGAGACCAGCCCCAAACACTCCCTCGCTCGACACACGATAGGCCCCAAAGTCTGGCGCCCCTTGCGGTATTTTTTTCAATTATCTTGATGAGAATTACAATGTAAAGGCTGCTTCGCCAGCAACCAACACATACTTGTTTATGTAACCGGTGCGATTCTGGCACAAAACAGGCCCGAATTGCTGCAAAAACAGCACCTGCGCAGCGCTGATTTATACCTGTAGCGATGAGGTTACTACCCTCACCCGTACCTGCTTTTGAAGTAGTATTTAGCTACTCCGGGTACCTGATCAAGAGGCTCTTGCCTCGGCAATCCGTGCATCAATTTCCACACAGCTGTACATGCATATGATCAGCCCTCTTGCGGGGCATAACAGAGAGAATTAGAGAGGGAATAGAGGTGTGTGAGCGCGGAGCTTCACACTACATGTAGCGGGGCCGAGAAAGCACACCTTCAAGGCTGCGTAGACCTGAAAATCCACCATGAAAAAGCTGCAAATGAGCCTCCCAAGCTCAAATTCGAGCTCCCCTCTTCCAGACTTGGCAACTGGCTCAGAGAGTGCCATTTGGCACATTCTTAAGCAATTACCATGTTGGAGCTTCCGGTCTAAAAATATCTCAAACGGCGCGTCAGTTGACTTAGCTGCAGAGTCGGCCAATGATCCCCTCGTCATTTCGCCGCCAATGACGCGAACAGATTCCAAAGTCCAAAAATAGTAACCTCCTAAATTTTAGGAGATGCGACCTCTGCATTCCTTCTGCTGTCCCAAGCATATCTTATAACTGGGGTCTCGCCAAATTATGTGTGGAGACCCCAATGCCATGACTTTCTACTGATGGCCACTCACGGGAGTGCCTCTTTCAAGTTCTTGATCCATTGATCTTTCTTTCTTCAGTGCCATCTCTAGCTGACCAATGCCAGCTTCAAGGCTCAGGTAACCATCAGTCCCACTGTCCCAATGGCCACCTTCTCTGGCAATGCAAAGGTCCAATGCCTAGTCCAAGAGTCCTCTGGGGGTAAAAACAGAAGCAATCCACAAAGAAAAAGAAAAAGAAAGGAAAATATTTATCTTAGATAGATAAATACAGGGGAAAACAACTGCAAAAATATCACCTCCTGGTGACACACCCCCCTCTTGAAAAACTGCAAGCGACCTCGATTGCATGCCACATGCATATCTGATGACACAGGGCGACAACAGGATTCCCCAAGTTGTTAGTGCCATCGCATGTTCTACTTGGAATCAAATGACATAGATAGGAAACCCACTACCATATGCCATCCCAAGTCAAGCCTAGCATAAATGCTTACTTGGAGCCTTTCTAATACATGCTTCCGGACGCAATACAGGGCAAGAGCACGAGTATCACAACATGTATAATTCATTCTTTGAAGTGTCACACGTACAACTTCAAGGCACTCAAATTCTTTTGTTAATTGTCTGTACATTAATCAACTTTGTGCATTACCAGAGGGAAAAGTACAATAATGTACATTCATGGCATTGTAGCTTCAAGAAGGAAAGCCTCTTTGTAAAGCTGCAAAATCTGAGGAAAAACAGCCAACTCTTCCTCTTCCATCCATTTTGCATGCATTGGTGAATAATTCCTGAATTTCACCAAGTATCTTCTTGCAACTTTGCCCTTGACTTTCCTTTCCTTGTGTGCCAAAATCTGTTCAGCCTTAACTGCTTTGTAACGCATAATTTACCATGCATCATAATGAAGTTGTCTTTGAGAACATAATGGTCGTGATGTTGACCATTCATGAGATGTTCAAAGATCCTTGAGAAATCTTCATCTTCGCCATACTGTTCCTTCATGTCATCAAGCTCATGATGATATGAGATTGAAACAGCTGACACCTGTGGTTTGCGAGACAAGGCATCCGCTACCACATTCTTCTTGCCTTCCACATGCATAATCTGAAAATGGAACATCGAAAGAAAATTTGCCCATCGCATGTGTTTTTCTGACAGCTTTGCTTGTGTGAGAAAGTATCTTAATGTCTGGTGATCCGTTTGCACTACAAAATCAGCACCAAGCAAATAGTGCTTCCAGCTAGATAGTGCATGAATAACGGCCAGTAATTCTTTCTCATAAATCGGGTATGTCTTTTCTGTGTCAGAAAGTACTCGACTCACGTACGCCACGACTCGGCCATCTTGCATAAGTACGGCACCAATACTGTTTCCACATGCATCGCATTGCACTATAAATGACTTCGTGAGATCGGGTAATATCAGAACCGGATCTGAAGTCATCTTTTCTTTCAAGCATCTAAATGCTGATTTTTCTTTGTCCGTCCACTGCCATTTGACATTCTTTTTCTCTAGCGCATGAAGTGGAGAAGCAATCTCTGCGAAGTGTCTTATGAATCGTCGATAATAGGAGCATAAACCTAGAAAACTGCGAACATCATGTACAGTCTTTAAGTCTGGCCAAGACACGATTGCTTCTATCTTCGCAGGATCCATAGTGACTCCTTTTCTTGAAACAATATGGCCGAGGAAGTGGATCTGCTCCAAAAAGAATTCACTCTTTTTGCCATTGATAAGGAGTCTATTCCTTCTAAGTTCTTCAAAGACTGCAGCAAGATGATTTCTATGCTCCTGTTCATTCTTTGAGAAAACTATCATATCGTCAAAGAATGTGCCAACAAAATTTCTGTGGGGACGGAAAATTCTGTCCATCATTCTATTGAAGGTGGCAGGAGCATTAGTCAATCCGAACGGCATCACTAGAAATTCATAGAGACCAAATGTGGTCCTGAAAGCAGTCTTGTGAACATCCTCAGGCCTAATCCTAATTTGGTGGTAGCCACTCTTCAGATCTATCCTGCTAAAGAACGCTGCCCCTTGCAATCGATCAAGAATATCTTCTATGCGCGGAATCGGAAACCTATTCTTGATTGTGATCTTGTTCAAGGCACGGTAATCTATACACATCCGCCATGAGCCATCTTTTTTCTGCACTAACAAGACAGGCGAGCAAAACGGTGAGCTACTAGGCTGGATCAATCCCTTCTCTAGGAGCTCATTAACCTGAGTCATAATTTCTTGTTGCTGGGCTGCACTAACCCTGTAAGGTGGCCTATTAGGAGGAGTAGATCCTGGAATAAGATCTATAACATGGTCTTCAGGCCTCTCAGGGGGTAACTCTGCTGGTAAAGAATCAGAGAAACAATCACTAAACCTGTCCAAGAAAGTTCTTCTACTTTGTTCAAGCGCAGACATATTACTTTCAATTTCATTGACTGGTTTTGCAAAAATTAAGTACACGGAAAGATGACTTTTTATTACTGATGTGATGGCAGATGCCGAAACTACTGGAAGAGACTCGCCTTTAAGCTTTACATCCAAGGTAAGAGTCTTGTCCCTATGTACAAAAGTGATGGTCCTGCCATATGCATCAATTATAGCACGCTTTCTGTGGCACCAAGGCATTCCCAGCAGGACATCGCATCCTTCTAATGGCATAATATAGAACTCCTCTGTATCAACATAATTCTGAATGTGCATTTGGAGTTTGCCAAGTATAGGGGTAACAGGCACTGAATGTCCTGGGCATGCCAAATCAGCCTGTCCTTCCAGCCCCATTTCATCTGGTCGAATTCCCAGTTTTGCTGCTAATGTCAGTGTGATAAAGTTGGCGCGAGCTCCGAGATCAAAGAAAATGAGAACTGTAACGTCCCTGATCTTTCCCCATGCTCGGCATAATTCTGAAGCATCAGTGCAAGGCTGATCACTGAGCATGTCTCGTACCAATCCCACACTCGGCATGGTCTTTTTCTTGGGCTGGTTATCTTTATCATCGGCATCCCTAGGCTGCTTTTGTGGACATTTGGCAGCTATGTGTCCCTTTTCTTCACAAATGAAGCACTTTCCAGCTGCCCTTAATACCTGTTTCTCGGCATAGGTTTTGCCCAGAGAATCCCTTTTCTGTCCGTCTCTGCTTGTCAGTTTTCTGGGCTGATTCTGTAAACTTCTTTCCAAACTGCTTCTTCGCATTAAAAGGCTTTGATGATGAAGCAGTGTCTGTCTTGGAAAACTTTCTAGGAAACTCTTTCTTCTTAGCATCAGCTTTACTCTGAGTTTCCTTGCTAGTGGCTCCCTTAAATCCAGCTGACCCTCCTTGTAGCAATGCGTTTGCCATAGCCGCATTTTCTATTAGCTGGGTCATATTGCTGACATGAGTCTTTATGCAATAATCTCTAATTTCCTTGGGCAAGCCACAGCAATATTTCTCAATTTGCTCTGACAATGGCACTGTCCTGTAAGAACTGACTGGCAGCAGTGCATCCCAAAACTTTTTATTGTATTCTTCCAAATCTGTGCATGTCGCTGCATCCAATTTGTGCCATGCTGTCATCACATCTACCTCGAAGGTATTGGTTAGCCAAGCGGATGAGAAGACCTGCTTGAACTGAACCCAAGTTGTTGGTGCTAGTCCCTGCATGAGCAATGTAGTCCACCATTGCAGGGCATTTCCTTTTAGAAAGGTCGCTGCCTTTCGCACCTTAGATGACTCTGTGAAATTTCCGCCTGTGTAGGCTGCATCAAATTGTTGGATGAACGTTAATGCCTTTAACTTGTCCTGCATCCCACTGAACGTTTGAAATTTCACTGCTTGTCCGCCTTCTTTGTAGTCCTTTTGTTTTGGGCTCTGAGGCGTCAAGTTGTCATAGACGGGGGCCTGTAAAAATGGTAATCCAATATTGGCTTTCTCCTCGCTTGATACAAGAGGTTTTTGTATTGGCTGCCCACTAGGCTGAGAAAAACCAGCCATACCTCCTTGTGCTCCTGGCGTCGTGAGGTTGCCTTGAACTGCTTGAAATCCTGGCTGAGCACCAATGTTTGCATACAAGGGATTCACAGGACATATATGGTATGTCCCTGGAAACCCTGTGGGCATTGCCATAGCTTGAAATACTGATCCGCCACCAAAGTATCCTGGATTCACAGCCATTTGTGGAGGTGGCATACCTTGAAGCATCGGCTGCGCGTTACTCCCAAGACCATTGAGATTTGGGTCTTGCACCCCTGCCGAATCTGGCGGTAGTCCAGGGGTCACAGGTGGCTTATCCACATGCCTCTGTGTCTTCGGAACTGATTCACTTTGTCTCTCTTGGGCATGGGCTGAAGTATGAGTCTCGGAATCCTGCTCTTGAGATTTCATGAATTTCTTCATGCGAGGATTCTTGACCAACTCTTGAAACGTGCCAAGCATACTCATAAGCTGAGCCTGGAATAAATCTTCCTGTTCCTGCTCCTCAGCTGTCAAGACGGCCTGCACGGGTTGAGTCCTAAGAGATGCAGTCTCTTGGACACTAATGGTCGTCTTGCGATGTCTACGTGTGGAAGAAGAACTCTGTTCCGGAGGGAGTTTGCCTTTTCCTTTGTCAGCCATCTTCACTGTTCCAGCAAGTACCTGTGTCTACACCTGTACCTGGCTCCAAAGAAAGATGTCGTAATCTTTCTCACCTGGGAATCAAGTGGTACTACTTGCCAGTGTCAATTGCTTTGCTTTCACCCACAGTGCCCGTGTCTCACTCCTTAAGAAAGGCGGTGAGGTCCCGGCAACGGAACCATGCAACCGGACCACGGTCACGAAATCACTATTTCCTAGCTTCAAAAATTACTGGCTCAAAAGGTTCACAGCTTGAAAAAAAAGGGTACTCAACTCATGCGGCACATTTTCTGCCTTGATGCGGCTATGAAACCTGGGCTGAGACCAGCCCCAAACACTCCCTCGCTCGACACACGATAGGCCCCAAAGTCTGGCGCCCCTTGCGGTATTTTTTTCAATTATCTTGATGAGAATTACAATGTAAAGGCTGCTTCGCCAGCAACCAACACATACTTGTTTATGTAACCGGTGCGATTCTGGCACAAAACAGGCCCGAATTGCTGCAAAAACAGCACCTGCGCAGCGCTGATTTATACCTGTAGCGATGAGGTTACTACCCTCACCCGTACCTGCTTTTGAAGTAGTATTTAGCTACTCCGGGTACCTGATCAAGAGGCTCTTGCCTCGGCAATCCGTGCATCAATTTCCACACAGCTGTACATGCATATGATCAGCCCTCTTGCGGGGCATAACAGAGAGAATTAGAGAGGGAATAGAGGTGTGTGAGCGCGGAGCTTCACACTACATGTAGCGGGGCCGAGAAAGCACACCTTCAAGGCTGCGTAGACCTGAAAATCCACCATGAAAAAGCTGCAAATGAGCCTCCCAAGCTCAAATTCGAGCTCCCCTCTTCCAGACTTGGCAACTGGCTCAGAGAGTGCCATTTGGCACATTCTTAAGCAATTACCATGTTGGAGCTTCCGGTCTAAAAATATCTCAAACGGCGCGTCAGTTGACTTAGCTGCAGAGTCGGCCAATGATCCCCTCGTCATTTCGCCGCCAATGACGCGAACAGATTCCAAAGTCCAAAAATAGTAACCTCCTAAATTTTAGGAGATGCGACCTCTGCATTCCTTCTGCTGTCCCAAGCATATCTTATAACTGGGGTCTCGCCAAATTATGTGTGGAGACCCCAATGCCATGACTTTCTACTGATGGCCACTCACGGGAGTGCCTCTTTCAAGTTCTTGATCCATTGATCTTTCTTTCTTCAGTGCCATCTCTAGCTGACCAATGCCAGCTTCAAGGCTCAGGTAACCATCAGTCCCACTGTCCCAATGGCCACCTTCTCTGGCAATGCAAAGGTCCAATGCCTAGTCCAAGAGTCCTCTGGGGGTAAAAACAGAAGCAATCCACAAAGAAAAAGAAAAAGAAAGGAAAATATTTATCTTAGATAGATAAATACAGGGGAAAACAACTGCAAAAATATCACCTCCTGGTGACATCTACGCATTATACAAGAGAGTATCTGGTAGAGTCAGATGTCAAGGGGGCTTATCTGATCCACTTGCTAGCACTATTGGGGTGAAGCAAGGATGCCCTCTTTCACCCACCCTCTTTGGTCTCTACATTGATGAGATAGTGGACTACATACAGCAGCAGGGGGAGATGGCATTGAGGTACAGGGGTCCACTGTCCATATTCTTTTATACGCTGATGATATTGTATTGGTTTCAGAGTTTGCAGAAGGTCTACAGCATCATCTACATGGCCTAGATGACTTTTGCAGACTCAGAGGGTTATCTGTGAACCTTGGTAAAACCAAGGTCATGATCTTTCATACATCAGCACACGTACGCAGACATAGTTTGTTCACAGCAGCGGGTGGACCGATCGAGGTGGTCGGATCATATGTTTACTTGGGAGTGACATTTACAGAAGCATCAGGGGTCTTCTCTATGTCTCAGGCAGCCCGTGACCGCATCACACGTGGGTACGCAGCACTAGCTTTGATGGAGAGACAGTGCCACCAGGCATATTTTCAGGAGCCCCGCACAAAGGGGTGGCACTTTGACACTTTGGTTAAGCCAGCGCTCATGTATGGGGCAGCCATATGAGGGCCCGGATTAGCTACATCAGTATGGACAGCGTTAGAGAGGCCACAGATCCTCATGATTGCCAGACTTATCCGCAGCAAGCCTTCAGTACCACATGATATCATTAGAGCAGAGCTCGTTGCACCACCGATGCTAGTTGAGGCACTATTCCAGACAGTATGCCTATTACACAGACTTCGGAGCATGGATACAGAGCGCATTGCTTATCGTGCTTTCCAGGCATCACGTGATATGGCATTAGCTGGCGACACCTCCTCATGGTATGCACAAACACGAGACTGGCTGGCCCACCACGGCTTTGACATAGACAGGCTACCACCACTACAGTACGACTCACATGCACCCACCTACTCGCTCTCTCATCAAGAGAGGAATAGGGTCATTCGTCAGGAGATATGGCATACATACATACAAAGGACATGGGTGAGCCCTAGGGATACATTGCCACCGAAAATGCTCTATTACCGCGAGCATTTTCTACATATATCGAACGCGGGCTTCATCAAGATCCCGAGATACATGCAGACATACCTCCCCCACCACCTCCAAGTCGTCATTGGGCAGCTCCGGGTCTCATCACATCAGCTCGAGATTGAGAGGGGTCGGTCTAGGGGAGTCCCCCGTGAGGAGAGGTGGTGCCCAGTATGCCAGACACAGGTAGAGAGTGAGGAACATTTTGTTATCAGATGCCGAGCATACTTAGACCTACGAGCACAGTTCCAGCTAGAGGAGTCACTCCAGTTGTGCATGACTATGGGAGACCAGCGATGCTTGGGGCGCTTCCTCACAACAGCATACGAGAGGCGAGAGCGGTCACTACAGCCCACACATCAGCTACGGGTGAGTATCCAACAGACCATTACCCAGTTCTTTCAGCAAGCTGAGCTACACTAGAGAGGCCCTTCTACTGGGCTCACGCTCCACCAGGCAGCAGCACAGAGAGCACGACGCCGACCACGCATGGTAGGATATCGTCGACCGCGACTATATCAGGAGGATATCGCACGCATCAGGACAGCCTACGACCACATGATGGAGCATAGGCATACCACCACCCCCTCGGTTGTCTTCCTTCAGGAGGCACTCAGACCACCACAGATGTACCATATACTACACCCACCTCCCCCCATCACCAGTAGCTAGGGCGTTTTACTCACTCATATTATGGATCCCCCTGTATTAGGTGGCCACTATCTGCTGAGTCAGAGCCACGTCTCCCAACCTTTCACCG
>CM035432.1:87424464-87716964 GCA_020310875.1 Ceratopteris richardii | reverse complement strand
ACAAGAAAAACTCTACAAAGCAGCAAAAACCATGGTATACTGTTAGTTACTTACGAGGTGAATGCTCCCATTAAAGTGCTATTTGCAGATTTGAAAAGAGGGGCAATCGATTCCGGCATAGACGCTTCAAGATCGAGGCTGAGCTGAGAGACAAGAGACGAGGACGTCTCCTGGGTACGTGCAGAAGCATAGCTGTTCCAATCGGCCAGAAGAGATGGCGTATCTCCATCAGCGCTTGCGCCATCGCTGCTGCTTGGACCGCCTGAAAACCAGGCCTGCATCTGTTTCCACTGCTCCAGGATTGCTGGCAAGCGCAGAGAGAGAGAGAGAGAGAGAGAGAGAGAGAGAGAGCTCTCAGCGACTTTGAAGTTATTGCAGAGAGAAGTAATCCTGGTGGAGTGGAAATCCCACGCGCTTCTTCAAGAGCGAGCTGTCAACGTTCTTCTTTCTATTACGATCCTTACATGTATATGGCTTCAACAGATTTTCCTCCAGAGAGTGCATCGAGCTCTTGAACTAGGTCTTCAAAGAGTGCATCGAGCTCTTGAACGAGAGGGCCTTCAATTTGGTAGATGATGTGCAAGCACATTAAAATAGTGCAATGTGTGTCTTGGGTAGGTAAATGACATGAGGCCATATGAACTTTCATGGGTGGACATTTTTTGCAAATCAATTTGAGCTTCAAGCCTTTGTTGGGCACTCATGCATGCGTGAAAAGTTCTCTTGGGAGCTCTTTGAGCTCCTAAGAGGGCTCCAAACGCCCTGATCTTTTGCCATAGAAGTTCAATGCCAATATCCATGATCTCTTCCATCCCCATGCAACAAAGAAGAAGGAGAAATGGGTTTCTATGTATTATTTGCCAAAGATAGCAAGAAGATCCCACGAGTTCTCTCTCTCTCTCTCTCTCTCTCTCTCTCTCTCTCTCTCTCTCTCTCTCTCTCTCTCTCTCTCTCTCTCTCTCTCTCTCTCTCTCTCTCTCTCTCTCTCTCTCTCTCCACATGAGGTGCATCTAATTTGTTGTCACGTAAAGTCTCCACTAGCCATTTTGGCATAGTTTTTGCCTCTTCAATATCAGCTCTCTCTTCAACAAGTGCATCATGTAAATTTGCATCAGAAATGGAATGATCTACATCATTACATGAAACATGTAAAGACTGAGAAGTTGCCTCATTAGGACCAGCACTAGATTGTCCACCTATAAAAAGAGGCATCAAAGTGTCATACATGTCTTTGGAGCTAACTGATGTCTCCTTAGTACATGAAAGTAATGGCTGAATAGCATCTTCCACAAGAACAACATCATGGCTAACCAGAATGTGTTTAGCCTATGGATGATACAGATGATAGCCTTTGCTTTCAAAACTATACCCAACGAAAATACATTTTACCGTTTTATCATCCAATTTCTTGCATTGTTGTTCAAGCACTAATGCATATGCTAGACAACCAAGAACACGCACGTGAACAATAGATGGCTTATGACCATGCCAAGCCTCATATGGAGTGATAGACTGCAATGTTTTAGTGGGACATATGTTAAGTACATATGATGCATACATGATAGCCTCAAGCCAGAAACTATGTGATAAAGCCTGACTCTTGACCATACACCTCGTTGTTTCCATGCATGACCTATTCTTTCATTCAACAACTCCATTTTCTTGGGTATATATGGCACTATACACTGATATTTTATCCCACATTCAGCCAAAAATGCATTAAAGTCATAAGACATATACCCCCCCCCTCGATCACAATAGAGGGTACCCATTTTACATGTTGATAGATTTTTAGCCAAAACCAAAGACTGTTTGAAGCACATAAAAACTTCGGACTTTGTTTTCAATGGATATATCCATGCATGCCTAGAAAAATCATCAATGAAAGTCACGAAGTAAAGATGGTTTCCAAAAGAGAGTGTTTGCATAGGACCACAGACATCACCGTGAACAAGTTGCAATTTTTGAGTAGATCAAATGGAACCATCTTTTGGGAACAAAGAATGTTGCATTTTGCCCAAAATATAGCCTTTACAAACATGTTTAGTAGGTGCCTCAAGTTTGGGCAAAGAGGCCACCATTTCAGATTTCTGCAGGCGTAGCAAACTAGCAAAATTTCGACGACCAAAGCGTGCATGTCAAAGCTTTGCATATGAAAAAGCTTGAGAATCATGTATTGCACATGCTAAATCATTCATGGATTTTTCATAGCCTATGAGCTTATACAACCCACGACATAAAATGCGAGAAGCAGTAATGACATTGCCATTTGATAGATCCTGAACTGTACATCTGTCATCAACAAATTTCACAACCAATCCAATCTTGGCTAAAGGTGAAACCGATAATAGATTCTTCTTGATCCCTGGCACAAATAAAGCATCTGACAATGTAAAAGAACTACCATCAGCAATAGTCATAATGATCTTACCAACTCCCATAACAGGATAAGAGGAGTTGTTGATGCATGTGACAGTATTCCCTATAGAGGTAGGCTCAAGTGAAGTGAAGAAACTGTGCTGCAAGGTAATATGTTTAGTTGCCCCACTAACAAAGTACCAAACATCTGAGTCTACTACAGATATACATTGTTCATATGAAGATGGGTGAAATTGCAAACAATAGTAAATGCCCATTCTTCATACTACACAAGATTAGCAGACTCTGTCGAGCCTCTTTCTTCCTTGCCTCTTTAGCAACCAGTTTTGGACAACTCTTTATGACATGATCAGTTGTTTTAGAGTATTTGCAAAACAATCTCTACTTTTCTATTTTCTTCTTGTCTCTGTCATCCTTCTTTGATTGTACAGAATTAGTAAATTTCTGTTTACTAGTAAAAGAGCTCCATTTACCTTTGCCCTTTTGACTAGCCAAGAAAGTTTGATCTGCAATATGCATAATGGACCTGTTCTGCATAGATTGATCTTCCTGCAATAGAACAGAGAGTAAATCCTCAAATGTTAAGGCATTTGTATTGCCTTTCATCATCAAACGAAGATTAGAAGCAAAACTTGTAAGACAAAAGTTACGCAATATAACACAGGAGCAATAGCAAAGAAGATAACAGATATAGGAGAATCTCAACAATTTTCTACTAACAGCAAGTACAAAGATGATGGCATTGTCCACGTGTGCGCTCTCAAAGTAGAGCTTAAATGGTGATCTAGACAACTCTAGATAGGGAGATACAAGGTAGAGATATGCTGGCTGGATTCGATGTCTCAAGTAGTGAAGAAGTCATGTATATATAGGATCATGGGTGGCCTTCCGTGGACAGCTATACATGGGCGGTAGAGCATGGGTGGCCACCACCCGCGTAATTGCCATAGATGGCTCAGGCCGATTGAACCAACCTAACAAATATAAATGATTCTGACTCTGACAGAGAATATTCCCATTATCGTCGCACCAAGGGGCCCGCTGGCCCCCTTGGACCCCCCAGCCGGGGCTGCTCACTACTACCCCAAACCCCACAATTGGTGACCCTGGTAACTCCCTCTTACAATACCTTACATGGTCCAATATGACCTTCATCCAACATGCAAGTTGGGATTCCCATCAATTGGGTAATGCAGGCTTGGCTTCTCCGCATAATGGGGGGCTTACAAAATGTGCGTACAATCATGAGGGGTAGACAATGATCATATACTAACACCCCCCCTAAATGTTTACCGAATGATAAATCAACTAGATCTCGGTCCTATTCCCACCTCGTTGAAGATCCCTGTTGAGCTGCTCTCTTCCAAGTGCTTTAGTGAATATGTCAGCACAATTTGCCTCTGTTGGGCAATATTCTAGCTCCACAATTTCATCTTCAATTAGCTCACGAATGTAATGGTACTATACTTCTATATGCTTGGTGTGAGCATGAAATACTGGGTTCTTTGCAATAGCCATATACAAGTTTGATTATCTCACTTGATTACAGTCGCCATAGTTGATGGAAAGCCTAGATATGCAAGAATTCTCCTTAGTCAAACTGCCTCACAAGAAGCAAAACAAGCTGCTTTGTACCCTGCTTTAGTGGAGGAGAGTGCGACAGTTGGTTGCTTCCTACTTACCCAAGAAAATATTACTGAACCAAGTGAGAAACAATATCCAGAAATTGATTTTCTAGAATCACAATCTCCAGCCCAATTTGAATCACAATATCCTTGAAGTGTATCACCTGTGGTATAAAAAATACCAAAATCCAAGGTTCCTGCAATGTACCTTAGAATTCACATTCTAGCATTCCAATGACTCTCCTTAGGTTTGTTGGAAAACCTACTTAACACTCCAACAGCATAGCAAACGTCTGGTCTAATGTTGCACACAAAAATAAGACTTCCAACAAGCTTTCTATACTTCTTAGCATCTACATCAGGCATGTTATCATCCATAGATAGCTTATGATTTACCTCCATAGGTGTGCTAGTTGGTTTGTAGTACATCATTCCAAATGCCTTGAGAATTTCTTTGGCATATTTTTGTTGTGAGATGAAAATGCCATCCTTTTTTTGTCCTACTTCAATTCCCAGACAAAAATGGAGTAGACCTAAGTCTATCATTTCAAACTCAGTTCCCAAGCTGATCCAAGTTTTGATTGATGAGTTCCTGATGATCTCCTCTAATGATCAAATCATCTACATATACAATGACAACAACTAGCTTGCTATCCCTTTTCATTACATACAAGTTAGCATAAAAAATACTTCTTTCAAAACCCATAGTTTTGAAAAAATTATCTATCCATTGGTACCAGGCCCGTGGTGCTTGCTTAAGTCCATACAAATCTTTCTTCAACCTGCAAACTTTATTTTCTGAATTGGGCACCTCAAAACCTGGTGGTTGAGATACATATACCTCCTCCTTGAGGCGACCATTCAGAAATGCAGATTTGACATTCATTTGAAAAATAGGTCAAGCCTTTTGTGCAGCTACTGCAAGTACCGTCCGAATAGTTGTCATGCGTGTTGTTGGTTCAAAAGTTTCTTGAACATCAAATCCTTTGATTTGTGAAAAACCCTATGCAACTAATCTTTCCTTATACTTTTCTAATGTGCCATCTGCTTTATACTTAGCTTTCCAAATCCATTTAGAACCCATTACCTTCTTCTTTGGTGGCAAGTCGATTAGATCCCACATATCATTTTTGAGTATACTATCATACTTAGTGCAACAGCGTAACGACTGCAAATGCTCATGAATGAATGACTCTCCTCCCAACCTTATGCCTGTATATATAGCTGCTTGAACTAATGAGGACCACAAATGTAACTAGAGTCCACAAGTGCATGTGCAATCTCCTCCACTCCTTTCATATCCACCACTAGAGTCTATTAGTGGCTGGAGTGATAGACTCTAGTGGTGGATATGAAAGGAGTGGAGGAGATTGCACATGCACTTGTGGACTCTAGTTACATTTGTGGTCCTCATTAGTTCAAGCAGCTATATATACAGGCATAAGGTTGGGAGGAGAGTCATTCATTCATGAGCATTTGCAGTCGTTACGCTGTTGCACTTAGACTGCATTGCCGCTTTCCGATCTGGCTTCAATGGTGGTAGGTTCATTTATCGAACCCATGATAGCTGCCATTAGAGCCATGTTAACAATGTTTTCTAAGGCTCTTCTTTGCTCCTCTATTCTCTTTGATCTTCGTAATCCATCCGAGGATGATTCTGGTACATCTATATGTGGATTGCGATCATCAAAGAGATTATATCAATCCTTTTTACTGGTCATATGGCGAGAAGCTCCACTATCTAAAATCCATGGTTCATCAACACGAACTTGAGCAAATGAGCATACCTCTTCAATAGCTACCCATAGTTCCAGCTCTGTGTTGTTTGCAGACTCTTTGTTCTTCCAAGATGATTTTACAGTTCCATTTCGTTCATCAGCTTGCTTCTTTCTGTAATCCTTGATGGCATGGCCTTTCTTTTCACAATAGAAGCAACTTCCTGTGAACTTTTTCTTCTTTGGCTTCTTCTTTGATCCATCAAAAGAGCCTTTACCTTTTGCATTTGCTAAGAATGCACATCACTTGTACTTTGCCGATTCTTCAATTGCATCTCCTCTTCTAAAAGCATAGCACAAAACTCTTCAAATATAAGGGGAGTTGGTCTTACCTAAGTGTTAAGGGATGTTACTAATCCATCATACTTTGTTGGAAGAACACGTACACATCTTCGAGCCAGCTCTTCTGGTGTTATAACAACATGAACTGCAACCAATTGATCTTGAAGATGTTTTATCCGTTTGATAAAATCTTCAGCCTTTTCAGAATCAGAATGCTTTTCATTTGCCAATAGATTTTCTAAATTCTATATCCTAGTGTGGTTCTTGGTCTCATATTGACAAGCCAATATGCCCCAAGCCTCATGTGCTTTAGTAGTATGCTAAACTAAAGTAAGCACAGAATCACTTACACTAGTGACAATTGCACATAATGCATCAGCATTCCACCTCTTCCAAGCTTGTAGAAGATCTAGATCTGGCTAAATCATCAATCTTGAATTTGTTGGATCTTCAACTAGTATAGGCTCTGGATCCAATCCCATCGGTCCCATGACAGTGTCAAGTAATTCATAGGAGTCCAAAATTGCAGAAATTTTGAACTTCCAGAGTGTATAGTTGGTTCCATCCAGCTTCCCTTTTGTGAATGCAGGTGGACGAATTCGAATAGGTGAAGCATTAGCATTAGCTGTAGCACCAAGACCAGTTCAATGATGAAGCCATCATGTAATTACTCGAACAATCTACTAATATTCTAGTCTGCTAGTAGGCTAAAATAGTGATGCTTCTCAAGCTATTCGAACCTTACGGCTCTGATACCATGTAAGAAAAAAGTTATGCAATATAACACAGGAGCAATAGTAGAGAAGATAACAGATATATGAGAGTCTCAACAATTTTCTACTAATAGCAACTACAAAGATGATGGTGTTGTCCACCTGTGCACTCTCAAGGTAGAGCTTAAATGGTGATCTAGGCAACTCTAGATAGGGAGATAGCCCGCATAATTGCCATACACGGCTTAGGTCAGTTGAACCGACCTAACAAATATAAATGATTTTGAATCTGGAAGACCATTCAAAACAGTGTGCACAAGTGAATTGTCAGGCAAGACTTCATCAGCAGAAATCAATTGTTCTTTCAAATCTTTGATCTTTGTCAGAAAATTGTCCATGGAATCACCTTCATTCATGTGCTCACTCTCCAATTGTTTTCAAAGGTAAGCAACATGAGCCTAATTCCTTGCCTGGTATAAAGTGGTTAGTGTTCCCAAGCATCCTTAGTTGTTATGTAAGAGTGAATGTGAGGAATAATGACACTTTTGACAGACAAGTCTATCAATGCATGTGCTTGAGCATCTTTGCCATCCCAACAAATTTGCTTTGCAGTAGGTGTAGCAGGAACCACAACACAAATAGGAACATGAATAATATCATCATCTTCAATGCCATCTACATCACCTTCAACAACTGTGTTTGCATGTGTAATAGGACGTTTTCCAACACCCTGCACAATATTCCATAGTCCATTTGCAACCAATACATGACACATCATATAATCCCATAGTTTGGGTAATTGGTACCATCTAACCTCAACAACCAACATACGGAATACATCGTTGCTTTCAGCCATGGCCAATGACTAAAATACCTTGATGCAGAAAAATGACTGTGTCTCAAAAAGTTGAAGGGAACTACCCTATTAAGTTCTGCTAAACCCGTAGCAAAATTGGAGAAGCTTATACTAGAGAAGCAAAACCTATATATATCTTTGGCACAAAAAGATAAAATTGCTTATACAAGCACTATGATAGTGCATTCGGAGGCCGAAATAGCTCAGATCACGATTTTGGCGCCATATAATGAAGCAGTTTTGATCTTCTAATCACCTTGACTATGCTCACCAAATTTCGTGTGATTCTGAGACTGTGACCAGAGGGATGTTGACGATGCCCTCGGTGCAACAACGACATGCTCTGATACCAATTGTTGGATTTCAAGGTATGTGGAAGCACGCCCTCACATTCACTGTTGCAAAATAGCAAAGTATGCTTGGGATACGCTTACCACTTTATACGATGCAAGAAATGAGGCTCGTGTTGCTTACCTCCGAAAACAATTAGAGAGTGAGCATATGAATGAAGGAGATTCTATGAAAATTTTTTTGACAAAGATAAAAAATTTGAAGGAGCAATTGATTTTTGCCGATGAAGTCTTGCCAGATAGTTCACTTATGCGAACCATTCTTAATGGTCTTCTAGATTCATATTACAGTTTTTCTTCTACTCTTCCATTGATGATGAAAGGCAATCCAAATGCCTAAACATTCGAGGACTTCATCTCTGTTTTGTTGCAAGAAGATAAGTCCAGGTAGAATAGGTCCATTATGTGTGTTGCAGATCAAGATTTCTTAGTTGCTCATAAGGGCAAAGGTAAATGGAGCTCATCTACTAGTAACCATAAATATGTTAATGCTACATAGTCAAAGAAGAAAAACAAAGCTGAGAAGGAAACAAAAAAACAAAAACAATTTTTGAAAATACTATAAAGGAAATGATCATTTCATAAAGAGTTGCCCAAAACTAGCTACAAAAGATTCAAAGAAGAAAGAGGCTTGAATGGTCTTTGCAGAGGCCTCTACACCAAAAGCAGAGTTTGCTAATCTCTAGTTAACTCAAATTCTTGGTACTTTGATAGTGGGGCAACCAAACATATTACCTTGGAGCATAGTTTCTTCACTTCACGTGAGCCTACCCCTACGGGGGAATACTATCACATGCACAAGCAACTCCTCACAGACTATAATGGGAGCTGGTAGGATCATTTTGATTATTGTTGATGGTAGTTTTTTTTACATCTTCATATGCTTTCTATGTGCCAAGGATCAAGAAAAACTTGTTGTTAGTTTTAGCATTAGCCAAGATTGGCTTGGATGTCAAATTTGTTGATGACAGGTGTACAATTCATGATCTCTCAAATGGTGATGTCATTATTGCTTTTGGCATTTTATTTCATGGGTTGTATAATGCAGTGAAGCTTCCTTCTAAAGTATAATATCCACCAAGAGACTAAAAAATTTCCCACATAAGGGTTAGTATGGTGTTCATTAGTGTCATGAATGTAGCAATGGCATTTGTTAGTCCAAAAGGCACGACTAAAAATTCAAAATGCTCATATTTTGTTCTGCTGTTTTAGAAACATCTTCAGATATAATTCTAATTTGATGGTATCCTTGGTGGAGATCAAGATTTGAGAATATCTTACCCTCCTTTTAGTTGATCAAATAAATCATCAATTCGGGGCATTTGATATTTATTCTTGATGGTCACTTTATTCAAGGCTCAATAAATTGGCTCCAAGTTTTAGGGATTCTGAGACTCTTTTAAGCTCATCCACCTGTTACAAGCCTTAGGTCCAAGTGAAAAACTTGTTTCTAAGACTTGATAGGCTTCAAGGGTGTTTTTTAACTGATGTAAGTCTTGCCAGTTTTCCAAAAATGTCAAGACTACATCCTTGTTTCGGTCTTTTTCTTCCCCTAGGAATTGAGGTGGTTTTAAATCTTTGCAAATGAAAGACTCCTAGACCTAATGGAAGTGGGAGGAGGATTTTTTGTTACTTCCTCAGTTTTATGTTTTAAAGACAAGTTACTATGGCTTGGTAAAGGAGCAATTGCTCCTTTACTCGAGGATGGGTTCCTAGGTCGAATGGACAAGGAAACCATTTGGGCAGGTAGGCTTAAAGTTGGATAAAGTGTATTCAAAATTTGTTCCATCTTCCCTTTTACTTCATTAATCAAAGTATGAAGGGTCCCCATCTCAGTTTGGATCTCCTTAACGATGAACATGTCCGCTTGGATATCATTCATCTTCTCGTCCAACCCATTTAATTCTTTATAAATATTCCTTCTTATCTCTCTTGTTGTCCTATTTTAGGAAGACCAGAGTGTATTCTACATGTCTAACCCCTTCATGCAGTGCATAATCTACTGCTTTTCTAGGTATATCTAACAACAGATTGCTAGCATAAGAATACACCATTGAATATTTTGGAAATCAACTGAAAATTAAAAGTATCATTCCTAATATCAAAGGAAAAATAGATGGGAATAGACCAGTACTTCCACAATTATCTTTGAAAGTTCCTTCCAGTTGTAGGTTGACTTGGGCCACCTAAGATGATTTGCTACTCCACTTGTTTCTTTACAATCAAGGTTGAAGTGTTATTGTCCTTCTTTCATCCACCAATGCTCCAAATCTTCACACTTTTTGTTGAGAAAAAGAGTGGGCACCAAGTGAATGAAGTCCTTCTTTGAACCTTCTTTTGGAGGAGGTGTTCTCTTTGGAAAAGAAGTAAAAAAATATTCTACTTATACTTCGATTAATGTTCTCTTTGACCACAACTTTGGGGCAAAATGGCTTGAGAATGGTCCTAAAAAAAGGTTCTTCACATCTCTTCTTGAATTTAGCTCAAGAATATGCATAGACTTCGATGTCGCAGAGGGCAAATTTGCAGCAATAACCCGAGAGAATTCGCCATTTATCCCATATTGTAATGAATTTCCATCCAAGAGGTAGTATAAGAAGAGGATGCTCTTCTACTTTCTCACAACTCCAAGAAGAAGGCCCATCGGTGTTGGAAGTGGGGTGGACACACAATAACAATAAATCACAGGTTTACATGATCTTCCAACATATGAAACTTAATATACACACCTTAATACTAAACAAGAAGATGAGTGAGAGATAGAGAGAGAATAGACAAGATTTCAAGTGTAATGGTAAGCTATGAGGCTCATCTACACTATCTATATTCCAATGTCAAATTATAATGTGCCAATATGATACAAACTGACAATATTTGAATCTAGGCAAAAATAGGAACTAGATACAAAAAATTATGTGCCTAAGAGGTATGAAGAGTGTGGGTGTATGAATATGGAGAATATGAACATTTTAGAACTGTTTTACAACAAACCTGAACTCTAATTATCTAAATAAAAAACTAGTGAATGAACAAGTGAGGGCAGATGTAGAGTTATTACTCCATAGTATTTTGGCTAATACAAACTCCTCCATATGTCTCCAGATGTAAAGCTCACCTCCTCCAAGAGTGTAGAAACTCTTCCTCACATAGAGGACCTCCTCCTTGATCACCTACAAGTTCTCCTCCTTGAGTGATTGCTCCTCTTGAGAAGATTGTGTCTTAAGTGATGAACACCATGATCCAATGCCCCTTCTTTATATAGTTTTTATGAGCTTCATCAAAAGCACTTAAAAAGCAAGCTTTAGAAAGGTATCATGCAAAAATTACAATCGATGTTTGCCATTTTGTTTTCCATCATTGCTTTTTCAAAAATATTATGTCGTCACACTGCATTTGATGGGACTTGATCTAGGATAAGAGACTTTTGATTTATCCAATGTGCAAACACGTTTTCTTGTAGTCCTATGCAAAAAACTAATTATGCCAACAATTCTTGAGATTTTGGAATCATTTTGATTTGTTTCCAACAATCCCCCTTCAATATCAAAATGGTACAAGGATTAATAATATGCAAAAATTCTAATGTCTGCAAATATTTCTTAACTGATTTCCACTGAATCTTGAGCTGACTATGCATGAACCTGGATACTTGAGAAATTGTAAACTGAATGTCCGGATGTGTATTACATAGATATATCAAGCAAACAACCTAAGTAGTTTACATCAAATGAATGCTTAAGTTGTCCTTTAAACAATTGAAGATTTGAATCTTTGGGGCATGTGATAATCATATCACTTTGTAGTGCATCTTGAACACTAGTTGGTTCATTCTTATCTGAAGTAAGAGCTAAAATATTATGACTCTCAAAATGTTCTGCATAATTTACCTGGTCTGTTTGTTGTCTCGTTGTTTGACTTTTGGTTCTTCTATTGTATCCCTTTATACCATTGTCCTTTCAGGTTTGATATAACCACTTTGGCGTATTCTTGAAAAGTGGTGGTATCCTCTTTGGTTCTTCAGCATCTCTTTTTTTTGGAAATATAGAACCTTCTCCAACTTCATAAAGTCAAAACTTCAAGAGGTACTGATGATGGACTAGGTACTGGTGTACATAATGTAATTCTCTCTTCACTTGCATCTCTTAGGCTTTGAGGAGGTTCATCACCCCCTTTATATGGTTGAATGTAAGAATCTAGAATCTCTTCCTTCTTATCATAAATCTGACTTTCTGCAATATATGCATTACATGAGAGTAGGATATCACCTATATCTGGAACATTGAATCTGTATCCTTTGCTTTCAATTGCATAACCAATAAAGATAGATTTAATGGCTTTTACATACTTTTACATCAAGCATACTGAAGTATTTCACTGGCGATGCACCACAGTGCGCTCTCCTTCTCGCAAGCTCCACATCGATATCCTCCGAGTAGAAATTTGAGCTCCTAAGGCCGCACACAGTACTCTGCACAGAGACTGCAGAATACACAGAAAACACAGTACACAGGGAGCACAAAGACAAACTTCTTAGGTCTTACAAATGCGGTCGAACTTACAATCTATGGCTAACTAGACCACTATATGTTTTATTAAATAGCATATACAAAGAAGTGTCCAGTGGCCATTTGGCCTTTCACATGAACACTAACGATAACAATCTCCCACTAAAGGCCAATATGGCCAAAGTAACTATGGGAGAAAAATAAAGAATGATAGAGAATACCTGAGTGTAAGTATACAAACTATACCTCCCACCTGATGGGCATGTTACACAGTATACAGGTGACTATGTAAGATCATGAATCAAGTAACCCCCATCAAGTGACAACAGTGTCGAAAGTTTTCCTGTGGTAGAGCCTTAGTCAAAGCATTTGTAGCATTATCTCAAGTGTGAACCTTCTCAAGAATAATGCGCTCAATGGCTAAGCAATCTCGAATGAAGTGATACCTCACCTCAATGTGCATGGTCTTTGCATGATAGACCGGATTCTTAGCCAAAGCAATGGCACTCTGACTATCACTGAGCAAACGAGGTACATGGTGAGGTAAAATCATATCACAAGCAAGACGAGAAAGCCACAACGCTTCCTCACATGCCTCACTTGCCGAATGTTTATTGCCAGGATTAGACATATATCTGCTCACAACTCCCATTGCAAATGCAATGTCTGGTCTCATAGATACCATAGCATACATGAGACTACCAACAACACACTGATAGGGAAATTTGGCCATGAAGTCGTTTTCCTCATCTGATTTGGGGCAATCATCCTTGCTCAATTTCACATATGTGGGTAAAGGTGTACTCAATGCCTTTCCACCCTGCATATTGAACCTATGAAGTACTTTGGATATGTACTCCTTTGAGACAAGTATATGCATCTTTTGCTCCTATCACGAGTAATGGGCATGCCAAGAATATGTCTGGCATCCCCCAAATCCTTCATATCAAATGTCTGACTCAACTTCTTTTTGCAAATTGACAAATCATAAGAGGACTTCCCAACAATCAGCATATCAAGTTGCCATCTGAGCATCTCTTTGTGTAGAGACAATGATCCTCATTGCTTCGAGAATAGCCTTGAGACTTCATAAAAGCATCAAACTTTTGGTACCATTGTCTAGGGGGCTGTTTAAGCCCATACAAGCTCTTCTTAAGCTTACAGACTAGACTTTCCTTTCCAGAAACTACATAACCCTCTAGTTGTTCCATATAGATTGAAGTATTTCGATAGTGATGCACCACGGTGCGCTCTTCTTCTCGAGAGCTCCACGATGATATGCTCGGAATAGAAAATCGAGCTCCTAAGGCCGCATGCAGTACTCTGCACAAAGGCTCCAAAATACGCAGAAAACACAGTACACAGGGAGCACGAAAATAGACTCCTTAGGTCTTACAAATGTGGTCGAACTTACCATCTGTGACTCACCAGGCCACTATACGTTTTATTAAAGAACATATACAAAGAAGTGTCCGGTGGCCATTTGGCCTTTCACATGGACACTAACGGTAACAATCTCTCACTAAAGGCCAATATGGCCAAAGTAACTATGGGAGAAAAGTAAAGAATGATAAAGAATACCTGAGTGTAAGTATACAAACTATACCTCCCACCTGATGGGCATGTTACACAGTATACAAGTGACTGCATAAGATCAAGAATCAAGTAACCCCCATCAAGTGAAAACAATGTCAAAAGCTACCCTGTGGTAGAGCTTTAGTCAAAGCATCTGTAGCATTATCTCGAGTGTGAACCTTCTCAAGAATAATGCTCTCAGTGGCTAAGCAATCTCTAATGAAGTGATACCTCACCTCAATGTGCTTGGTCTTTGCATGATAGACCGGATTCTTAGCCAAATCAATGGCACTCTGACTATCACTGAGCAAGCGAGGTACATGCTGAGGTAAACGCATATCACAAGCAAGACGAGAAAGCCACAATGCTTCCTTGCATGCCTCATTTGCTGCAACATACTCTGCTTCTGTGGTGGAAACAATTGTACATTCTTGAATACGAGATCTCCAAGAGATAGCACCTCCAACAAAATGAAAAATGTACCTTGATGTAGACTTACGATTCTCTACACAATCAGCATAGTCAGAATCTGTGTAACCAATAATGGATGCTTTCCCTCTACCTAAGCATAGACACTTGTCCTTAGTGCCACTCAGATATCTCAAAATCATCTTGACCGCTTCCCAATGTTTCTTGCCAGGATTAGACATATATCTGCTCACAACTCCCACTGCAAATGCAATGTCTGGTCTCGTAGCTACCATAGCGTACATGAGACTACCAACAGCAGACTGATAGGAAATTTTGGTCATGAATTCCTTTTCCTCATCTGATTTGGGGCAGTCATCCTTGCTCAATTTCACATATGTGGGTAAAGGTGTACTCAATGCCTTTCCACATCGCATATTGAACCGGTGAAGTACTTTGGATATGTACTCACTTTGAGACAAGTATATGCATCTTTTACTCCTATCACGAGTAATGCGCATGCCAAGAATATGTTTGGCATCCCCCAAATCCTTCATATCAAATGTTTGACTCAACTTCTTTTTGAGAATTGACAAATCATAAGAGGACTTCCCAGCAATCAACATATCATCGACGTAAAGTATCGAGCATATCAAGCTGCCATCAGAGCATCTCTTTGTGTAGAGACAATGATCCTCATTGCTCTGAGAATAGCCTTGGGACTTCATAAAAGCATCAAACTTTTGGTACCATGACTCTTTTAGTCCATACAAGCTCTTCTTGAGCTTACAAACTAGACTTTCCTTGCCAAGAACTACATAACCCTCTGGTTGTTCCATATAGATCTCATCTGTAAGATCTCCATGCAAGAAAGTTGTTTTCACATCCATTTGGAGTAGCTCTAAGTGCTCCATTGCAATGAATCCAAGCAACATGCGCAAAGTAGTCATCTTGACCACTGGAGAGAAGATTTCCTCAAAATCAACACCATGTTCTTGCTTAAAACCCTTTGCAACAAGTCGTGCTTTATATTTTGGAGAAGCACTATTTGATGTGAATTTCAGCTTATATACCCATTTACATGGTAAAGCTTTCTTGCCCTTTGGCAAAGGTACTAAATCCCTAGTACCATTCTTGTGAATAGAATCCAACTCACTCTTCATGGCATGCTCCCACTTGACATGATCCTCTGTTTGCATAGCCTCTTTGTAGCAAGAAGGCTCACCGACATCTGTTAGCATAACAAAATCTAAACTTGGAACATATCTATCAGGTGGATGTGAGACACGTGCAGAACGTCTCAATGGTTGCTGAACAAGAACATGTGCAGACTGATCTGAATGGACATTCTCTTGAACATCCCTATGTGCGGCATTTTTATGCATGCTAACCGGAGGACTAGTATCCTCAAACACCACTCTTCTCACTTCAACCTCCTTAATGGGCTCTTTATGCATCTTAGACTCACTAAAATTGACATCACTACTTCTGATCACTGACCATGTTTCAGGATCCCATAAGCGATATCCAAATTGTCCTTCTCGACCATATCCAAGAAAAATGCATTTCTTTGACTTATGGTCCAACTTTTGTCTAAGATTCTTGGGCATATGAACATACGCTTCACACCCAAAAACTCGAAGATGATCATAATATGGTGGTTTCCCTGTCCATAACTCTTGTGCCACTTTCAGACCTTTGGCAGTACTAGGTGAAAGGTTAATCACATGAACAACAGTCAATACTGCTTCTGCCCAAAAACCTTGTGAGAGGTTTGCATGATATAACATAGAGACTACTCTATAGTGAATAGTTCTATTCATGCTCTCAGCTACACCATTCTGTACTGGGGTATAAGGAGCTGTAAACTCTCTACAAATCCCTCTAGACTGGCAGAAAGGCTAAATTCATGTGAGGTATACTCACCCCCATTATCTGAACGTAAAGCTTTAAGCTTAGTTCCTTTTTCAGTCTCAACTAAAGCAAGCCATTTTCTGAAAGTAGGGAATACATCATCCTTTGATTTGATAGGATATACCCAGACTTTTCTAGTAGCATCATCGATGAAAGTGACAAAGTAAAGAGAACCACCTAAGGACCTAGTGGGAATGAGACCACACACATCTGTATGAACAAGATCTAAAGGTTGAATCGAAGAGTCAATGTGTGTTCTATGCACATTTCTGGTTTGCTTTCCATATTGACAATGCTCACAAAATGAAAAATCAGAGAAAGATAACACATGTAAGTAGCCAGAACGAGAAAGATTTTCCATTCCACTACGAGATATATGGCCCAAACGACCATGCCAAATACAAGCCATAGGTTTTTCAATAACAGCTAACAAGTGTTCTTTCTGTGATACAAATAAAGGATAAACTGAGCCAACTTTGCTTCCTTTTGCAATAACCATATTGCCCTTTGATATACGAAAGGATTGAGCATAGAAGAACACCTTGTAACCAAGGTCATCAAGTTGACCAACTGACATCAAACTGCGTGATAACTGAGGTACATGGCGTACATTATGCATAGTAAATTTTGAACCATCAATGAACTGCACAACCACATCTCCAATCCCCACAACATCACACTGGTAAAAGTCACCAAGTCTCACGGTACCAAGAGACTTTGCTGCATAATTAGAGAACCATTCTCTATGTGGTGTCACATGGAAAGAAGCACCAGAATGTAGAAGCCAGGTGTGGGAAAGAGAATCAGCGATAAGTGCCTCAGATGGCACAATACTATCAAGTGTCAACACATCAGCATCATCAAAAATAGCATTAATTTCTTCCATCTTCATAGTCGAACTAGATGGTGCAGGTAACTGTTTAACATGCCCATCAACATTCTGTCCTTTACCTTTAGCATTCTTTAATGCATAACAGTCTTTCTTCATGTGTCCTTTCTTATGACACTAATGGCATTCGATATCCCTCTTCCTTGATTTACTTCTACTCTTATTCCGTTGACCATTCTTTTCCTTGTTCTTGCTCCTGCCACGTTGCTGATTCTTTCCTTGGTAAGAATCATGAACATTATGTGCATCTCCACTCTAAGTGCCAACCATAGCTTTTCTATGAATCTCCTCACTCAAGAGTGCTCCACATATGTCATCATAGACGAGTTTACCACCAGGTGCAGTGTTGCTAATAGCTGTGGAAACGTATCCCATGATGATGGCACGGTGCACAACAGCAATACTGCTTTCATTTCATTATCCGTATCCATTTTTTGAGCTTGTAATTGGGAGAATATAGCATCAAACTCATTTAGATGAGCAACAACACTATGTGTGTCCTTCATACGAAGGTCATATAATTTTCTCATCAGATACACTTTATTTGATGCCGTCTCTTTTTCATATGTATTGCATAACTTCTTCCAAAGCTCCTCTGCACTTTCACAATCTAATATTGTAAAGTAAGCATTATCTGCCAGGTGCAAGCAAATGGTAGACCTGGCCATTTCATCTAATTCATCCCAATCATCTTCATCCATGTCAGCAGGCTTCTTTGAAATCCCATTTATTGGCTTCCATTGCCTCCTTTGAATCAGCACATCTTTAATATGATTCTTCCATAGAGAAAAGTTTGTTCCATCAAATTTTCAGATCTCAAAATGGTCTTTGCCCTGCAAGTTATAGCTCCTCCTCGGAACACTAGCACTAGACCCTGATCCATCGGATGTGCCTGAGACCTCTGATGCCATGATGGTAGAGAACTAAATAGAATGATAATGGAGCTAGAAGAGTCCAAACACCAACAAATAAGTGTATCAAGGAGTAAATCGACCACTGTATAGTTGACTAAACGAGAAATCTGGAAAAATTTTGCCAGAGTATCCTCTGCAAAATTAGCATATGACCAGTGTTAAAGTATCATAAAACTACAAGTACTGACATGTCTACCTGCGTAGTGAATCACTGACTCCACTCCATATAATTAGTTACCCAATAAAAGCCAACTAGGCTTATCGAGCACCTATGAATAACTATCATACATCTCCTATGGTGAGGCTGGGTAAGTCTTCCACCTACATCAGTGAAGAGACCCCGACATCTGGGTGTCTCCTAGTTATGAAAACCTCACCATGACCCTCTTTATCAAGCGTAAAAGGCTTTATGCAAAGAACGTAACC
This sequence comes from Ceratopteris richardii, assembly GCA_020310875.1. Lineage (NCBI taxonomy): Eukaryota > Viridiplantae > Streptophyta > Polypodiopsida > Polypodiales > Pteridaceae > Ceratopteris > Ceratopteris richardii. The sequence goes on along the minus strand of CM035432.1, from coordinate 87,698,353 downwards.
GCTATATCAATGACCACATGGACGTACATAAGCGGTATCCAGAGACGCGTACATGGTGTGTATGTGCTCAATATATGCAGTAAAATGACACTAAAAGGCTGAATACACAGCCCAAAAACTAGCCAATAACACCTGTAAGTGTCTGTCAACTCTGATGTTTTAGGCTTAAAAAACCTGCATAAATTTGCAACGGCTGCTCCCACCAAAACTAAAAACCTCTCAAGAAACTTGTAGTTTTATGAGTGTGGCTGAAAATACAGCCCCAAAGGTTGATATTTATTGTCTGAGAAGTACAAAGAACACTCTTCTTGATGTTCTTGGACCTGTGTGAAGAGAACTATTGTGCGAAAGTACTCCAAAATGGCTCCAAAAGGCACCCCAAAAAACGCTTCAGAAATAGGCTTTGAAAACAAAGAATGAAGCTTTGAGGGACCAAAACTTGTTCAAGGTAATGTCAATCTTAGTCTTTCCCCTTCTTCAGACACCACAAGAGTGTAGCTTAGTGGCAAGAGATTGCCACGGTTAAGCGAGCTTTGGGGGGGAACAGTACTAGGATGGGTGACCTCTCGGGAAGTACCGGGAACCTCTATATTCCTTGATCATTGAGGTCCTCCCTCCCGCGCAGCCAACGGTGACTTCGGTGACTCGGATGACAAGGTATGCCAAGGTTTATGCCTTGGTCGCCACCCTTTTCGTAAGCCTTGGAGAAAGCCTTTGGGGGGGGGGGGGGGGGTGCTCGCTTCGCTCGCACAAAAGGAACAAAGCTTTTGCCTCAAACTGCTCTGATACTAGTGAAGTATTTCGATAGCAATGCACCACAGTGCGCTCTTCTTCCCGAGAGCTCCACGACGATATGCTCGGAGTAGAAAATTGAGCTCCTAAGGCCGCATGGAGTACTCCGCACAGAGGCTGCAGAATACGCAGAAAACACAGTACACAGGGAGCACGAAGAAAGACTTCTTAGGTCTTACAAATGCGGTCGAACTTACCATTTGTGACTGACCATGCCACTATATGTTTTATTAAAGAACATATACAAAGAAGTGTCCGGTGGCCATTTGGCCTTTCACATGGACACTAACGATAACATAGATCTCATCTGTAAGATCTCCATGCAAGAAAGTAGTTTTCAAATCCATTTGGACTAGCTTTAAGTTCTCCATTGCAACGAATCCAAGCAACATGCGCACGGTAGTCATCTTGACCACTGGAGAGAAGATTTCCTTGAAATCAACACCATGTTGTTACTTAAAACCCTTTGCAACAAGTTGTGCTTTATACTTTGGAGAAGCACTATCTGATGTGAATTTCAGCTTATATACCCATTTACATGGTAAAGCTTTCCTTCCCTTTGGCAAAGGTACTAAATCCCAAGTACCATTCTTGTGAATAGAATCCAACTCACTCTTCATGGCATGCTCCCACTTGACATGATTCTCTGTCTGCATAGTCTCTTTGTACCAAGAAGGCTCACCGCCATCTGTTAGCATAACAAAATCTAAGCATGGAACATATCTCTCAGGTGGATGTGAGACACGTGCAGAATGTCTCAATGGTTGTTGAACAGGAATATGTGCAGACTGATATGAATGGACATTCTCTTGAACATCCCTATGTGCAGTATTTTTATGCATGCTAACCGGAGGACTAGTAACCTCAAACACCACTCTTCTCACTTCAACCTCCTTAATGGATTGTTTATGCATCTTAGAGTCATTAAAAATAACATCACTACTTCTGATCACTGACCGTGTTTCAGGATCCCATAAGCAATATCCAAATTTTCCTTCATGACCATATCCAAAAAATGCATTTCTTTGACTTATGGTCCAACTTTTGTCTAAGATTCGTGGGTATATGAACATATGCTTCACACCCAAAAAATCAAAGATGGTCATAATATGGTGGCTTCCCTATCCATAACCCTTGTGCCACTTTCAGACCTTTGGTAGTACTAGGTGAAAGGTTAATCACATGAAGTGCAGTCAATACTGCTTCTGCCCAAAAACCTTGTGAGAGGTTTGCATGATGCAACATAGAGACTACTCTATCTTGAATAGTTCTATTTATCCTCTCAGCTACACCATTCTGTACTGGGGTATAAGGAGCTGTAAACTCTCTACGAATCCCTCTAGAGTGACAGAAAAGGCTAAATTCATGTGAGGTATACTCACCCCCATTATCTGAATGTAAAGCCTTAAGCTTAGTTCCTTTTTCTGTCTCAACTGAAGCAAGCCATTTTCTAAAAGTAGGGAATACCTCATCCTTCGATTTGATAGGATATACCCAGACTTTTCTAGTAGCATCATCTATGAAAGTGACAAAGTAAAGAGAACCACCTAAGGACCAAGTGGGCATAGGACCACACACATCTGTATGAACGAGATCTAAGGTTGAATTGAAGAGTCAATGTACATTCTATGCAAATTTTTGGTTTGCTTTCCATATTGACAATGCTCACAAAATGAAAAATCAGTGAAAGATAACACAGGTAAGTAGCCAGAATGAGAAAGATTTTCCATTCCACTACGTGATATATGGCCCAAACGACCATGCCAAATACAAGCCATAGGCTGTTCAGTAACAGCTAACAAGTGTCCTTTCTGTGATACAAATAAAGGATAAACTGAGCCAACTTTGCTTCCTTTTGCAATAACCATATTGCCCTTTGATATGCAAAAGGTTTGAGCATAGAAGACCACCTTGTAACCAAGTTCATCAAGTTGACCAAACCACACCAAACTGCATGATAACTGAGGTACATGGCATACATTATGCATAGTAAATTTTGAACCATCAATGAACTACACAACCACATCTCCGATCCCCACAACATTACACTGGTAAGAATCACCAAGTCTCACGGTACCAAGAGACTTTGCTGCATAATAAGAGAACCATTCTCTATGTGGTGTCACATGGAAAGAAGCACTAGAATCTAGCAGCCAGGCGTGGGAAAGAGAATCAGCCATATGAGCCTCCGTTGACACAGTACTATCAAGTGTCAACACATCAACATCATCAGAAATAGCATTAATTTCTTCAATCTTCACAATCGAAGTAGATGGTGCAGGTAACTGTTTAACATGCCCATCAACATTCTGTCCTTTATCTTTAGCATTCTTTAATGCATAACAGTTTTCTTCATGTGTCCTTTCTTATGACAATAATGGCATTCAATATCCCTCTTCCTTGATTTACTTCTACTCTTATTCCGTTGACCATTCTTTTCCTTGTTCTTGCTCCTGCCACATTGTTGATTCTTTCCTTGGTAAGAATCATGAACATTATATGCATCTCCACTCTGAGTGCCAACCATAGATTTTCTTCGAATCTCCTCACTCAAGAGTTTTCCACATATGTCATCATAGACAAGTTTAACACCAGGTGCACTATTGTTAATAGCTGTGTAAAATGTATCCCATGATGAAGGCAAGGTGCATAGCAGCAATACTGCTTTCATTTCATTATCCATATCCATTTTTTGAGCCTGTAACTGAGAGAATATAGCATCAAACTCATTTAGATGAGCAACAACACTATCTGTGTCCTTCATACAAAGGTCATATGATTTTCTCATCAGATAGACTTTTTTTGGTGCCGTCTCTTTTTCATATGTATTGCATAACTTCTTCCAAAGCTCCTCTGCACTTTCACAATCTAATACTGTAAAGTAAACATTATCTGTCAGGTGCAAGCGAATGGTAGACCTGGCCATTTCATCTAACTCATCCCAATCATCTTCATCCATGTCAGTAGGCTTGAAATTCCATTTACTGGCTTCCATTGTCTCCTTTGAATCAGCACATCTTTAATCTGATTCTTCCATAGATCAAAGTTTGTGCCATCAAATTTTTGGATCTCAAAATGGTCTTTGCCTTGCAAGTTATAGCTACTCCTCGAAACACTAGCACTAGACCCTGATCCACCGGATGTGCATGAGAGCTCTGATGCCATGATGGTAGAGAACTGAATAGAATGATAATGGAGCTAGAGAAGCCTGGACACCAACGAATAAGTGTATCAAGGAGTAAATCGACCACTATATAGTTGACAAAACCAAAAATCTAGAAAAAATCTACTAGATTATCCTCTGCAAAATGAGCGTATGACCAGTGTCAAAATATCGTAAAACTGCAAGTACTAACATGTTTGCCTACATAGTGAATCACTGACTCCACTGCATATAATCAGTTACCCAATAGAAGCCAACTATGCTTATCGAGCACCTATGAAAAACTATCATACATCTCCTATGGCGAGGCTTGGTAAGTCTTCCACCTGCATCACCGAAGAGAGCCCGACATTTGGGTGTCTCCTAGTTAAGAAAACCTCACCACGACCCTCTTTATCAAACGTAAAAAAGGCTTTATGCAAAGAACATAATTGCTATATCAATGACCACATGGATGTACATAAGGGGTATCCACAAAAGCATACATGGTGTGTATGTGCTCAATATATGCAACAAAATGACACCAAATGTCTGAATGCACAACAACTCTGATGTTTCAGGCTCCAAAACTTACATAAATTTGCAACAGCTACTCCCACCAAAACTGAAACCTTTCAAGAAACTTGTAGTTTTACGAGTGTGGCTGAAAACATAGCCCCAAAGGTTGAAATTTATTGTCTACGAAGTACAAAGAACACTCTTCTTGATGTTCTTGGACCTGTGTGAAGAGAACTATGTGCAGAAGTACTCCAAAATGGCTCCAAAAGACACCCCAAGAATGCTTCAAAAATAGGCTTTGAAAGCAAAGAATGAAGCTTTGAGGGACCAGAACATGTTCAAAGTAATGTCAACCTTAGTCTTTCCCCTTCTTCAGACACCACAAGAGTGTAGCTTAGTGGCAAGAGATTGCCACAATTAAGGAAGCTCTTGGGGGGAACAGTACTGGGATGGGTGACCTCCTGGGAAGTATCGGGAACCTCTATATTCCTTGATTGTTGAGGTGCTCTCTCACGCACAACCAACGGTACCAAACATTGGTGAGAGGATATGACATGAATCTTTCTTAAAAACAACTTTATAACCATTTGTCAAAAAACTAGATAGAGAGAAAATTCTTCTTCATGTCCGGAATATAAAGAACATTGGAAATTGTAAAATTTCCACCTGCTTTGGACTTAAGGTTTACTTCTCCAACATTAACAACATCCAGATCATGACCATCCACAATGGTCACTCTTCTTCCTGAAGAGTTAGAAAGTGAAGAAAATACCTTTTCTGTAGCCTTTCATATGCTTACTAGCTCTAGAATAAAAAATCAAAGGACTATCTAAGATTGCATTTAATGCTGCCTAATCAAAAGCTACCTCTTCAATAGTAATACATGCAAATGAATCTACCTTTGAATATTTAAGTTTTGGATCATCTTCAGCACTATTATCTTATGCTTTCTTCTTTTCATAAAAAATCCTTGTTTTGCATTCTGCGATGTAATGACCTGGTTTCTTACAGTAATGGCATACTCCTTTCTTTGAATCAGATGTAGTCGAAGAATTTTCTTTAGGTGTAGAGGAAGCATTAGAGGTAGGGGTGGAAGACTTAGGATTAGAAGAATTACTTTCCTTCTTTGATTGTTGACTCTTCTTCTCCTTCTTCTTCTTTCCCTTTGATGATGATAACATGGCTTCGTCATTCTCTTCCATACTCTTTTGTTGATCTTCATCTTGAAGTAATAGAAACTGTAGCTCTTAAAATATTGAAACTTCTCTATTTCTTATAGAGAGAGATAAAGAAGTAACAAAAGCATGATATGCTGATGGAAGTGAGTTTAGAAGTGTATTTACCATCCATTCATCTAAAATGTTGACTCCAACATTGAGTAACTGATCTTCTAAATTTTTGAGCTTCAAAATATGTGCCTGAACTGATTCACCAACTTTCATCCTTGTGTTGGCTAGCTGTCTCCTTAGATGAGCTTTCCTAGCAGAGTTTCTGCTCTAATAGAGATTCTCTAAATCCAACCAAGCTTGATGAGAGGTTCTGCAAGACCTGGTTTGGGGTATAATATGCCCTTTGACTCCCACAAAAATATATGAAAGTTCTTGTGCATCCTTAGAATCCCATCTGGATTGCTCTTCAGTGGGAAGTAATATGGTAGTAGTATGGACTACTGATGATGAAAGAGTTTCTTCTTCTTCTTCTTCTTCACTAACCTCCTATTGAGTAGAAATAGGAACAGGGGATCTTCTATAAGATGAAGTAGCATGCTCTCTGACTTGTCTTGGCCTTGGATAAGTGCCATTGATAATATTCCATAAGTCCTTAGTCACCAATAGATTCATCATCATGAAACTCCACATTGGATAATTAGATATTCCCTCAAGCTTGCCTAGATTCTCAAGTCTATAGTCACTCATCTTGTTAAGGGCGTATGTCAAATATGCTCTAATACCAAATGTTGGAAGTGGTGTGGGCCACAATAACAATAAATCACAGGTTTATAGGATTTTCCAACATATGAACCTTAACATACACACCTTAATACTAAAAAAGAAGATGAGTGAGAGATAGAGGGAGAATAGATGAGTTTTCAACTGTAACGATAAGCTATGAGGCTCACCTACACTATCTATATTCCAATGTCAAATTACAATTTTTGAATATGATACAAGCTGACAATGTTAGAATCTAGGCAAAAATAGGAACTAGATACAAGAAATTGTGTGCCTAAGGGGTATGAAGAGTGTGTCTGTGAGAATATGGAGAATATGAATAGGTTAGAACTGTTTTACAGCAAAACTGAATTCTGATTATCTAAATAAAAAACTAGTGAATGGACAAGTGAGGGCAAATGTAGAGTCATTACTCACAATATGTTGTTTGATACAAACTCCTCCAGATGTAGGACACCTCCTCCAAGAGTGTAGAAACTCTTCCTCACATAGAGGACCTTCTCCTTGATCACCTCCAAGATCTCCTCCTTGAGTGATTGCTCCTCTTGAGAAGATTGTGTCTTGAGTGATGATCACTATGATCCAATATCCCTTCTTTATATAGTTTTTATGAGCTTCATCAAAAGCACTTAAAAAGCAAGCTTTAGAAAGCTATCGTGCAAAAATTACAATCGACGTCTGTCGTTTTGTTTTTCATCATTACTTTTTCAAAAAGATTATGTCGTGGCACTGCATCTAACTGGGCTCAATCCCTGGTCTCTAGGGTGAGAGACTTTTGATTTATCCAACACACCAATGCATTTTCTTGTAGAAGGGTTCTATGCAAATTTTGAATTATTTCCAACAATCGGCTATGCTGCTCTATCTATACTATGGAGCATGTGGGCACCTCTCCTGGCTACCCGCATGGTAGCTGGGGGGTTATAGCTTTAGAGGGGGCTGTATAGATCCTTCTCAAAGTCTTTTTAGGTAAGCTTTTGGGAAACGGTGAACCTTTGGGCAAAAAACAATGAGCCTTTGGATGCAATAGCAAAAAAATAACATTCTTTTCTTTTCACTGAGATTCATAGAGAATCATCTTCTTCGCGTGGTCAACATTCCTGAGCATGGGCATCATTCTCGAGGTCACAAAGTAGCACATAATTGTAGAGGCTCAAAAATCTCACATAGATTCTCCCTTTCCCAAGGTTCAAGATAGATTCCTATACAAAATTCAAGGAGTACCAAAAGTACTTGTAATTGAAAAGAACCAAACTCTTATTACCATTGTAGTGAAGCTTCCTTCTAAAGTATAATATCCACCAATAGAGTGAGTGAGTACTTACCCACCCATCCAACACCACCCATATTTATACCAAAGGTCCAAAAGGTGCATGTCTTGAGAATCCACCATGTGTCCTTCCAAGTGTCCCTCATGTGGACACTTTCCAAAGTAAATCACATGGCTTCTATTTCAAAGCCTTCCCTTCACCTATGCATCAAGGTGTCCCTTGGGAGAAGCTTCTCACAAGAATAAGGTTTCTTTACCTTAGGATAATTATTTCTAAGGGTAAAAACCCTTCAATTGAATAAATTACCAACGGTTAAAACCAAGAACATAAGTTTCTACTTGAAAGGTCTAACCCATTAAATTAAACCAAGGGTTTCCAAGGATAAATACTAATATCCAAGGGTTTAAAACAAATGTTATACACCATATAAGCTCACAGACTATGCAAAATCTGTCAATGATTCAACATATGCAATTCAAGATTCTCAGGCTATCTTAGATGCAAAGCTTTGGCATGCACGCTTTGGTCATATGAACTTTGCTAGTTTGCTATGCGTGTAGAAATTGGATATGGCACGCTCTCTGCCCAAACTTGAGGCACCTTGTAAACATGTCTATGAAGGCTCTACTCTAGGCAAAATGCAGCATTTGTCCTTCCCAAAAGATGGTTCAATTTGACCTACTAAAAAATTATAGGTTGTTCAGATTGATGTCAGTGGTCTTATGCAGACACCTTCTTTTGGGAACTACCTTTACTTCATGAATTTTATTAATGATTTCTCTAGGCATGCATGGGTATAGCCATTAAAAGCAAAGCTTGAAGTGTTTATGTGCTTCATACAATTTTTATTTATGGCTAAAAATTTGTCAGCATGTAAAATGGGCACCCTCCATTCTGATTTGGGGGGGAGGGGGATACATGTCTTCTGATTTTAATGAATTTATGGCCAAGCATGGGATAAAACATCAGCGTATAGTGCCATATACACCTCAAAAAAATGGTGTTGTTGAAAGAACGAATAGTTTTCTCATGGAGATGGCGAGATGTATGGTCAAAAGTTAGGCTTTACCACATAGTTTCTAGCTTGAGGCTATTGTGTGTGCAACATATGTACGTAACAAGTGTCTCACCAAAGCACTAAAATCAATCACTCCTCAGAAATTGGATGATAAAGCAGTGAAATATATTTTTGTTGGGTACAGTTCTAAAAGCAAAGGCTATCGTCTGTATCATCCACATACTAAACACATTTTGGTTAGTCATGATGCAGTTTTTGTGGAAGATGCAATTCAACCATTACTTTTATGTACTAAAGAGACATCAGTTAGCTCCAAAGATGTGTATCACACCTTTTGCCTCTTTTTATAGGTGGACAATCAAGTGCTGGTCCAAATGAGGCAATTTCTTTGCCTTTACAAGTTTTGCATGATGATGCAGATCATTGCATTTCTAAAGTAGATTTATAGGATGCACTTGTTGATGAGAGGGATGATATAGAGGAGGCAAAAACTATGCCAAAATGGTTGGTGCATGATTTGAGAGATAGAAAATTAGATGCACCACTATCATATGGTACTCATTCAATCTCTCATAGTGCTTCTTTTGCATTAGATTGCTATGTAATGGCTACCTCTAGTCTTTGTGATAACAATGAGCACATTTCTTTTAATGAAGCACAAATTTCAAAAAATTTGATGGTTTCTATGCAATCAAAATATGATAGTATTATGAAGAATGGTACTTGGTCTTTATGTGATTTTCCTCAAGGCAAAAGGCCATTAGCACTATATGGGTATACAAGCTAAAATGTAAGCTTGATGGAATAGTTGACAACTACAAGGCTAGGCTTGTTGCAAAAGTTTATGCTCAACAGAGTCATTGATTTTGATGAAACCTTCACACCCACTTGCTGAGTGACCACTGTTTGTAGCATCGATGCACTTGCAGCCCATCATGGTTGGAATGTACATAAGATGGACATTAAAACTCCATTTGTGACTGGTGACTTGCATGAAGAAGTGCATGTTTTTCAGCTATGTGGTTTTGTGTAGAACGGGCACGAAAACAAAGTCAATAGGTTGAAGAAGGCATTATATATTTTGAAGCAAGCACCACGTGCTTGGTATGAAAAGATACATGCCTAATTGATTGCACTTGGGTTTGATAATATTCCAATTGAGAGCACCTTATATGTTAAGCACGCAGATGATGTGCTTCTGATCATCATTGTATATGTTGATGGCATGCTACTCACTGGTCCTAATGAGAAGCATATTATTGATTTAAGGCTGATTTACATGCCTCTTTTGAGATGTCAGATTTGTTCGAGTTTGAGGTCCACGAAAGCACATGAACAACACAAGGAAGAAGAAGAAGCTTGGAGCATAACACACAATATTGGATGTATTACCAAGAGAATCTACAAAGATAAGTGACCCGTTAGGGTTATAGACATACATACAAGTTGGAGGAAAAAATCCTCCTAACGAGGGAAAACAGTGCCCCCACAGTCCTAGTGTGTTCACACATATCACTACCAAAATATATCAACAAATCCTCTTGGGAGTGATGCAGTGAACAAGGAGATGGCAATCATGTATAAGGAAGTGCCAAGGTATGTGAAATGAATCCAAAAAAGGAAATAAGCCTAAAGCTTTGTGAAAAGCTTCAAACTTCTCCATAGGCAGAGCCTTTGTAAAAAAGGTCTACAATGTTCTCCTGTGTGGGCACATATGCCAAACCGATCTCTCTAGCAAAGAGCCTCTCCCTAACATAATGAGAATGCACCTCAATGTGCTTAGTGTGAGCATGGAACACAAGGTTCCTCGCAACTGCCAATGCGCTTTGATTGTCAATGAAGATGGTGGTGGCAGAAGACCAATGTTTGACACCTGAGCAATGCATAAACCTACTCATCTATGAGACAACAAACTGAATATTTGGATGAGTAATGCATAAATAAATCAAGCATCAAATAGCCTACTAATAAAGAAAAGCATCAAATGCATCTCTAGCATGAAGACTCAACCGTAAACTTGTTTCCATAAGAGTGACAATAGGTTTGCACTCTTCAAGGCCAAAACATTGCAATAATGTGTCAATATATTTTATTTGACACAAAGCTATTCTACCATCAACTTGCATAAACTGAATGCCCAAATAATGATGCAAATGCCCCAAATCTGACATCTCAAATGAGGCATGCAAATTAGCCTTAAAATCAACAATATGCTTCTCATGAGAACTAGTGAGCAACATGTCATCGACATTGACAACAATGATTAGAAGCATATCATTTGCACTCTTAACATATAAGGTGCTCTCAATTGGATTGTTCTCAAAACCATGTGCAATGAGGTAGGCATGTATCTTTTCATACCAAGCACATGGTGCTTGCTTCAAACCATATAAATGCCTTTTTGAATTTACACACTTTATTTTCATGCACTTTGTGCACAAAACCATAGGGCTGAAAAACATACACTTCTTCATGCAAGTCACCATTCAAAAATGCAATTTTAATGTCCAATTGATGTATGTTCCAACCATGATGAGCTGCAAGTCCATAGATGCTATGAACATCAGTCATTCAACATGTAGGAGCAAAGGTCTCATCAAAATCAATGCCACTTTCTTGAGCATAGCCCTTTGCAACAAGCATAACCTTATACCTGTCAGTTGTTCCATCAGGTTTATACTTCAACTTGTATACTCACTTAGTGCCAATGGCCTTCTTGCCAGGAGCCAAGTCACATAAAGTCCAAGTACCATTTTTCATGATAGTATCCTATTCTGATTGCATAAAACCATCCAATTTTCTGAATTTTGTGCTTCATCAAATGAAATAGGCTCATTCTCATCACAAAGGCTAGAGGCAGCCATAGCATAACAATATGAGGCAAAAGAAGCACCATGAGAGCCTGCACAAGTATGATATGACAAAGGTGCATCTGATTTGCTGTCTCGCAAAGTTTGCACCATCCATTTAGGCATAGTTTTTGCCTCCTCTATATTAGTTCTCTCGTCAATAAGTGCATCATGTTAATCTACATCAGAAAAGAAATGATCTGCATCATCATGTGAAACCTATAAAGGGTGAGAAATTGCCTCATTTGGACCATCACTAGACGGTCCACCTATAAACAAAGGAAACAAAGTGTCATACACATCTTTGGAGCTAAATGATGTCTCCTTAGTACATGAAAGTAATGGCTGAATTGCATCTTTCACTAAAACAACATCACGACTAACCAAAATGTGTTTAGTTTGTGGATGATACAGATGATAGCCTTTGCTTTCAGAACTGTACCCAACAAAAGTACATTTCACTGCTTTATCATCCAATTTCCTACATTGTTGTTCAGGCACTAATGCATATGCTAGACAACCAAAGACACACATGTAAGCAACAGATGGCTTGCAACCATGCTAGGCCTCATATGGAGTGATAGACTACAATGCTTTAGTGGGACACCTGTTAAGTACATAGGGTGCACACATAACAACCTCAAGCGAGAAACTATGTGGTAAATCCTGACTCTTCACCATACACCTCGCCATCTCCATGAGTGACCTATTCTTCCTTTCAACAACTCCATTCTGTTGAGGTGTATACGGCATTGTACATTGATATTTTATCCTACATTCAACCAGAAATGCATTAAAGTTAGAAGACAGATATTCCCCTCCCAATCAAAATGAAGGGTGCCCATTTTACATGTTGATATATTTTCAACCAAAACAAAAAACTATTTGAAGCCCATAAACACTTTGGACTTTGATTTCAATGGATACACCCATGCATGCATGGAAAAATCATCAATAAAAGTCATGAAGTAAAGTTATTTCTCAAAAGAAGGTGTCTACATAGGACCATAGACATCACTATGAACAAGCTGCAATTTTTGAATAGTTTAAACTGAACCATATTTTGGGAAGGAGGAACACTTTATTTCACCCAAAATATAGCCTTCACTAACATGTTTAACAACCTCAAGTTTGGACAGAGAGGACACCATTTTAGATTTTTGCAGGCATAACAAACTAGCAAAATTTAGATGACCAAAGCGTGCATGCCAAAGCTTTGGATTTGACATAGCCTAAGAATCTTGAACTGCACATGCTAAATCATTCACAACTTTTGCATAATCTATGAGATTATACAACCCATGACATAAAATGCTAGAAGCAATAATGATGTCTCCATTTGAGAGATCATGAACTATACATCTGTCATCAACAAATTTCACAATCAAGCCGATCTTGGCTAATGCTGAAACTGATAAGAGATTTTTCTTGATCCCTGGCATAAATAAAGCATCTGACAATGTAAAAAAACTACCATCAATAGTAGTTAGAATGATCTAACCGACTCCTATAATGGGATAAGAGGAGTTGTTGGCACATGTGACAATATTCCCTGTAGGATAGGCTCAAGTGAAGTGAAGAAATTGTGTTGTAAGGTAATATGTTTGGTTGCCCCACTATCAAAGTATTGAGCATGAAAGTTTATTGTGTTTAGCTTTTTTCTCATACCTTGAATCATTCATTAGTGTTCTCCATTTTGAAAAAAAAAAGATTATACTTTTGCAAGGACATTATAGCTGATAGGTTATTCTCTACACTATTTGATAAGAAGGTGTTCACTAAAAAAAAATCCTCAATTTTAGTATCAAAATTACATAAGATATACTGAAAATTTTGATTAGAATTATTATGAACAATGTAAAAAAAAGGCATGTCATATTTTTGTAAACTAAGCTATTTGTTTTGTACGCTCCACATTTCAATGCACCCAAAAGGTCAACATTTCACCCAAAATAGAAGTCCAAGCGCCCCACAAAAATCGATATCATAGGAATTCCCTTCATATATCTTGGATTCTTAGACCTACATATCAATTTCGTAGAAAGTTGAGAATATCATGAAACTTGCATTATTTGTAAGTCTTCATAGTTCCCTCAATGTTTCGATTCCTAAGGCGCTCTCTTCAAGCATGATTCCTTTGATAAAAGGAGGGAAAGAGAATAGAAAGTTCTTTCACACACACAAAATCATAAAAAATAATAATGAAGCACACAAGAGTGGAGGCACGAACAAAGCTAATTTTTCTTCTTTTACAATTAAAGAATATACATATAGAGATGATATTTCTATTAACATATAAAGATGCTACAATAGATGAAAAAATGGTACATAAGAGAAACCCTAATATATACTAGTGAGTAAACTAGAAAGGTAACTATGCTATGACTCTTTGTAGGTAAGATATGTTAGTAAGTTCCAAGGATACGTGGTTATAATTCAAGGAGAGAGATGAGGATTGCATCTCCCTACTAAGGAGAGAGATGAGGATTGTTTATTTTGGCCTTTCCAAGGAGATGTATCTAATATTACTAACTTAAAAGTAAGATTTTTCCTTGTTTTTTACCCAATTTATCTCGTGTGGTCTTAAGGTACATGGACCCTTGTTCTAGAAGCCTTCCATGCTTGTAGCCCTATGTTATGACTAATATTTATCTTAATTTATTTATTTAAACTTTTTTCATAGAAGCTTTAGCACCGTTCTTTTTTTATTTTCCATTTAAATCCATGCTCACTATATGTGCACATAAATAGCCTCTTTGTATTTTAGAACTGTATTTATTACGCTCATCCTTGAACAAAACATTGCTCAATGAATTCATAAGTTCTATTATTTTTTAATGTACTTAACTAAGATCACCGATGGCTATAATGATCTGTAACAAATGTGGATCTTCAACACTAATCTTAAATGAATTTCACGCTCATGTACACACCTACTATACACCAACAAGTCATCAACAAAATCTACAACAAACATTAACATCATGAAAGTAGCAGGTGCACTAGTCAAACCAAATGGTATAAACAAATACACATAATGCCCAAAACAGGTCCTGAAAGCTAAAGCTGTTTTATATACATCTTCTTCCTTTACTCTAAGATGATAGCCACTTTTCAAATCTATCTTACTATATACAACAACTCCACCTAGAGCATCTAAAAGATCATCTATCCTGGGCATGGGATATCTGTGCTTGATGGTAATCTTATTGAGTGCTCTATAGTCGACGCATATCCTATAAGATCCATCTTTCTTCTTCACTAGAAAAACTAGTGCTGCAAAGAGCGAATAGCTAGGTCTGATCAGCCCTTTCTGCAAATACTCATCCACAACTTTGTAGACTTCATTCTCTCCTCCAAGCTCATTTGAAATGTTTTTGTACGAGGGTAGTTGCTGTTGAAAAACCAACTTCAAAGCTCTTTACAAGTCTCTAAATGTTTTTTGTACGAGGGTAGTTGGAGTTGAACAACCAACTTCAAAGCTCTTTACATTTCTCCTCCTTCAAGCTCATTTGAAATGTTTTTTTTACAAGGGTAGTTGGTCTTGAACAACCAACTTCAAAGCTCTTTATTAGTTGGTAGTGAACAACCAACTTCAAAGCTCTTTACAACCAACTTCAAAGCTCTTTACAAGTCTATTTTTTGTATGAGGAAGTGTCACAAAGATGGAAGCAGTCCAACTAGGAGATGGAGAAGAAAATTTAATGCATGCAAGAGGCCAAAGAGTGGACCAATCTAGATAGATAATCAGATCCTAGCTCAAGAGGCTCTTGATGCGTAGAAGGAGATGTATGAAAAATATGGTAAATAGTACAAAATTGAATTTGAATTTTGATACAACATAATCTCTAGCAGATGACTACAAGTCCAAGCCAAAGTTAGGGCTTTCAAGGAGGAGATTAACAAGTCAGTGACAAGTTTGGAGCAATATTCTAAACAACTTTGAGAAGCCACTCAAAAGCACATGGAGTTTGAAGCTGCTCGATTTGAGCTAAAAGAGACACTTGTGCAAAGGGACCAAGAAATCTGGAAGCACAAGGAAGAGAATGTCTGGCTAACAACATAGTGTGGATAACATACTATAGCCAAGGTTGAAGCCTAGAAGGAATCTACAAAATTATGGAAGCAACTGGAAAATATGAAGAATAGCCACACATTGTTTTGTGGCCACATGCATAAGGAACTCCTATGGGCCAAAGCAGTTGAAGTAGTCTCAAATTCAAGGATTATAGATGGTGAAACTACAGTGGATCCTGGAACATTTAGGGACCACATTGGTGATGTCTTGAAAGGTATCTCAAATGAATGCAATATTGACTAGGAGTGTGTCATGCAACCATCACACAGATCTAAGTAAGGAGACTATGGTCTAATCTTTGTGGGTTCAATTCTACCATGTGTGCCAGTTCTAGGATGCCAAATGTAAATTGTAATTTACCTATACATATATTTTATCTATACCATTTTATTATTTGTAATAACCCATAGTTTCTATTTGCTCTAAAGCATTATTTGTAAATTCACACTACTTACCAAACATATGCATCTATACACTATGCTTCTAACCTTTTAGAGTTTATAAGTACTCTTACTTCAAAGATGCAATGATCCTTGCTATTTTGTAATTAGGAAAAAGCTATAAACTAGTACCTATCCATCTTGGAGTGTAGATAGAAGACTCAGATGGATTGAGCCTACATGCTATGTGTAGTTCCATCTAATATCTATCAATATGTCAATCAAACTCTTTATTGCAATTCATTGTCTGTTATGTGAAATTGCGCAATGTAAAGCACAAACATTATGGTGAAATGGTTTGGTGTTGATTACTTAGTCACATTGTTTGTGAAGTAAAAAGATTACAATGATGATGATAAATCTTCTTATGAAGCTAATAGAGTAAGTATAGCATATTAATATATGTATCACACTCTAAGGAAGAAATTAGGAAAAACATATAACACTCACTGGAGTAATCCATGTTGATATATTTTGTTACTGATGTTTGTGAACACACTTAGGATTGTTGGGGCATTTTATTCTCTCTTATAGAGGATTTTTTCCTTAGTTTCTATATACGCCTATAACCCTGATGGGTCACTTATCTTTGTACATTCACTTGATAATACATTCCGTATTGTTTTTTGTGCTCCAAGGTTCTTCTTCTTCCTTGTGTTGTTTGTGTGCTTTCATAGACCTCCAAATCCAACAATTGGTATCAAAAATGGTCATCGCTTCATCTAGGGCATTGTCGGCACCTCTCTGATCACAGTTTCATAATCGCACAAAAATTGGTGAGCATACTCAGAGCAATTAGGATTTCAAAACTGCTTCATTGTGTGGTGTTGAATTTTTTATCTAAGCTCATTTTGTAGAGCTCAAAAGGGTATTTCTGTTCAACTTTTTGAGATAAAGTCATTTTTTTGCATTAGGGTATTTTAGTCAGTGGACATGGTTAAAAGCAATGATGTATTCTATATTTTGCTTGTTGAGGACAAGTTGGATGGCACTAATTACTCATGATGGGCATATCTGATGGATCATCTATTGGTGGCAAAAGGATTGCGGAATATTATGTAGGGTGTTGAAAAATATCCTACTACACCTGTGAATACAGTTATTGAAGCTGATGCAGATGGTGTTGAAGATGATGATCTTCAGATTCCTCTTCATATTGTGGTTCTTGTTGCACTTACTACGCAACAACTTTGGTGGGATGGTAGAGAAACTTAGGCACATGCATTGATAGCCTTATCTATCAAACATGCCATTATCCCTCATATTCGCTCTTGTAAAATAGAAAAGGATGCTTGGGATACACTTACCACTTTATACCAAGAAAGAAAGGAGGCTTGTGTTGTTTACCTTTGAAAATAGTTGGAGAGTGAGCATATGAATGAAGGAGATTCAATGGATAGTCTTTTTTGACAAAGATCAAATACTTGAAAGAGCAATTGATTTTTTTTTATGAAGTCTTGCAAGATAGTTCCCTTGCGTAGATCATTCTTAATGGTCTTCCAAATTCATATCAGAGCTTTGCTTCTGCACTTTGGTTGGTTGTGAAAGCCAATCCAGATGCCTTAACATTTCATGAATTAGTCTTAATTTTGCTGCACAAAGGTCACTCCAGACATAACATGCCCATTATGTGTGTTGGAGATCAAACTTTCTTAGCTATTTAGAAGGGCAAAGGTAAATGGAGCTCATCTACTAGTAAGCAAAAATTTGCTAATTTTGCACACTCCAAAAAGGAAGACATAACAAAAAGGAAATAGAAAAGCAAAAATACTTTTGCAAATACTATAATGGAAATGCTCATGTCATAAATAGTTATCCAAAATTGGCTGCAAAAGAGGCAAAGAGAAAGGAGGTGGGAATGGTTGTTGTAGAGGCCTCTACACCTAAAGCAAAGTCTACTAATGTTGTGTACAATCAAGAATGGGCATTTACCAATGTTTGCAGCTTTGATCCATCTTCACATAAATAGTGTAAGTCTATAGTAGACGCAGATGTTTGGTACTTTGAGAATGGGGCAACCAAACACGTCACCTCATAACACAATTTCTTTAGTTCACTTGAGCCTGCCTCTATAGGCAATACTATCACATACACCAACAACTCCCCTTATCCTCTCATGGGATTTGGTAAGATCATTTCGAATGCTCTTGATGGTAGCTCTTTCACATTTTCAGATGCTTTTTTTGTGCAAGGGATCAAGAAAAATATGTTGTTAGTTTCAACATTAGACAAGATCGGCTTGGTTATGAAATTTGTTGATGATAGATATACAATTCATAATCTGTCAAATGGCAATGTTATTATTGCTTTTGGCATTTTATGTCATGGGCTATATAAGCTCATAGACTATGAAAAATCTATCAACAATTCAACATGTGCAATTCAAGATTCTCAGGCTATCTCAGATGCAAAGCTTTGGCATGCACACTTTGGTCATGTGAATTTTTCTAGTTTGCTATGTCTGCAGAAATCTGAAATGGTGTCCTCTCTCCGGTAAATATGTCTATGAAGGCTATATTTTGGGCAAAATGCAACATTCTTACTTCCCAAAAGATGGTTGAGTTAGGGCTAGTAAGAAATTGTAACTTGTTCATAGTGATGTATGTGGTCCAATGCGAAAAAAATCTTTTGGGAAATACCTTTACTTCATGACTTTATTGATGCTTTTTCTAGGCATGCATGGGTGTATCAATCGAAAAAAAATTCCGATGTTTTTATATGCTTCAAACAAATTTTGGTTTTGACTCCAAATCTGTCAACATGTAAATTGGGCACCCTTCGTTTTGATTGAGGGGAGAATATATTTCGTTTGATTTTACTGCATTTCTAGCTCAACATGCATAAATCATCACTATACATTGTCGTATACACCTCAACAAAATGTTGTTGAAAGAAAGAACAAGTATCTCATGGAGATGGTGAAATGTATGGGCAAAAGTCAGCCTTTGCCACATAACTTCTTACTTGAGGCTATTATGTGTGCAACATATGTACTTAATAGGTGTCTCACCAAAGCACTACACTCTATCACTCCATAAGAGGATTGGCATGGTTCCAAGCCATCTGTTGCTCATCTGTGTGTCTTTGGTTGTCTTGCATATGCATTAGTTCTTGAACAACAACATGAGATATTGGATGAGAAAGGAGTGAAATGTATTTTTGATGGATAAAGTTCTAAAAGCAAAGGTTATTGTGTATCTCATCCACATATAAACACATTTTGGTTAGCCGTGATGTTGTTTTGTGGAAGATGCAATTCAGCCATTACTTTCATGTACTAACGAGACATTAGTTAGCTCCAAAGATGTGTATGATACCTTGTTGCCTCTTTTTACATGTGGATGGTCAAGTGTTGGCCCAAATGAGGTACTTTCTCAGCCTTCACAGGTTTTCCATGATGATGATGATGTAGGTCATTCCATTTCTAATCCACATTTACATGATGCACTTGTTAATGAGAGGGTTGATATAGAGGAGGTCAAAGTTATGCCTAAATGGCTGGTGCAAACTTTGCGAGATAGCAAATTAGATGCACCTCTATCATATCATACTCATTCAAGCTCTCATAGCACTTCTTTTGCATCACATTGCTACACAATGCCTACCTCTACTCTTTGTGATGAGCATGAGCATGTTTCTTTTGATGAAGCACAAAATCGAGAAAATTGGATGACTATTATGCAATCAGAATATGATGCTATTATGAAGAATGATACTTGTTCTTTATGTGATTTTGCCTCAAGGAAAAACGGCAATTGGCACTAAATGGGTATATAAGCTGAAGCACAAGCCTAATGGAAGAGTTGAATAGGCTTGTTGAAAAATATTATGCTCAAGAGAGAGGTATTGATTTTGATGAGACCTTTGCTCCCACATGCCAAATGACGACCATTTGTAGAATTTGTGCACTTGCATATCATCATGGTTGGCATGTACATTATTTGGACATTAAAACTACATTTTTGAATCGTGACTTACATGAAGAAGTTTATGTACTTAGTCCCATGGTTTTGTGTAGAAAGTGCATGAAAACAAAGTGTGCAGGTTGAAAAAGGCATTATTTGGTTTGAAGCAAGCACACATGCTTGGTATGAAAAGATATATGCCTACTTGATTGCACATGGAATCCAATTGAGAGTACAATATATATTAAGTGTGCAAATGATATGCTTC
This sequence comes from Ceratopteris richardii, assembly GCA_020310875.1. Lineage (NCBI taxonomy): Eukaryota > Viridiplantae > Streptophyta > Polypodiopsida > Polypodiales > Pteridaceae > Ceratopteris > Ceratopteris richardii. Next base: position 87,678,119 of record CM035432.1, on the reverse strand, counting down.
AGATCATTTTTGTCTACGTTGATCACATTCTGCTCACTGGTGCTAATGAGAAGAATATTCCTAATTTTAAGGCTAATTTACATGCCTCTTTCAAGATATCAGATTTTGGGCATTTTCATCATTATTTGGACATTCAATTTATGCAAGTTGATGGTGGAATAGCTTTTTTGAGTCTTCATGCTATCATGTTGTTGGATGCTTGATTTACTTATGCATAACATGGATTGATATTCAATTTTTTATCTCTTAGATCAGCAGGTTTATGCATTGCCTAGGTACCAAGCATTGAAAAGAAGTTAAGTGCATTTTCCACTACTTGAATGGTACTTGGCTACTTCGATTGTTTTCTCCCAAGGGGGATCACTATTGCTAGATTTACATGCTCTATTAGACTCCGATTGGGCTGGTTGCTATGACACTCATGTGCCCACTAGTGGTCTTTGCTTCATGCTTGGTAGCTCATGCATATCTTGGTTGAGCAAGAAGCAACCTATTGTGGCCATTTTTAGTTGTGAGATTGAGTATAGGGAAGCTTTCACAACCACTATTGAGTGTGTGTCTCACACTCCTTTTGGCTGATTTGCTTGTTGATCAGTCTTCTGCCACCACCATCTTCATAGTCAAAGCACATTGACAATTGCAAGGAACCCTATGTGCCATGCTAGCACAAAGCACATTGAAGTGCATTATCATTTTGTCATGGAGAGGTTCTCTACTGGAGAGGGCACTTTGGCATATGTGCCCACACATAATAACATTGCATATCTTTTCAGAAAGGCTCTGCCTTGAGAGAAGTTTGAAGCTTTCCGCAAAGCTTTGGGCTTACTTCCTTTTGTGGATTGATCTCTTTCCACATAGCTTGGCACTTCCTTATACATGAGTGTCATCTCCTTGTTCATCGCATCACTCCTAGGGGGGATTTGTTGATATATTTTTATGGTGATGTCTATGAACACACTTATGACCATCAATGCACTTTTTTCCCTCTTTAGAGGTTTTTTTCCCCTGCTTGTATATAGGCCTATAACCCCAATGTGTTGCTTATCTTTGGTCATTCACTTGATAATACATTTAGTATTATGTGTTGTGCTCTGAGATTCTTCTTCTTCCTTGTGTTGTTAGTGTGCCTCCGCAGACCTCAAAACTCCAACAATCTAGTGAGATTCCGCGCTCTAGAACTTCTAGCTTTGATGAACTTCTAGACCAAAATAATTTGAGTAGTGCAAAAATGGCACATTCTCGATACATATGTCAATCATTTTCCAAGGAGATGTATATGTCTTGGATTTCTTGTGTCTGAGAAAATTCCACTTTATCAACCCACTAAGTTTCAAGTTAAATACATTACCACAAAGGTTACAAAACACTCAGTATTCTTGTTTGCATCATGTCTTTCAATGTTCTTTTATATGTCTAGAGACCTTTTTGGGGCTTATTGAAAACATACAAAGGAAATCTATTCATAATATCTCTATTATAGAAGATGACTCACCAATCCAATAGGGGAGTGCCATGCCAGATTATAGATCAATTAGGTAGAGCATGGAACGAGTAGCCCATGTGTGTATAGACGTGATGTAAATAGACTTAGAAGAATTAGAAATTGGATCAACTATAGTACAAAGGACTTAATATCAATGGTATTCCAATTACCTAATATAGGCAATGTGGAGTCTGGGAAGATTTAGACAATAGGATAGAAAAAGAGTGTGGTTCTCCAATTGGAACCAAAAGGTACTATATCTTTACTCATAGAAAATATTGATCTAAGGTTCAAAGGACTCGCTGGTTTTGGGAGTGATTTCGTTTATTAGTCAAATGGAGTGCATTTATCAATAAAATTATGGTGTCATTATTGCGGTTGAGAATGGACAGCAAATAGACTTGCTTCCTTGATATTTCATCATTTTATGTATGAATTATATCATAAGGCAAAGAGAAAAGAAAAATCCACAAAATTTGGATTATAGGCATCGCATACTCATGTGAGAGGTAATACAGTTTTGTGAGTGTATCATTCAAAGAATTAGATTTCATGTCTGCATTACACCCATTGATGGCCACTACTACCATTCTCTTGAAGTCAAGAAATTTTCCAAGTAAATTTACCCCTGAAATTTTATCATGACCAAACTCATCAGATGTCAAACCTATCAAACTCAGGTTAAAGATGAACAAAATAATGATGTCTGATAAAGTGGCAATTTCATCGCAAAAGTTACAACAAGATAATAAACCAATTGAAGAATTGGAGGATAGCATGGACTACCAACCTTATGGCTCAAATTCAAATGATTAAAGTTCAATAATCTATATTCGCATTAAAAAAAATTATATTCCTTAATGAAAGATTATAAGGTATTATTGAGTTGGAAACTAAATTAGCTTAGATGATGGAAGATTGTTCATTTGAATGATTGTATGTTTCTATGCTTGACATCAACAAACTGAGATTTATAGTAGCAAAGAAAACAATTGAATTTTGGATCAATGTTCAAAAGAATATAATGAAATTGCTTGATGATTTTCATAAGCTTTTGATAGTCAAAAGTTATACAATTCAATAACGTTTCAAAAACAACAATTACACAAAAAGAATAGTCATATGTAGGCATTATAGCACAAATGGAAATGTGGATGCCATATGTCCCACAGTTGGATGCCATATGTCCAAGTTATGTCTAAGGACCCCATATGTCCTTAGATCCTAAAAACCAAATGGACTAAGTGATCCCATATGTCACTAGTCCCCATGCTAAAAGCAAAAGGGTCATCACATGGAGGGGGGTGTTGAGAGTTCCATGCTCCACCCTTTTGTCCAAACCTAGATTCATTCTCATGCAAGAACATATATCCCACATGCAAGGGAATTCTCCCAAACTCCATATAAGCAAGGCCTCCCTTCACTCCACACAAGTCATTCCACTCTAGCTCATTGCCAAGAGTGTGCATGTCCTCCTCATGGAGTCACCATGCTCATAGAGCATCTTATGTAAGTCATTTCTATTTCAATTCAATCATCATGTTTTGTTATCTTTTGTTCCTTCCTCCTTAGCTTGTTAGGTGTGTGCATGTGAGTAGAATAGTAGTCCTTTTTCATTTCAACACAGGCTTGGATCGAGCTCTCATTCCGGTGCCGCAATCCAAATTGTGGGATCCGATGGCTCAACGATATCAACTACCAGGATTAAATTACACACATTTTTACAGTAAAGTAGGGGAAGATCCTGATGTGCATATACGAACATTTGAAAACTAGTATATTTGCAATCACAGACATTTGCAAGATGATGATCATAAATTACAAGTATTTCAGGCCACCTTGGCTGGAAATGCAGTGAAATGGCTCATTGAGTTCCCTTCCGATCATTTCAGTACATATGATGCATTGAAAGAAGCATTCCTAGCGTGATTTCAGATGGCCAAAAGTATTTCAGAATTATACAATACTCTGCAATATATGGTCCAGAAGAGCTCGGTAGACCTTTATGCAAAAGAATTTAGATCTATTATGCGACAATTTTTGGATGATAGCCTCCCTTCGAATGAATTACTTCTGGAGTTTTTTGTGGATGGTTTACAACCCATGATAAAATAAAAAATTTATGTCTTTACATTGGATCAGAGTCGTATGCTGGACCAGGATATTGAATTAGCCACTCGTATGGACAGAAAAATGCGATTGGCAAATATGGGGATGGTCAGAAGTGAAATCGAAGGGAAACAATCCCCGAACTCGATACAACAGCTGTATTTGCTTGCATTGTCGGAACCCATAACATATCATAGTAGATTGTGCCTTAAATCAGGTATATTGCCCAATCTGCAACATGCATAACCATAGTCTGGATAATTGCATATTCAATTCAAAGAACACATTGGTAGCTTCTGCACAAGTCGAGACTCAGAAGTGGAAAGGGGACGTCAGAGAGTTTAAACAATCTGTTCAACCCGGATCGTGGTAGGATAACCAAGATGTACGCAACACAGGATTTTCCAACTCTTGTGTTGCATACATCTTGGCTATCGTGCCACGATCCGGGCTGAACATCTCCTATGTGCCCTAGCCTTTTGTGCCATATTTCCAACTCAGATAAGGTTTGATCTCTATAACTGAATAGTGTTATGTTCCTTGTGTCTTCAATTTCAAATGTAAACAATCTACATGACTTCTCACCTTTGGAAATACTTTTGAAACCTTGTTGGGGGTCTTCCACATATGCTCCATGCTTAGTAAACCTGACATGTAGACCTTTCTCTACAATCTGCCCAACACTAATTAGGTTTTTGGTTATAGTAGGCACATATAGAACTTTGCTCAAAAGGTTCATATTACCATCAGAGGTTTTGACATTTCCAATTTGCTTGACTGAGTGTTTAGTGCCATCACCTCTTTGTACTTCATGCTTCCCCTTGGGTTCTTCAAGATCAGAAAATAGTGCTACATTTCCTGCCACCTGATTGGAACAACCTGAATCAATGTAGAAGAGATGCTCATCATCTTTACCTTGCTTGGATGTCATGTTCATGATGAGTAGAGTCTTCTTGATCTTCAACATAGTTGTTGAAGTTCCTTCTTCCTCTAAATCCTCCTTGATAATTGTTGTTGTTGTAGCCTTGATTTTTGTTATGGTTGTAGCTGCCTCCACCATTGTTATACCTGCCTCTAGATTATCCATAGCCTCCTCTTGGAAGCCTCTTCCCCTTTGGTTCCTGTATTTTTGTAGCATTCTTCTGTAGTGTGGTTGTTGAGACCACAAGTGTTGCATGGTGAATTGTCGTAGGGTCTCCCCTTGCCTTGCTTTCCTCCTCTACCCCTTCCTCTAGCACCTCTTCCTCTTCCTACATAATTAGCTTGAGAGGTACTAGCCTCTTCTTCCTGTTTCTTGCTTTTAACTTTATCCTCAACTTGAGAGGTACTAGCTATAGAGGCCTCTTTAGCTAGCTAATAAGCATAAATAATCACAGATGTTGCTTGGAAGATGATTCACTCATGGTAGGATCAAAACAGATAGGTGGGAATATAATGTAAGGTCCAAAACTTGCTATTTTGGCCCTCACACCTATTCAATGTTTTGAACCATTCTCTGAGTACAACGGCAATTGATTAAATTCCTTTTGGGGAAATCTAATTAGCTTAACAAGCCACCAATCATGAGTGATATCATAAAAATGATGGTTTGTATGCAGAGAAATGTGTTTAGCAAATCAACTAAGCATCCCGACATTTACGGGCCTTGACAATCACATACCAGTGAGCAAAGATTGATTAATATCTAAAGATTGCGAGAAGCATTAATAATGAAACTTCATAGATTACAATAGATAGTATGCTAGATCTATCCTACTTTAAATCATAGGAAATGATCAACTATACAATGAGAACAAGCTTTGACAAGTTCACTGTTCTGATGGAGTTATGATAGAGAAATGAGAATAAGAAGTAATGATCATGTATGTATTAAATCATGTAAAAGTACAATGTCATTGGAAATCAATCATTGCTCAATGTATGTATTAAATCATGTGATGCCTTCGAAAGGGTATGCTATTACATTAAGCATAAGTGATATGATCAAGTATGTAGGCTTGGGCTTAATTGCACCATCACAATGAACCAGGATAGTTTCTCCTTTTTGAGAGCTGCACAACGATACAATTTTAGTAGAAAATTGAGCTCCAAACACCACATAGTACTCTTCATAAGAGCTATAGAATATGTAGAAAAACACGAGTACACAAAGAGCACGAACACAAATTTCCTAGATGTTGTGAATGCGGTCGAACTTATAGTTTGTGGCTGACCATGCCACTATATGTTTTATTAAAGAACATACAAAAGTGTCTGGTGGTCATTTGGCCTTTCACATGGACACTAATGGTAACAATTTCTTCATCTTCTGCCTTGTTTGAGTTTCAACAAGTTGAAGGAATTCTTTAAACTTTGATCCTTATTGCAAAGGAAGTACACCCACATCTTCCTACTATAGTCCTTGACAAGTAACATGAATTAGGAAGATCTACCCATAGTCTATCTAGGCATCTTTTTCACAAGTCAACATACACCAACTCTAGAGGATAGATTGCTTTGTTCTTGCTTTCTTGTGGAAATGCCTTCCTTTGTTGCCTTCCCATCATGAAAGCTTCCCATGGCTCCTTCCTATATGCAATCAATAGCAAGTGTGCAAAAATACCCTCATGATGAAGGGTATCCAATATGGTTGAATCTCAATGTTGTTGTTACTAACCATAATATTTGATTCTATCTTGCTCAAAGAGTTTGAGGAAATGTCAAGCTTCTATGTAGATGCCAAAGATGGACTTAGTCTTGAACCAAATGACAAAGAAAATGCTGAAAAATGAAGTGCGAAATCTCAAGTTTTGAGTGGACCAAATGTGTCACCAAGCAATAGTTCCAATTCAAATCCATGGAGTGGAAGATTGCATGGAAATTTTAGTCCAGCAAATTCATCAAATACATCCAAGAAAGGTAAAGAAAATATTTTTATTGCAAGTAAAACATCTATAGGTTTTGAAGATATTGATGGAGATTCAAGCAATTCAAAAAAAGGGCCTTGATGAGGAACTTGGATTTCCCTCTATAAAGACTCCACGAGTAAGAAAGGTACATGCAAATGATAAGGAGAAGTCACCCAGGACCAAGAAGATCTTAGAGGATGTGGAATTCAGTGCAACGATTGACATATGACAATTACATGGCTCATCATTGTGCCAACATGACAAAGGTAATACAAGATTTTGAACCCTCTTGTTTTGAAGATGCAATTGGAAATGCTGATTGGAAAAAAGCTATGGATGAGGAGATGGCTGCACTTTATGGAAATGATACATGGAAGCTGGTTCCATTGCCGCAAGGAAAGAAACCCATAGGCTGCAAGTGGGTTTACAAGGTAATGCACAATGCTGATGGTAGCATATGCAGGTACAAAACATGATTGGTAGCAAAAGGATATGCATAGACATATGTCATTGATTATGAGGAAATGTTTAGCCATGTAGCTAAAATGTCTACTGTCAAAAAACTTGTTGTAATTGCTGTAGCAAAAGGATGGACTTTACATGAGATGTATGTGAAGAATGCTTTCCTACATGGTGAGTTATAGGAAAAAGTATATATGGACCAGACAAAAGGATATGAAGATTTAAAGCACCCAGAATATGTTTGCAGGTTGCAAAAGGCTTTGTATGGACTTAAGCAAGCCCCTCGTGCTTGTCATGCAAGGATTGTTGGCTACTTAATCACCATTGGATTTTCTATGTGTTTTGCATATCATTCATTATATGCAAGGAAGGATGATGATGGCATCACAATTGTGGCTATTTATGTTGATGACTTGATTATAGGTGGTGATAATGAAGAAAGCATTAAAGAGGTAAAGCAACTCCTTATGAAGGAACTATTACACTTATGTGTTCCTCGAATAGCTTTGATGTGAACCTTTTCCCTATACATGGGCACTTTTTACTCTAGTGCTGGCTAGAGGTTTTTTCCCCATTTTACCACATACATGATTCACTCATATGTGGTGGTCCTTTGTAGTTAGGGATATTATTTAGCTCTTACTTCAGTTCAATTCATCGTTAATAGAGAGAGCTATTCCAACCATCATCTTCTCTATGTGTATTGCTGTGTTTGTGCTCCTTGTGTGTGCTTCTCGTGTGTCTCTCACACTTCTACACACACCCAATGGTGGTATCAGAGTAGGTTCAGCTCCTTCTCAAATTTCGGTTTTTCGTGTCATGGCGCACGCACTTTTAACAATGCAAATTGACTTTGGAGCATAGAACAGTGAGCTTTAGCAGCCAAGAAACATTTCCACCAGTTGCAATGGGGTTTTACCCCCACTTGGCCATTCGTGCAGTCAGAATCACCATCAGAGTGACGGTTTGTGAGCTAAAAGTTCAGCATTCATTTCAGCTTTCGTCGAAGTGAAGATTTTATCACATTCTTGTTCTTTTGTGAAATGGCAGGCAACAATGACTTGTTTGACATGCTTCAAGCTGAAGATAAGCTTGATGGGACCAAATATCCGATGTGGTCTTACAGGATGAAGCATGTTCTTGTTGTTAAACAACTTTGGAACATAGTGGCAGATGTAGATCAAAGACCCGCATGTTCTTCTACTTCACAATCTACTGTCACAGATGGAGCTTCTTCTTCGAGTACAGTGGTTTCTCATTCTCCACCTATAGGAGTAGCTTAGATGGGATGGAAAAGATGCTCAAGATCATGCTTTGATTGTGCTTTCTGTGAAGCGTCATATAGTTCCACACATTCGGTCATGTTCTACATCACGACAGGCATGTGACACTCTTGCTTCTTTGTATGTTGTGTGTAATGAAGCACGTGTTTCATACTTGAGGAAGCAACTTGAGGATGTATGTATGGCTGAAAATGAGTCAGGGGATGTGTATGTGACATGCATCAAGGACTTGAAAGAGCAATTGGCAAACATAGATGAGATCATTCCGGATGCATGACTCATTTCTACATTGTTGAAAGAATTATCGAAATCTTCTCAAAGCTTTGCTATTATACTCCGTTTGGTTGCAAAAGGAAATCCTAATATGTATGCATTTGATGAGGTTGTGTCTCTTCTTTTGCAAGAAGAGCAATCTAGAGTGAATAGGAGTGGTTTGATTGAGGGAACACAAGCACTTGCTATCTCACAAAAGGGGAAAAGTAAGTATGGTTCAGCTTTGGGTTCATCAAAACCAAAGCCTCAACCTTCCTCTTCCACTCATTCCTCTAATGATGGTGATTTGCAAAAGAAGAAGAGATGCAAATATTGTCGAAAGGCTGGTCATACTATTGATGAGTGTAGAAAGCTTGCTAAACACAATGAAAAGAAGAAGGAATCCGACATGTCTATTGCTGAAAATTCAGCAAATGTAAAGAATGATGAAGCTAATATGGCTCAAGATTTTTGGGTGTGTTGTTACATGTCATTATGATGCATCTTTGCATTCTAAATGTATGGTTGTGAGTGAGGTTGATTCAGATTGGTTCTTTGATAGTGGTGCTTCAAAGCACATAACATCATGCAAAAGATTTTTTGCCTGTTTGAAAGATACAACCAAAGGAGGACATGTGGTGTGTGCAAACAATGCCTCTTATCCTATCATTGGAGTAGGAGAAATTGAGCTTACGGCTGCAAATGTGGTGTGATTCTCTTAAAAAATGCATTGTATGTGCCCGGTATCAAGAAGAACTTAATTTCAGTTCCGTTGATTGCCAAAGCTGGACTTCATGTACACTTTGTTGATGATAAATGTATGGTTCATGATTTCAACAACGATGATGTTATTGTGATGTACGATACATTATGAAGGGTTTGTATCGCATGTATACACACAAGAGGGCTGCCTCGAATGCCTTGGTTGCTCATACTTCTTCCATGGGTGAAATCGAGCTTTGGCATGCTCGTTTTTGTCACTTAAACTTCAATAAAGATAGTCATACACACACTATAAGGAAATTGCAGCTTGTTCATAGTGATGTATGTGGTCCTGTCAAGACTCCATCTTTTGGGAAGCATGTATATTTTGTTACCTTCATTGATGATGCTACTCACCATACATGGGTGTATCCTATGAAAGCAAAGAATGAGGTATTTTCTTGCTTCAAAGCATTTTTAGCTATGGCTGAAAATTTCTCTTCACAAAAGCTTTTGACTCTACGCACAGATCGTGGTGGTGAATACATGTCACATGATTTTAATGCTTTTCTTCGTGAAAGAGGTATTTCACACCAATGTACGGTGCCATATACACCTCAACAAAATGGTATTGCCGAGCGTAAAAATAGAACTCTACTTGAAATGGCACGATGTATGGTTAAAGGGAAGCATCTTCCTGATAAGTTTTGGATGGAAGCAGTCATGTGTGCAAACTAGGTGTTGAATCACTGCCCTACAAAAGCATTGAGAGTCATCACTCCTTATGAGGCTTGGAATGGTCATAAGCCTATGGTTATTCATATGCGTGTGTTTGGTTGTTTGGCATATGCTCTTGTGCCATCACAACAGCATCACGAACTTGATGACAAGGCAAAGAAATGTATATTTGTTGGTTATAGTGCTGAAAGTAAGGGATATCATTTGTATCATCCATTGACGAACACAATTATTGTGAGTCGAGATGTGGTATTTGCTGAAAATTCAATTTTCCCTCTACTTGAATGCAAAAAATAGCCAACAGTTATCTCACAAGATGTGTTCGATACACTCATGCCTTTGTTCCAAAATGGTGCGCTTGACTATGCCCATGTAGTCCAGCCAACTGAGGCTCAAAGGCTGAAAAATTCCAGCAAAGAAGAGCTGAAAATGCAAAGAATTTCCAACCAAACATGGCTGAAAAATTTCAGCCAAAAAATGTCCAAACTGCTAGAAATTTCCAGCCACATATGGTTGAACATTTGCATCAAAATATGGCTGAAAATGAGCATGAAATTCAGCCCACGCATGATGTACATATTGAAGATGTTTTACATAATGAATGTATGTCTATCAAGAGTGCACAAACTATGCCAAAGTGGCTGAAACAAACTTTGCACGACAGCAAACTGAGTGCACCTTTACTTGGTAGAAGAAGATCAAGCTCTCACCAAACATCAAGTAATTTTGTGGATTATTCTCTTATTGCAACAGCATGTAATGAAGAGCTACTTTCTTTTGAAGATGCATGTGACGATCCACAATGGATGAGTGCTATGCAATCAAAAATGGATTCCATACATAGGAATGGTACTTGGGAGTTATGTGAATTGCCAAACGGAAAGAATGCCATTGGTATAAAGTGGGTTTATAAGATTAAGAGAAAATCTGATGGTAGCATTGATTGCTACAAAGCTAGATTGGTTGCCAAAGGATATGCACAACAATATGGCATTGACTATGAGGAAACTTTTGCACCTACTTCACGCATGACTACCATTCATACCGTGGTTGCATTGGCTGCCCATCAAGGTTGGAAAGTGCATTAGTTGGACATAAAAATGGCCTTCTTGAATGGTGATTTGCAAGAAGAGGTCTATGTGAAGCAACCTCCTGGATTAGCTATGAAATGGAAAGAGCATATGGTTTGTCGCTTGCATAAAACCTTGTATGGTCTCAAGCAAGCTCCACGTGCATGGTGTGACAAAATACATAAGCACTTGATTGCTCTTAGCTTCACATGTAGTCCGATTGAAAGCACACTCTATATACGTGCAAATGGGGCTGATCTTATAGTGCTTGTTCTTTATGTCGATGACATACTCTTGACTGGGTCATGTGATGCAAAACTTGACATTCTTATGGCTGATTTGTAGCATACTTTTGATGTGTCACTTATCTTGGTCTTTTGAGGTACTATCTTGGCATCTAGTTTGTATCCATTGAGGGGGGAATTGCTATGCATCAAGCAAAGTATGTTGAAAAACTACTTCAGTATTTTGACTTTGAGGATTGCAAGCCATTTTCCACACCAGTTGGGACAGGATTCAAGTTCTCAGTCGAGGATTCCAGTGATGCATTTGACACTTCTCTTTATCAACAAGTTGTGGGATGTCTTATATATGCATGCAACACAAGGCCGAATATACAGTTTCCAAGTTGAGAAGATTCATGCATAGCCCTGGCACTAAGCATTGGCAAGCGATAAAACGTGTGTTTAGATATCTCAGAGGCACTCTCAGCTTAGGTCTCTTTTATGGCAGAGATGTTCAGCCATGCTTGCATGCTTTTAGAGATAGTGATTATGATACTCATGTGTCCACTAGTGGTAATTGCTTTTTCCTTGGAGACTCATGCATATCTTGGTTGAGTAAGAAGCAACCTACAGTGGCGACATCGAGTTGTGAAGCTGAGTACAGAGCAATTTTCACAGCTACAGTGGAGTGTATATGGCTGAGACACCTATTGATGGATCTTTGCATGGAGATTGATGCTACTACGCATATTCTCACTGATAGTCAGAGTGCTTTGGTTGTTGCACGAAACCGAGTGTTTCATGCATGGACCAAACATATTTAGGTGCATTATCACTATGTGAGAGAGCACCTTCATGTAGGAGATATTGATTTGGTATATGTGCCTACACAAGGTAATCTGGGAGACATATTCACCAAAGCTCTTCCACAAAAAAAGTTTGAAGCTTTTCCCAAAGCTTTAAGCTTATTACCTTGTGGGGGTTGATCTGTCACTCCCTGTATGTGTTCACATCATTTGCTCTAGGGGGGTTTGTTACACTTATGTGTTCCTCGAGTAGCTTTGATCTGAACCTTTTCCCTATACATGGGCACTTTTTACTCTAGTGCTGGCTAGAGGTTTTTTCCCCATGTTACCACATACATGATTCACTCATATGTGGTGGTACTTTGTACTTAGGGATATTATTCAGCTCTTACTTTAGTTCAGTTCATCGTCAATAGAGAGAGCTATTCCAGCTATCGTCTTCTCCCTGTGTCTGGCTTCGTTTGTGCTCCTTGTGTGTGCTTCTCGTGTGTCTCTCACACTTCTACACACACCCAACAAGAACTTGATACTATGAAATATCTTGGTGTGCTTCACTATTTCTTTGGCATCGAGTTTATACATACGAAATAGTTATATGGATGTCACAAAGGCAATATGCCTTGAGGATGCTGGAAAAGTATGGTATGACTGATTATAAGACACTTTCTATGCCATTAGATCGGAATTTGATGTTGGATACTACATCAGGTGAGGCATTGGAAAATGCTACTATGTATAAGAAAATTGTGGGAAGTTTGATAAATCTCACAATGACAAGGCTTGATCTAAGCTACACTATTAGACTTGAAAGTCAATTTATGCAGGTTCCTAGGAAGCCGCATTTAGATGCTCTAAGGTGCACTCTATGTTATGTGAGTGCTACTTTGGATTATGCATTGTTTTATGAAGCTGGTGTAGATTTGCAAGTTCACGGATACACCGATGCAGATTTGGCTCGTAGTATCCCAGATAGAAGATCTATGAGTGGCTTTCTATTCTCACTTGGAAGTGCAGCTATTACATGGAGCACCAAGAAGCAACCCACTGTTGCTTTGTCAAGTGTAAAGGCTGAGTATAGAGGTGCTACAATGGGAGCATGTGAAGCATCCTGGTTATAGATGTGACTTGTAGATTTAGGTGTAGAAGTGCAAAATCCTATCACCAGCTATTGTGATAATCTTAGCAGCATATAGTTAGCACAAAACGCTCTTTTTCATGCTAGAACAAAGCATATTGAGGTACTTTATCATTTCATTAGGGAAAAGGTATTAGCAAGTGATGTTGAGCTTGTTTATGTGAGGATAGATGAGTAGGTTGCTGATATTTTCACTAAAGCACTTGGAGCTGAGAAGTTGAAGATGTTTCAGAAGGTGCTTAGATTACAGGACATGACGTTGAGCTTGAGGAGAAGTGTTGAGATATCAAGCTCAACATGTGATGATCCAGGATGATATGTATCACTTTTTCATTTCTCTGACATGTATAGTGGTCATGCCAGTATATGTCAGGGATACTTACATTGAGCTTTACTAGATTTATCTACCGAGAGTGATGGCACATTTGTTTCTTGCCAGCTCACTCATTCATGAACATTAGGATTTTCCTTACGTATTGTTCTTTATATATTGCACTCTTTGTATTTTTGTTTTAGGTCATTCTTGTAGATTCCTTTTATTTAATAGAAGAAGAAGAAGATCATTCTTCCTTGCCTCAATCTATGTGTGTGCTCCTCTTTGATTGTGAGAGCGTGCGTGTGAGCTCTCTTCCTTATCTTCTTCCTCATGACATTGATATGCATGCACTGCACTGAGTAGGCTCCCTATGTCTACTTCCATACTCCATCTCTAATATTTTTTAAATTTATTTTTAAGCTGTAGAAGTATATTTTTTTTATTTTTATTTCTTATGACATACGCTACCCTCCAATTTTGACCACATTTATGTTGATGTTACTGGAGATTTCTATGTTCCTTTCAGGGGGTCACAAATCACTCACACACATGCTCATTCTGAACTCCTTTATTTTCTTTTATCACATCACTTCAAGGGCACACATAAAAGAAAAATTAAAGAACAAGTCTCCAGAAAGCTACAGTCTACCTATTGAAGAGGGTTTGTAGGTGTCAATTCCTATAGTATGATGGCAATATTTAATACCTATTATCTACAGATCAACACCCATGCTCATCTTAGATGCCTCAAAGCTTTTTATCATGGATGAAAAAAAGCAGGGAGGGGGGAGTGTTGGGGGATCGACAAAGTCAAAGCAGTCAAAGCTTAATCAAAGGACAAAGAATGTAGTAGAAGTGGATTATGTAATAAAGTGATAGGTTAGAGATGATTGAACCACAACCTTGAAAGATAGGAGATGGTTGAACTACACCCTAAGAGAGAGGATTAGGAAGTAATCCTCAACCATGGCTTTTGGGGCAAGTGGTTCGCCCAACACATTCCTATCCAAGAGGTTGTGAGTTCAATTCCTTACATTGGTATCAGAGCCTAGGAAGTAGGCTTACGAAAGGTGGATTTACCTAATGGCCTCTAAAAAAAAGGCGCTTGGGCATCCTCTATATGAAAGGGTACAAAGAAGCGCACATCGCTTACACAATCTAGCCCAACAAAGAATCAAGTATATCTCTCAATCCGTAGGTCGGATTGAGGCATATAATATACCATTGGAAAGCTCTCGGAACGAAATTTCCAATGAACTAGCTTGGAGGCGTGAAGTCCTTGGGAATCCTTGGGTGGCACTTGATTGAGTGTTCAAGATATCGAACATGGGTGAGAACAAGGTTCAAGATACTAAGGTTGAGAACAAGGTTCAAGACACCAAGGTTGCAAACAAGGTTCAAGAAACTATGCAAGGTTGAGGACATCAATTCAAGGGTACCAAGGGAGTTCAAGAATGGATCACCGAGGCTAGAAGGATAATGAGTAGATCATTGAGGACAATGATCAACTAAGGGGGGAAGAATGTAATAAAGTGATAGGTTAGAGATGATTGAACCACAACCTTGAAAGATAAGAGATGGTTGAACTACACCCTAAGAGAGAGGATTAGGAAGTAATCCTCAACCATGGCTTTTGGGGCAAGTGTTTAGCCCATCACATTCCTATCCAAGAGGTTGTGAGTTCAATTCCTTACAGATTACAAACATGGAAACAAAGAAGGAAAGGGGCTACCAATTTTCCCTATATCAAATTCCCCTTAGAGAAAATTACTTCCCATCCTTACCCAAATTCTTTCTAAAAATGCATACTTTTGGCATGAGACCCTAAATTTTCTCGTAATCTAGGCTTATATTCTAATAACTCGTTAGTACTTAAGCTTTTAGGGCCATGAATATAATAGCACACTGAATTTTTTTGACATCACTTTGACCTCCAAATAGCTTCTCGACACTATTTGTAAAGCTAGGGCTAGACACTAGAGGGTGGAAAAAGCTCTTTAAAAGTCTATACGAATGAAAGAACTCTCATTTTTTTGGGTTAGCTTGTTGATTCAAGAAATCTTATGAGCTTTGTATCCATACTTGAAAAATAGAGAGATTCTTGGAGCATCTTGTCTCTTGCCTACTCGTGAGTGTGTTTTCTTGCATGCATGTATGTGCCTATCTATGTGCTTATCTCTCTGTTGTTGTAGGTGTCTGTACTACCATCTTGTGTCACATTCATTCTTCATAGCACCGATTGGTCATACGATAGATTTCAACAATTTTGCTATGTTGGAGTGGAGCTATGCTAACATGGGCTTATAGACTTGAAGTCCTCAAAGGCCTTATATCTGATAGACCTCTCCAATGTAGATGTGAAGATCTCATACCACTAGGTAAGGCAAATGACCCATCCATTGCACCAAGGCCACTAGTATGTATGAGCTTATTTGTAGCTCTTTCAACCAATGAAAAAATATAATTAAAAGAAAAAGATAAAGCAAACGTTCTCTTTAATAGATATTGCATTAAGAGATAATCAATGAAGTTGGTAATAAAAGGCATGAAATAGATATGGAAAGTGAAAAATATGCAAGAAACCATATTCATTTTCCACATATCAAGCAACGATAAACATAATCATTCAAGGCACATGCAAATC
Organism: Ceratopteris richardii; assembly: GCA_020310875.1. NCBI lineage: Eukaryota > Viridiplantae > Streptophyta > Polypodiopsida > Polypodiales > Pteridaceae > Ceratopteris > Ceratopteris richardii. Next base: position 87,662,007 of record CM035432.1, on the reverse strand, counting down.
CTCTTTGTAAGAACGGACAGATTTCTCAGGTCGTGGTTTGCATCTAAGCTTGCATCTAATGGTACTAGTAAATACACATGGCATCACATGAGAGCCATGTGTCACTTGACTAGACATATGGATACATGGAGGGACAAAAGCTCTACAAATGTCAACTAAAGGTTAACACCTTCATGTAAGTAGTCAAAGCTCTCATGAAAAGAGAGCAAGCATACAAATATTAGGTAAAGTTCATATGAACTAGCAAAACACATGCGAAAAATCTATCCACCTAGATAGTGTGAAAATGAATGGTTCCTTTTACTACACGTTCACATAGAGAGAGAGAGAGAGCGAGAACACTATCCACATTGTGGTGCCTTCTTATTGAACACTAATATACAACCTTTTTTTTTGTTTTTTTTACATAAAAGATTTTTTTTTTGTTTTTTTTGCAAAAGCTCAATGTTTGACCTACTCTTCCATTAGGCTTGAAATTCGAAACAACAACTCACAGATTCAAGGGATCTCTTTGATCATAAAGTTCCACACAATAAATTAATAAAACTTTATCATCGCCTTGATGTAGGATTCATTTCTTTTTCATTTTAAGCTCTGAAGGACAACGATCAAAGAGTGGAAGAAAAAAGGTAGCTTTTGAAGCTCTTAACCCTAATACCTAAGTTGGATACTACTCTTTCAATGGATCGATTTTTGAAGATATTTCATTGGTTCATCGAGCATCTAATCTTTGAAATTTCTTGGATAGATACACCTCTGATAGCATTCCATAGAGATGCCAAGCATATGATGCCTCAACCAGAATAGTTTGTTGCTACATGATCTTCTTATTCAGATAAAAAATACTCTGAACCCTATCATATATTATGTAGAATAGTCTATCGAGCATCTAGCTGCCTCACCAAGAATAGCTTGTTTCCATGTGATCTTCCCACTGCTAAGATGCAAAACAGCCCACCCTAGATGTGAGCATTGGTATATCATCTAGAATAATCACAATTGACATGTACTTTTGTGGCAAAACAAAGGGGTTGGTGCAATTTTCCCATAGTTCTAATGTAAATGCCACTCTTAGACACCATGAGGTAGTGAGACAAGGCCATGCCCTTATGCCTTCCGTTCATTGGTGCACGTGTCTCTCATAAGAGGGACATCCCCTTTGTAATTTTTCGTTGGAAAATGACCCCTTGTCTTCTATGCTTGCCTTCAATGTTAAATGATGATAACGAATTTCAACTATAACTTTAGCTTTTGTATAGAAAAGTTTCTTGTTTTTATTGAGATGCAACCTTGCAAACAAACTTCATCCAAGTACACAAATTTATATTTTCAATGCATGCAAAAATTAGAAGAAATCATCCCCTCATCTCATAAGGCGAGACACCCATAACATCTCAACGGTAGGATGCCACCTTGAATTTGTGGGCAGTTGACCCAAGTTCAAGTCACACCTGAGAACCAATGGTATTCAAGTCTATGAGCATACCAATGGTATTCAAGTGTATGAGCATCTTCTTGTACTATAATATGGGTGTCCCTCCTTGTTACTCAGGGATTTGGGTATATGTGTTTTTCTACTTTCTATTTTGAATAGAAACAAAGAGCTTAGAGGAAAGAAGAGGGACCCCCCATAATATGATACCCATAGTGTGTGATCACATGGAGTCTTGGATAGAATTGGAGTTCTGAACAATTTCTCTCTATGGATTACTGCTCAGTCTTTCCCCTCAACAATACACATTTAAAAAATGGGAGGGAATTCAATCTTCTATGTCTTCTACACTTGAATTAATTGAAAGTGTGATTGTACAATAAAGAAGGTATAACACCCACATGACCTAGCACATACTAGGAAGATAAAGAGTCTCAAGGCCAAGGAATATAAAGAGCCTTAAGGCCAACTAAGGAATATAAAGAGTCTCACTGCCAACTAAAGATAGGAAATAAGAAAGGATGATCCTAAGGCTAGACAAGGAGACTCATTTGATTTGATCTCATTAAGCATGCACATGTAGGGGTCCAGGCCACGGTGGATCAAGTACTACCATAACATGCACATGTAGGGGTCCATGCTCCTCTAGATTGATCCCATTGAAAAATACTCAAAGGCTAATGTCTTTCAAAAGCACCATTTCATCTTACCAAAAAGACAAGGGCATGTCAAACAAATGCCATTAATGGTGCTTGAACCCTCACCCCACCCAAAGGAGGGGAAAGACCTAATCAACTGAGCTACATTGCTAAACAACAATACAGGGGAGTCGATTTTACGATCTACATCTCCCTAAGCTTGAATCAATTGAACATGTGACTATAAAGAGGAGTTGATCTTACGATCTACATCTCCCTTTCTTTATAAAGGGGATTTGATCTTATGATCCACATCCGCATGGGCTTGAATTAATTGAAAATGTGATTGTACAATGAAGTATATAATACACATGGAACCCTCGAATTCCACACAAGCAAGGGTAAAACACCTAAAACCTATGACAAACCTATGACACATGAATAGAGTCGACAACCTACTAAGAATAGGAAGGCCATAAGGCTAGACAAGGAGTCTAGTTTGAACTAATGAGACAATAACACAACATGCATGGCCCTTACTCATGTGAGAGGTCTCCAAAAGGCATCATTTTTCTATGTGGTCTTAAAGATGAGAAGCTATCTAGTCAATGCAGCCCATGAGGATTGAATTCTCACCCCTCCAAAGAGAGATGAAGAGAAACAATTGCCCAAGCTACAACACTAAACAAACACAAGCTCTTTTTTTGGAAGTTCAATCACAAATGTACTCTTCCTATTGGCATTGAATTTGAAAGAGCTACTCGCACACTCTTGAGACCCTGTTTACCTCTCACTTCACAAGGATTTAGGTCAGTTCAATGTTCAAGACTGAAACCCAAGACCCAATCCTTGCGCGCATATTGCAACGGAGGGTTCGACCCTCCCTGGCGAGACATCCTGGCCTTTGGGCATGTAAGTTAGTGTCATTGAGTCTAACCCCTGTTTTTATGGGATAACGGGGTCATATGGGCACTATGCCCAAACCTTCACTCTGTACCATTGTAATTTCAAAGTTAAAGCCCGGGCGAGTAGACTTCAGCTGAACCTCCATTAAAAAAACAAAAAACGCAAGACCCATCTCCAAAGTGTTAACCATTAAGACTCATCTGCAAAGTGTTAACTATTAAACCAAGACACCCTGAATATGAATATTGTATCCTTGGGCAGCATTGCGTGAATCCACTCTTGTCTACTTTCGAGTATAGAAAACATTGACTGATTATTAGAAAATATATATATGTATATATTAAAATCCATATTTGCATCCAAGCTCACATAGCCTAGTGGTTGATGCTATAGCCTAGTGGTTGATGCTTTGAATCTCAAGGAGGAAGTCCTGAGTTTAAATCCTGGCTGGACATATCTATGAGGTCTCAAAGATGTGTGTCTATGAGTTCCCACTGCCTCTACCCGGACGAGGGTGTGTGTCTTTCCAATTCATTGTACTCTCAAAAAAAAAAAATCCATATCTGCATGGAATTTCGAAAGCATAAAGGTGAAGGGAACGTGAGTGATGCCGCGTGTCACGATAGGTCCTATGCAAACAGACATGTGAAGCAGACCAGAAAGCAGCGGAGCCGTCACGCGCTTGACACGTACCCAATGCATGGGGCAAGAGAGACGAATCACGACACTACATAAAATAAAACTTCACTGTAGCAGCAATGTCTCTCTGTAAGTCCTCCAGCAATGTGTCTCTGTAAGTCCTCCGGGGTAACTGGTAGTCTGGTTGTAGTCTGAAGATAAAGCAGATAAAGCGATGCAGGTGCAATGGCGATCGGCCATCTCGCCGACCACAATTGGTCAATGGGACCCGTTTTCGCGCAACGACGAGCATAACGTGGCAGGCAGGCAGCGCATCTGAATACACATTGCTCAAGGAGACGTGAGAGACTCTTCAGTGTTGATTCGCCAGTCGCTAAGTACCACGTCTCTGGCGATGGGAGCCGGCATCCATGTCTGGTGCATCAGAAGCGTCATATGAAGCGTACGCCCTGGAATTCATGATTGGAATTTGTGCGGACTCCGGAGTGTAGTCTGGACTCTGGACTCTGGGCTCGAGTTCGACCTTTGTGAAAGTGTGCTGGCGAACGCAAAGGGGTTTTGCCACAGTTGACATGGTGCGCGCGGACGGACATCAGTGTGATTGATGCAATTATTGCGAGCCACGCGTCCGGGGTCCAGAGGGAGAGAATCAGGCAGTGGCCGAAGCTTGGAGAGATGGAGAAGACAGTGTTGTGCTGTTTTGAGTGCCCTTCACAGGATCGCGCACGTTGCCTGCCTGTGCCTGCAATGTCTTTCGTCTGATCTCAAGCGGGAGCTGGCTAACGGGGACAACATCCACATCCACGCTCTCTCTCTCTCTCTCTCTCTCTCTCACACACACACATATCAGGGTCCAGAGGGAAGACATTTCACGTTATCTGTGACCAAAGATTTTTACATCCTTGAATTTTCTCGTCTTTTGAAGAGAGAACGGGCGAAGTAGCAACTCCCCGTGAGCAGAAGGCATAGGAAAGGGCTAGAATGCTCGAGTCTTACGAGCAGGACGACTGCGCCAGGCGTGGGACTTGGAAGGGTCGCTGAATCTGCTCATACTCAGAGAGAGAGAGAGAGAGAGAGAGAGAGAGAGAGAGAGAGAGAGAGAGAGAGAGAGAGAGAGAGAGAGAGAGAGAGAGAGAGATCTTGTGACTGCATACATCACTCATCTGACGTAGGATGTCGGGCCGAGAGTTTGGTTTTCGTTACCTTATACACTGTATGGAGAGAAGGACATAGAAGCGTGAGCCTCACGAGGGCAATAGAAGCTCTTGGACACATGCTGAACGTTCCTGCTTACTGTGTATTAAACAACATTCGTCTCTTGGCGTTGTAGTTTATCCATTCTACGAACTGGGACAGGTTGCGATCTTACCTTCCAGTAAAGCTAGCTGAGCATGGAACTGTGCAGAAGCATCATGAGTTCCTGCATACGGACAGTCTAAGCTCAGCAACCAACCTCTTTCTCCTTCACGGGTTCACTTTTGCAGTGAAGGTGATCTGATCGACAGCCAATCCCTTTCTTTAGCTTTGAAAATGACCAGGCACTGAAAGATCGATTGGGAGTTAAAACATACTGCGGATCCTTTCGTCCATCCTAAACCCCATGGTGAGCAACGCCATTCCTTCTGGTTGAGCTGTAACTTGAAGCTTTGACGAACAATTGCAAGCCTTGCCTCTGACTGCATGGTTAACGATATACTGACTCGTTTCAGCTGGAACATGAAGGCCTGGCCAAAAGATCATCCACTGTGATTCACTTGAATATTGGAAGTGCCATCGCATCAACGGTCGAGAGAGAAACTCGCAGAAGCTAGAAGTGCTGGCCTAGAGTCTCTTCGTGCTAATGACGGTGCGCATGTGATCGAGTAGGATTTGTTCATGGCTATAGAGGGTGCCTCCACAGACATCTACCACGCCTCTCACACTGTTCCTCCCACAGGAATTCTCTCTGTGTGTGGACGCAGAAAGGAAATGGAGGATGCCGTCTGCGTCGCACATAATTTTCTCTCTTTACCATTATCCCCACCATCTGATCTGCATTTTTTCGCCGTTTATGATGGCCACGGGGGTCCTGAGGTATAGATGAAAAACCACGAACTTTACTTTTGTGCCGTTTTTGTTCTTACTCGCTTTAATTCCACATCTTCTGCTCGGTGGTTTGGAACATGCAGGTAGCCATCCATTGTCGTGATTATCTGCATCTCGCACTCGCAGAAGAAATGCGAAGGAGTTGTTCTACCACGTCTGTGGACGACAAAATAGTATGGGAGAATTCCATGAGGGAAACTTTCTTACGCATTGACCGAGAAGTTTGCCCGAGGAATGTCGACAGTGCAGATCATCATCATCATCGTGAAGGCGTTTCTCAATCATTCTCCGACACAGTAGGATCCACTGCTGTAGTTGCTGTCCTCAGTTGCCGTCATATTATTGTCGCCAATTGTGGTGATTCGCGGGCCATTCTCTGTCGCAAAGGCCAAGCCATCCCTCTCTCCGAGGATCATAAGGTCAGGACGCCCTACTCTCCTTTGCCTGTATCTGTGATGCTCTGCAGGCGGTCCTTGACAGAATTTTTGGTGTACAGACATGTGGGTGGATTTCATCCCACTGAACTGAGCATAATTATGTGTGAAAGGAGTGACATTGATATTGACTCTCTAACTCTATATTGTACAAGGAAAGCCTGACCGAGAAGATGAGTTGACACGCATTGAGGCGGCCGGTGGTAGAGTATTTTGCTGGAATGGGTGGAGAGTCTTTGGAGTTCTGGCAATGTCACGAGCCATAGGTAGGTTATGGGCTGTTCTGTGAACGCCGTCTACTATTCTAAAACAATAGTACATGCATGGTATACTGATAAATGTCATTGCTAGCACCATAGACTTTCACAGTACATCGAGGTGCGGGCACTGATAAATGTCATTGCTAGCACCATAGCATACTGATATGTTACTGTGTCCATCGTTTTCAAAGAACTAAGTTGGATCTTTTCGTTGGCTTGCCATGTGATCTTACAGAAATCTTTCAAATGTTTTCTTGATTACAGGGGACCATTTTCTAGAACCCTACGTCATTGCAGATCCAGAGGTGACCATGACCTTAAGATCAGATGAGGATGAATGTTTAATACTGGCAAGTGATGGGCTGTGGGATGTTGTTAGCAATCAGGATGCATGTACAATTGCCAAGAGGTCTCTAGCTGCAACAATGGATCCCCAGATAGCTGCAACTGCATTGGTGCAAAAAGCTCATGAGAATGGGAGCACTGACAATATCTCAGTTGTCGTGATTGACCTTAGACGGGAGCAAACTAGGAGGTTGCGTTGAAGTCCAGGCATGTTTGCCTTCTACAGGCACAAGATGCTGATGCACTTCAGTATTTAGAACTACTGTACTCTTCCTCCTTGACTTCAGTATCGATGAGCATTGTATATTACCAGAAGTTGTGCATAGCCATAGCCATTTATTACAGCACTAATCCTGCATTGCTGAATTGTCTGTGGTTCTGGCTGGCTTCTACCCCCATTTCAACCAAAACTGATGGATAGCGTACTGCTCTATAGATGAAATAACCATTCACGGTCATGAGTACAACATTCTCCTGATTCTAAACATGAAATTCTGATCCTGTCAGTGAAGTAATTACGTAGATGTTACTTTCATGTTGATGGAGCCCTCAAAAGCTCTCTAATTGACGGTCGGCATTACTACAAGGCCATCAAAGGCCATGTCTATCTCACTTCCAGGGTTTGTTGAGCTCCTGTACAGTTCTTATGTCAGCTATCCATCCATACTTCAGTATACCAGAAGAAAGATTTATTCTGATTCCTGAATAGAACTTACTGTATGGATGGATATAATTCCAAAATGAACATTATATGAAGATGATTTGTCAATTATTTCAATGCAGCTTTCTTGAATACTTTTACTCATAAGTTTGTAGAGTCAATGCTCTGTTAATTCTTCAATAAACGATTTTTGGTTCTTCAATATACGTTTTTTTCTGGTAACCTAAGTATTGTCCCACGTTCATTTGTAAATCCTTACAGCATCTGACACTCTGGGAAGCAGTGACAACTCTTGTGGATAGAGAGCTACACACCTTTCGTCTTCAGAGTATGTACAGAAACTATGCATGAAACATATATGTTAACACTAGATGCCCATGCGGTCTTTTTTTCCCTTCTCTAGTTTTTTATATCGATTGCAGAATCTGAATTGTCATACAAATAGTGAGGTACCATTCCCCAGACATTGATTCCATTGTGGATTGCCATACTTTTAAGTTTGAGGCGCTGAGGCGGCGCATGGGGCTTGGCAGAAAATCTTACACAACCCCCCCCCCCCCCCCACCCCCCCCCCATACATACACACACACACATACATAAAGGTACATTTTAAACAAGATGTGTCCATGTGGGACAATATCCAAAGGTTCCTTAAAAAATAGTAGAGTGAGTGTGCATGATTGCCACATGTCCACTTGAGATCACTCTACAAACTCTATTGTGGGAGCAAGAGGATACATTTTTTGGGAGGCGAGTCACATGCACACCATTCTCTTTCCCTCTAACATTGATTTAAAAGCTTATGGGAAGTCCTGGGAAAGATGGAAAGGGAGATGGTAGTGCATATTCACATGCGCGTAATTTTGATTTTTGAAAAATAAGGGTGGTTGTCGTCTTATTCTTCATTCTCATGATGGAGCCACATGTATGCATGACATGGAGCAAAAAGAGTAGTTCATCGTCATCATCCCATGCACAACAGGAGTGTTGGAGGCATGAATCATTTGTTTTGTATATGCATGGTGTCTATATGGAATGGCTACTTTTCATTGAGTGATTTCGCTCATGGGGGTATGAAGGAGGAGGTAGACCATACTCTCTTCCTGGCTCATTTGTTACATGGGATTATAGAATTAAATATGCATTACATAGTGTGTGGGCTTGGTCTCATCCCATACATGGGATTATGGGGAGGCAGCATGAGCGATTTTTGCCCTTTCTTATTTTCTTTGTTGTGCGAAACCTCTATGCAAGGCCCTAATTTTTTAGTATCTCTCTTGATAGAGAGAGAGAGTTAGAAAATGAGAGAGAAACACACACACACATGTCATGCTTACTTGAGAAAGAAAATCTCTTACACAAAAGAGATAGAGGTTAGAGAGAAAAATGGTTTTTTAATTGCACACTCAATGGACCTCCAATCATATGATCAATGATTTTTCAATTGCATGATATATGGCCTTCTAATCAATAGGATAGATGGAAAAGTTAATTGAAGCTAGGTGTTTGATGCCAAAGAATCGATCATTAGAATGAACATAACTTGTTTCTCCAATAGATCACATGCTTGATAGCACAAAACAACATAATGAGAAGAGATATACGTATATAAGCAAAAATCAACCTCTTTTTTAGGTGAAGAGTCAAGTGCTACTCCAAATGAGGTGATTTGTCAGCCTTTACAAGTTCCACATGATGATGTAGATCACTCCATTTCTTATGCAAATTTGCATGATGCACTTGTTGATGAGAGGCTTGTTATACAAGAGGCAAAAACTCTGTCAAAATGGTTGGTGAAGACTTTGCGAGATAGAAAATTAGATGCATCTCTCTCATATCGTTCTCATTCAGGATCTGATAGTGCTTCTTTTGCATCAAGTTACTGTGTAATGGCTGCCTCTAGTCTTTGTGAAGAGAATGAGCATGTTTCTTTTGATGAAGCACAAAATTAAAAAAATCCAATGGTTGCTATGCAATCAAAATATGATGCTATTATGAAGAATGTTACTTGTTCTTAATGTGATTTTGCCTCCATTAAAAAAAGCAATTGGCACTAAATGGGTATCCAAGGTGAAGCATAAGCCGGATGGATAAAATGACATGTATAAGGCTAAGCTTGTTGCAAAAGGTTATGCTCAAGAAAGATGCATTGATTTTGATGAGACCTTTGCACCCACATGTTGGATGACTATTGTTCATAGCATTTGTGCACTTGCAGCTCATCATGGTTTGAATGTACAATAGTTGGACATTAAAACAAAACTTCTGAATGGTGACTTACATGAAGAAGTGTATGTATTTGAACCCTAAGGTTTTTTATAGAAAGGGCATAAAAGCAAAGTGCGCAGGTTGAAAAAGGAATTAAGCGCATCTTTTGCTACTTGGGTGGTACCTGGCTACTTGGATTGTTTTATCCAAGGGGGGATGATTACGGCTAGATTCACATGTTTTTTATGACTGAAAATGTTGGTTTCTATGACAATCGTGTGTCCACAAGTGGTTTTTTTTGTCATGCTTTGTACATTATGCATATCTTGGTTGAGAAAGAAGCAGCTTTCTATGGCCAGTTCTAGTTGTGAGGTTGAGTATAGGGTAGCTTTCATAGCGGCTGTTGAGTGTGTGTGGCTCAGAAGCCTTTTGGCTGATTTGGGTGTTGGTTAATCTTCTTCCACCACCATCTTCAGTGATAGTGAGAGTGCATTGGCGAGATGATGAATTAGAAGTTTTGAGTGCCATTAGACACTTTTAGAAGTGAATCAAACATCTCTCATCATCAGATGTAAAGTTTTCTGGAAATGAAGAATAATTGTGCCCGAGATTTTCCTGAGTTCTCCTTCTGTGCTTGATCATTTCAAGAATCCTTTTGTAGATGTCTAAGTCCATAGTTAATGCATCTATGGCTAAGATTTGAGAGCCTAATTGTAAAGAGGTTGAGAGGATTATGAGTAGGAACATTTGTATGTGTAAAAGTGTTGAGTCTCTTCTGAAACATGCGCAATCTCGATGGTCAAGTAATTGATCAGTTCTCAGTGCACAGTGTAAAGTTTTGCACAAATGAAGAGTCAAAATCTAAGTTGGAAGGTAAGACATTTATGGCTAAAATCATTTGAATAAATGGTTTGTAGTTTGGGAGAACTATGTTTTAAAAGTTACAGGTGTCAAAGTTGACTGAAAGGAAGTACAATTTTAGACATAGGTGAATTGTTTAGATCATTTCTCAAGATCTACTCAGTCTTTTGAGATGATTTAACTTGGAGAGGTGCGCAAACATTAGACGACAGTTCATACAAAGTTTCATTAGAAATTTTACACATTTGATCAGTCAATGAGTAAGTTATGTGCAACAGACTTTTTTGAGAAGTGACTCTCTTCATAGTTAATTCAAAATTTTGATAATCTGATATTGATCCTCCAAATTGGTAAAGGTCAAAATCAAGTATAGCTTGTTCTTTTGGAGATTAACACTCTCCATCGGTGGTATCAGAGCAAGAATCATCAAAATAGAAGAAAGGAGGACCCCGACTACTGCAGTCATACAGAAATCAACACTTGAAGGTTTAAAAGGTGAAATCTTAAAGGGAAAGCTTGAGAAGGAGGCCAAAAGTCATCAAGAAGATAAAAAAGAATTACATTCGAAGTAAAGGTACACTTATTCCTCATAAATCTTGAAGAATTTAATACACATGTGAAGAAAGGATGGGAGATTTTCTTCAGATAGAGAAATTGGATAGAGAAAACTATCCAGCTTCGTCAATGAGGATGGAAGCTCATCTCATGAGCAAAGATTTGATAGGTTCCATTACACGTGAAGAAGAAAAACCACAATTCAGAGATCCTAGTGTTCCAACTAGGGATGAACTTTCAGATTTGAAGACTTGGATGAAGAGAGATGCTCAAGCAAGGAGCATTATCTACATGGGAGTCAATGACTACTTGCTACCTCATATTAGAGGTCTTGAAAGTGCAAGTGATATATGGAATGCTTTGGAGGAGCATTTCCAAAACACTACAAAGTCTAGGAAGGCATCTTTGTGGGTAGAGTTTACCACATTCAAGAAGAAGGCCTCTGAATCCCTTTCTGATTATGTAACAAGGATGAAGGAAATTGCAGATGCATAAGGAGCAGTTGATGAAGATATTGAGGAGGATAAATTGGTAAGGCAAATCCTCACAGGTTTGAGAGGAGATGAGAAATGGAAGCCATTCATTTTGTTTACTGAATTGTCACTAGATCATTTCACTCCTGATTTAAATCAGTTGCTAGGACACATGCTAACTTTTGAGCAGGATGTCAAAGCTGATGGTGATAAGAGTGCATGTGGTTCCACTGGTGGGTAGTAGAAATTCTAAAATGAAGCTATCAAAAGTCTCCTCATCAATCGGAATATTAATAAGGCTTGGACATTTCAATGAAAGAGGTATTAACGATATGGTTAACAATGGTTCAGTGCTTGGTTTGCCTAATGTTGCAGGTCAACATATGACATACAGATGTGAGGCATGTCAATTAGGTAAGGCTCATAAGCAATCATATTCTAAGCATGGTTTCATGTATTCAGAGAAGCTTGAATTGGTACACACAAATGTGTGGGGCCCATCAAAGGATTTCAGTATAAATGATTCAAGATATTATGTGATTTATGTTGATGATGCTACCAGATGGATCACTATCTATGTGATCAAAGATAAATCAGAGGTATTTAATACATTCGAACATTATCATGTATATGCAGAAAGAATTACAGGTCAAAAGTTGAAGAGACTAAGGTCAGATGGAGGGGGAGAGTATTTCTCTATTGAGTTCAGTGATTACTTGTGGAATGCAGGTATAAAAAGGGAAGTTACTTGCAGGTACTCTACTCAAGAAAATGGTGTAGCAGAAAGGAGAAATAGAACTCTTGTTGAGTTTGCAAGATCAATTTTGAAGGAAAATTGTCCAAACTATTTGTGGGCTGAGGCTATAAATACAGCTACATATTTGGTTAATAGGTTACCATGTAAAGCTTTACAAGGTATGACACCATATGAAGCTTGGTGGGGTAAGAGACCTACTTTGGATCATTGCAAAGTGTTTGGATGTTTGGCTTATGCATATATGCCATCTCAATTGAGGCATAAATTGGAACCTAAAGCTGAAAAGTATGTGTTCATTGGATATGATGATAAACAGATGGGATATAGGTTGTGGAGTCCATCCACAAAAAAATTCCTTGTATCAAAGGATGTTACATTTGATGAGCAAGGTACTTGGTATGTAGGTACAATTAATATCTATGCAGGAGATGAAGAAGTTTTGGATCAGAAGAAGGGTAAATCAAAGGTTCATATATTTGATGAAGAAGAGAGCAATGGAGTACAAGTTGAAGTTGAAGAAGTGCCAAGGTTGGATCCAGAATGTGATGAACCAGAAAATTCAAGAAGTGGAGAACTTAGAAGGTCATCAAGACACAAATGGCAACCTACAAGGTATAGCTATGACACTTCTTTTTTGACTACTAAATGTTGGGAATGATGGATGGACACTCCAAGAGAATGAGTAGGTACTGCCACATCTTGCTTAGTACAAGCCCTTTGATGTCCCTTTTAGCTTTCCAATGAAACCATAAAATGGCCTATGTACTTTGGAAGTGATGTATGAAAAGGTAGAATCAAAACAGACAACTTTGAACTTCAAGCCTTCAAGAAAACCTTCTATTTTTGACTAGACACATGCTGTATCTTTTGCTTAGTATGACCAACACAGTCGGAATTGGAAAAATTCATTTTATGGGTATCTAACTAGCTTAGCAAGCTAACTATTCCAAGTGGAATCACTTAAAAAGATTAAATATGCTCAGAGAAATCAATTTAGCAAGTAAACCTTTACCCTTGATATTTTAGGATTGTTGCAGACTTTGACCAGTGATCATCTCGATGAACTTTTCTTTGAAATGGCTGAGTAGAAATCCTTCAAGCTTTGATAGCATGTAGAGCACTTTGAGCTGGTTCCAACAAGCTATAGATCTTTGATTTTGGTGGAGAGATGAGTAAGATATGAACTTCACAAGTTGACAAACTTTCAGACACTATGACAGAGAACTCAGAAATGAACAATGTAGATATATGTATTAATGAACATTGTTGTACAATGCCATAGGCATGAAGATCATTGACTAATGGTGTAGATAGGTGTGGGCTAGAGTATAGACTTCACACACACTCAGAAATTACAATGAAAGCTCGGGATGATGAGTCTTCTACACGCGACTTTTTGAGTTGATCTTTTATAGTGATTGAGTTCAAAGTTTGAATTTGAATTCAAACTTTGGCTCTCTTTAATCATGCTCCTATATCCTAGGAGATATTCCATCAATCAAAGCTAACTTTTTCACAAATTCTTTTTGGTAGGTGTTTACAAATATTCCAAGTCAAATGTGACTTTTACAAAAGATAAAGTGGTAATTAGCCACTAGCATTGGTTTCTATGCATCTACATATGTGTATGAATTACAAGACAAATGTGTAGGCTTGTCTATTGCACCAACAGCTCCCCCTCAAGCCAAACATTTTGGCTTGGTCTTCATTCTTCAGTCTTCATGTATATCCTGCAATCCAATCATTGATTTGAACCTGCAAAGTTTGGTTCCATCCAAAGCTTTAGTTAACAAATCTGCACACTGCATGTTGGTTGATACATATGTTAGTTGAATGTCCTTGCTTAATAGCTTTTCTCTCACATAATGATAATGGACCCCTATATGCTTGGTCCTAGCATGATAAATAGGATTAGCTGCAAGGTGAAGTGAGCTTGTATTATCTCCAAATATCAATGGGATGAGTAAGATATGAACTCCACAAGTTGACAGACTTTCAGACACTATGATAGAGAACTCAGAAATGAACAATGTAGATATATGTATTAATGAACATTGTTGTACAATGCCATAGGCATGAAGATCATTGCCTAATGGTGTAGATAGGTGTGGGCTAGAGTATAGACCTCACACACACTCAGAAGTTACAATAAAAGCTCGGGATGATGAGTCTTCTACCCGCGACTTTTTGAGTTGATCTTTTATAGTGATTGAGTTCAAAGTTTGAATTTGAATTCAAACTTTGGCTCTCTTTAATCATGCTCCCATATCCTAGGAGATATTCCATCAATCAAAGCTAACATTTTCCACGAATTCTTTTTGGTAGGTGTTTACAAAGATTCCAAGTCAAATGTGACTTTTACAAAAGATAAAGTGGTAGTTAGCCACTAGCATTGGTTTGTATGCATCTACATATGTGTATGAATTACAAGCCAAATGTGTAAGCTTGTCTATTGCACCAACACTAAAGACTATGCTTACATGGTGAAAGCAGATGAAGACCCTTCTACATATGAAGAGGCTAAAGGTAAGGAAAATTGGGAGAAAGCTATGCAAGAAGAGTATGATGCATTGATGGAGAATGAGACATGGGATTTGGTTCCTAAACCAAGTAGTCAGAAGATCATTGGATGCAAATGGGTCTACAAGACAAAGAGGTATGCAGATGGAAGTGTGTCTAGGTATAAAGCTAGACTTGTTGTGAAAGGGTATGCTCAGACATATGGTATAGACTATGATGAGACCTATAGTCTTGTGGCAAAGATGACAACTATCAGGACACTTATAGCCATTGCTACATGTAAAGATTGGAAACTATGTCAATTAGATGTGAAGAATGCTTTTCTTAATGGTTATATTTCAGATGATGTTTTCATGGAGAAACCACAAGGATTCAGAGATAAAAGGTATTCAGAATATGTATGTAAGCTCAAGAGAGCTTTGTATGCTTTGAAGCAGGCCCCAAGGACATGGAATTATAGACTTGTAAAGTTCTTGAAGGAAGTTGGTTTCAAGTATCTAAAACAGATAGTAGCTTGCTTGTCAAAGCAAGTGACGATGGGTTTATTTACATGTGCATATATGTTGATGACATAATTCTTACAGGTACAGATGAGAAGGGCATAGAAAGGCTCAAGAAGCAAATGGAGAAAGAATTTAAGATCAGTGACTTGGGAGACTTGTCATATTTCTTGGGCATGGAGATCTCATATACTCAACATGGAGTGTATGTGACTCAAGAAAGGTAGAACTTGTTAATCAAGTTTGAAATGGAAGATTGCAGGGTAGCACCTACTCCAATGGAGGTGAATAAAAAATTGAGCAGATATGGAGGAGAAGAATTCAAGGACATGAAGCTTTATCAGAGTTTAGTAGGTAGCTTAATTTATGCTACATTAACAAGGCCTGACTTGTCATATGCAATTGGAGTATTGTCTCAATTCATGCATTGTCCTAGGAAAGAACATTGGGTTGCAGGACAAAGAGTATTGAGGTAAATTAAGGGTACACTCAAGGAAGGTTTGTATTATGGTTTTACATCAGATACAAACATCAAGATATATAGTGATATAGATTGGACAGGTAATCCTGATGATAGGAGATCAACATATGGATACTTGTGTTATTGGGAGATAAGTTAATCTCTTGGTGTTCTAAGGAGCAACACACAGTTGGTTTATCATCTATAGAGGCAGAGTACAAAGGTATGTTACGAAGCTGCAAAGGAAGTCATATGGTTGAAAACTCTTATGGGGACTTTTGACATCATTCAGAGTACACCCACTATTCATGGAGATAATATGAGCTCATTGTATCTAGCTGCTAATCGTATTTTTCATGCCAGGACTAAACACATTGAGATACAATATCACTTTCTAAGAGGGAAGGTGATTGATAAGGAGACTAAAGTCATACATACTTTAACAAAAGATCAGATTGCAGATATGCTAACCAAAAGTTTGGATGGACCAAATCTACAAAGATTTAAAGACATGGCAGGTATAAAGAAGATGGAGAAAACCTCAATTGATGATTGAGGGGGAGCTGTTGGTGCATGACAACCATCAATTGAAGTTATGGATGAAGGGTTGAAGTCAGAAAATGAAGAACAGACCAGCAAATGAAGCTTGAAGATAGTACATATTAAGGAAATGAAGACTTGTATACATATGTACACTAAACTTATAGTTAGCTCACATATACCTTTAGTTTTGATCATGCGTTTGTACATATATGTCTATATATATACAAGAAGAATGTCGAGGTATGTATGAGAGATGATGAATTAGAAGTTTTAAGTGCCATTAGACACTTTTAGAAGTGAAGTAAATATCTCTCATCATCAGATGTAAAGTTTTCTGGAAATGAAGAATAGTTGCACCCGATATTTTCCTAAGTTCTCCTTCTGTGCTTGATCATTTCAAGAATCCTTTTGTATATGTCTAAGTCCATAGTTAATGCATCTATGGCTAAGATTTGAGAGCCTAATTGTAAAGAGGTTGAGAGAATTATGAGTAGGAACATTTGTATGTGTAAAAGTGTTGAGTCTCTTCTGAAACAGGTGCAATCTCGATTGTCAAATAATTGATCAGTTCTCAGTGCACATTGTAATTTTTTGCACAAATCAGGAGTCAAAATCTAAGTTGCAAGGTAAGCCATCTATGACTAAAAGCATTTGAATAAACGGGTTGTAGTTTGGGAGAACTATGTGTTAAAAGTTATAGGTGTCAAAGTCGACTGAAAGGAAGTACAGTTTTAGACATAGGTGAATTGTTTAGATCATTTCTCAAGATCTATTGAGTCTTTTGAGATGACTTAACTTGGAGAAGGTGCGCAAAAATTAGGCAACACTTCATACAAAGCTTCATTAGAAATTGTACACATTTGATTAGTCAATGAGTAAGTTATGTGCAATAGACGTTTCTAAGAAGTGACTCTCTTCATAGTTAATTCAAAATTTTGATAATCTAATATTGATCCTCCAAAGTGGTAAAGGTTTTGAGTTATTCTTGATATAGAGGTGCTCTATTTTGGAGATTAACACTCTCCATCAATTATCATTATGTCACGGAGATCTTCCCTGGCAAGGAGATCAATTTGACATATGTTCCCACATAGGATAACATTGCAGATCTTTTCACAAAGGCTCTACCTCGTGAGAATTTTGAAGCTTTTCGCAAAGCTTTCGACTTACTGCCTTTTGTGGATTGATCTCTTTCCACATAGTTTCCCACTTCCTTACACATGAGTGTTAGCTCATTGTTCACTGCATCATTCGCGAGGGAATTTGTTGATATATTTTGGTAGTGATGTGTGTGAACACACTTAGGATCGTCGAGACACTTTTTTCCCTGTTTAAGAGGTTTTTTCCCCCGGCTTGTATATATGCCTATAACCCTAATGAGTTATGTATCTTTGTACATTCACTTGGTAATATATTTCATATTGTGTTTTGTGCTCCAAGCTTCTTCTTCTTCTTCTTCTTCCTTGTCTTGTTCGCATGCTTCCGTAGACCTCAAACTCAAACATTAGTGTATACAGAGAAGGATATGTATCTTACTCGAAAGAGGTACATAAAAGATATCTTAGCCAAGTTCAACATGGAGAATGCTAAGGTTGCACGTACAATAAACTATAAGTTAATTGCTCATGAGGGAGAGTGAGTTGAAGATGTGACAAGCTATCAAAGCTTGGTGGGAAGTCTCAACTATGATATTTTCACTAGAGTATAAATATGTTATAATGTAAATATTTTGAGCCAATTTATGCATACACCTAGGAAGTCAGACATGGAGGCATCTAAAAAGATTCTCAAATCTTTGAAAGGGAAAATGAATGAAGGAATATTCTACTCATATACATCTCATGTAGACATCAAGATATTCTTTGATGCAGATCGGGCACAATCAAGAGATGGTGTTGGCAGTAGTCAGAGGCATAGAAGATGCAGAAGCATGTAACGACAGAGCAGGGAGTCATTTGAATCATGTTTTCAAAGAATTATGTTTTAAAATACTTTTCAAAAACCTCCAACAGTGATTTTCATCACTTTTGTAACATATGTAATATAGAAAAAGCCTTTTTGTAATTTATAGCTCCATTTTGTGCAAGCCAAGGAGTCCTCGAGCTTGAGGAGCTTAGGTAGAATGAGCGTACCAATTTTGGTTATTTTTAGACACCGTTTATCCTTTCAAATAGCATCTAGGACCTATTTTTTAACTATGCCGGTCACTAGATGTGAAACCGGTCAAAACTAGTCTAGAATCTATAAAAAGAGCTAGAGAGCTCATTTTTGAGGTTGGTTAGTGTGAGCTTAGAGCTATTTTGAGCTTGTAATGGAGATCTTGAGCAATAGAGTTAATTTCCTACCTTCCATTGTGTCTTGCTTGTCTCTTTGTTGTGTGTGTATGTGTGTGTGCATCTCTATGCTTCTCACCTTCACTCTCACTACATCTCACGTTCACGATCTTCATATCACTCCTATCTCTTCCGTGGATTGACATTAAGGAGGTGGAGCTTCTTAATGTGGTTCTCACCATTGTGCTAGAGCAACACCAAATTTGGCGCCGTTGTAGGGGATCGAGTCTAGGACGAATGTGTGATGGTAAGAGTATAGCAAGAAGTGGTGTTGGAAGGTAAAAATTTCAGTTTTTGTTGTTGTTTTTAGTTAGTTTTTCGTGTTTTTCACCTCCCCCAAACTCCATCTTCATCACCGCATCATCATATTCCACTCCAAAAAAGTAAAGA
The DNA here is from genome assembly GCA_020310875.1 of Ceratopteris richardii. NCBI lineage: Eukaryota > Viridiplantae > Streptophyta > Polypodiopsida > Polypodiales > Pteridaceae > Ceratopteris > Ceratopteris richardii. The sequence continues at coordinate 87,643,007 of CM035432.1, read as the reverse complement.
AATTTCACCATATTCACCCATTCTCCTCATTTCCCCTCATTTGTGCATGCAAGAGAGTGAGAGAGAGCTTTTGTGCTTGCATATGCTATTGTGTTTTTGAGTTTTCTTGCAGGTACAGTGCTCCAGTGCATTAGGAAAGCTGCAAAAAGGTAAAATTTCACTTTCTGTCAGAGATCTGCCGTGTGTGTCAGACCATCGTGATGGTCTACCAAGTTCGGCATTTTTGGTAAGCGAGTTCACCACGAGGAAGGCGACACAAGCGCATACACGAATCCACACTTGCATTTGCAAAATTTGCATTTTGGTGGACCATCGCGATTGGCTCACGCCATCACGATTGTGTCACACTCACGATTGGCTCAAGCCATCACGACGGCTCGGTCGGACCATCGCGACGGTCTCATGCCATCGCGACGGTTCACTTGAACCACCATCACGACGTCCTTGGCCATCGCGACGATCCCGTCGACCCCACGCCATCACGATTGGCTCATGCCATCGCGCTGACGTTGCCACATGGCAAGCTAGACCATCGCCACGATACCCTCAGACCATCACGACGTCTCGACATTTGAACCATCACGATTGGCTCACGCCATCGTGCCTTGTGACCATCGCGATGGGCTCACGCCACCGCGATTGTCCTGTTGACTGTTGACCGATGCCATCACGATTGCTCGCTGATTAGACCATCGTGAAGGTTCATTGACACCATCGCGATTGTTCACTTTAGACAATCATGATTGCCCACATTTACGCCATCGCGACAGTTTGCACCTTCGGACCATCACGATTGTGCCACGCCATTGCGACGGTTCACCTGGACCATCGTGACGGTCCCAGACCATCGCGATTATCTCAGACCATCACGATTGTCCATCCCAAACGCAAATTTTAGGGTTTGATTTTTTGACCAATTTTGGGGCTATTTTAAGCAAATTTTTGGACCATTAAGCTCATAGGGGAAGAAAAACCTGTTTGTCAGTTTTTACTCCCCAGGGCCTGAACGCTCATATCTTTTTCATCCGAAGTCCATTTTTTGAGCATAGAACTTTGGGCAAAAGGTAAGGGACTTTAAAGGTGTATATACTCAAGTGCTTGATCATCCATTGTAAATTGGTCTAATAGTGGAATTTTACAGGTCTAGCAAGGCAATCAAGGGCGAACAAAGCAAGGCAGTAAAGGACGCAGGGTTTGGGAAGCGCGGCTTCTTGGGCAACAAGGCAACCAACAAAGCTGAATTGAGGTTGGAAGAATACTCAACCCCCTCAGTTAATTATTAGCATAAGCTAAACGTTAGCATTGTGGATTAGATAATAACAACGATAGGAACGCATCAAGTTCAAGAGATTTAACTTTTCAAGTACAAGACTAAAGTGAAGGTGTGTGATACAAAAACCTAAAGGAAAGAACTTAAGTATGATGGAACAAGAACTCAAAAGTACCACAGAAAGTCGATTCCTGACGCTTACAGAAAGACAAGACAAGAACTTAAAGGAATTTTAAAACAAACAAGAAAATCAATTACAAGGAACCATTGACGATCTGAGCGTGTACTGAGTGTGCAAGGAAGTAAATTCATGAACCTTAGATCGGGCAAACACATAGGTAAGTCAGACCGACGAAGCCTTAGATCATCAGAAGCAAGTGTAGGAACTACTGCACGTTCGTGGGCACAACAATAGAATAGTAATTACCCCTACGAGAGCTCAGAAACGAGTGAATCAGAAATGGCTTTTAGCACCGAGAGACCAGAAGGAGGGTCAAATGTAGCATATTTGGAAAGACCCGAAGGACCCTATAGAATTCACTTAGAATTACTCTGAACCAACCGCTTAGGTGCTCGCATCTATGAGGATGGTTTACGAAGACAAGTGGTGCAAATGCACAACCCGGACCAACCCATTGGATTGGAACGTCTAGTAGTGAAATTCGAGAGAGACGCATACATAGACAAGGAAGGAACGATGTACATATTAAGTACCCAGCCAAACAATACCAATGAGTTTGGCGTAATTTAGTTAGAGAATGAAGTGAAATCCCAAGGAAAAGAACCAGTAGGAGAAGAACCTAGGACACCTAGAGGGAAATCTGTACTGACACGAGTACTGGTTCCATATTGGACCCCTCAGGATAACAAAAGCATAGAATTGTTTGTGAATAAAGAGACAGATGAAGCATTTTGGAGATACAAAACAGAACAGCCTAGTGAGGTAGGCTCCATCATAATCTATGAGTTCAAGGACCCGAATACACCTGGAAAGGTTGTATACCTGGATGAAGCTTCAGAAAGGGTATTTGTAGTACCAGACCATGCAAGAAACACCTATACATGGAGAGGTGAGTTGGTATTCCCTCCATCTTGAACAAACGTAAACACGAGTCAACAAGGGGCAGGAACATCCTTTGCCCATGCTAATCAAAGAGAGAAAAACAAAGAGAGACCAGAAGTAAGTTTCAATCATCCCATAGGGAGAGATAGAACCACCGTAGACACCGATAGAGTGGAAAGACAAAGAATGCCAGGCGATAGAGATGATTTTCCTCTACCTAGACCTCGTGAACACGCAAGAATATTAAGACCCATTCAGTTAGTAAAATCAATGAAAAATTATTTTGACGGGAGAGGAGATCCCTATGACCATGTTGCGGAATTTAAGCAAGTGTTAAGAGCAGAGCAAGTAGAAGACATGTTCATGCAATATAATGCATTTGGACTAACATTAAAGAACACAGCTTTAACTTGGTTCCAACCATTGCAACAAACGCAATTTAGAGATATCCATCACTTTTTAGAGTCGTTCATCACTGAATTCTCTAAAAGTGGGATCAAACATGATATGTCTTCGTTGATTCATAGCTTCAAACAGACCCCTCAAGACACAGTTAGACTTGTAGGATGTAGGTTTAGACAATATGTGGAAAGGTGTCCAATGCAAGAGTTACCCTCACAAGCCAAACAAGTATCATTGTTTCTAGATGGTTTGTTGAGCTTTAAACTATGCTCCTATGTGTACTTGAAGGAACCTCGAACGCTAGAGCAATATGTAAGAATTTGTATGGACATTGAGGACAACTTAGGAGATGAGTTGGAGCTCTCAAAGGTTTATAAGGACTCAGACTGTTCATCTGTAGCATCCACGAAATTGTCTAGCTCAATAGAGGACCTAACAGAAAAAGTGGCCCATAAACTAGGAGTTTCTAGTAAACAAATGCCTAAGTTAACAACTAACGTATGTTGTTACACCTGTGGTGGAAATCATTTGGCAAATGTGTGCCCCATGGCCATGTGTCAAGCAAAGTTAAGTACACATCCTAGCATAGTGGACAGGAGACCATTCATTACAGTCAGGCTAGAGCACGACAACCCTTGCCAAGAGCTCAGGGCTTTAATTGAAACTCAGGTGCTGCGACTAGCGCGATTCGATGGTCCCACTATAAGGACTCAGTAATAGAAATGCGGCTAATTGAGGCATGCCTCATAGAGCTAGGAGGCATGGAAACCCCTTGCATGGGTGAGGTGGACCTTCCTATCCTCATACACGATGTGACCATAACGGTGAAGCCACTAGTGTGCCATGATGACGACCTAATAGAACCCCTAATCCTTGGCCAAGATTGGCTATACGATCACTCAGTGGACCTAAATCTTAGACAAGGCTCCTTATAGATTGGAACCTTAGATCAGAAGTGAGTGATACCGTTTGACTTCCCTAACAACCCTCCGCCTGAGGTATGTAATCCTAGACCATATGAACAACATGTGAAGGAGGACCGGAAGATCTTTGGTTAGATGAGTCACGTTATGTCTACACCAACCCACACGGGCTTGGCGATGGACAATTGTCAATCAGAAGGACGTCAGGAGATTTTCCCTTGGGCTTCCTGCAAACTAGAAGGGGCAACCGCCCAACGACTTGGTCAAATGGACACAATCAGCGGTCAAGTGGGTTACAACAGCGGACAAATGGGGACGATTGTCGGACAGATGGGGACAATCAGCGGTCAGGTGGACTTCATCAGCGTCCACATGGGCAAAACACCCTGCAGTACAAAATGGAGCACTTCCTAATGGGCAGGTTTTGCAAGTGTTGGACCTCCCTTCTTTTCCAAAGCAGAGTGTCCATCCGACCTCTCAACCTCAACCACAAAGGAGTCAACCACGACGAAGGAACCTAGACCGACGACAACATCAGATGACACAAGGAAGAAAGCAGCAGTATCAGTATCACAGAACAAGAGGCACGAGATAAATATGGGTGCCAAAAGGATAGAAAGCACCGATAGATTTCAACAACACAGACATTAGCAAGGAGAAGTCAAGGCAGAAGCAGAGTCAATATTCAACACCTCCTCGACCTTCTTCTATGAGTGCAAACATTCGACAAATTTGGATCGCCAAGAAGTACCTTACAAACCGACCCACACCCACGCAGATTTGGGTACCCAAACAGTGTATCATAGCTCAACCCTCAAGCCATGTAATATATACCCCTCAGAAATCTGTTCACCCTTCAAAACCACCACATCCGATCTCAACTCTTGTCCCTCAGAAGAAACATTCCACCTGCTCAGAAACTCTTAGGAAGTGGATACCGAAACGTATCCAGACCATTTTTCCAACCCCCTTATCTAACATTACTCCCATCCCGACTAAACACCATCCTTGTAATAACTCATTCACGACTGAACCTTGTACAAATCCACACACTATAACCCATATCACTTGTGTTAACATCTCATCAAGAAATGTATGCATCATCTAAAGCATGTAGGTGTCTAGAGACCTGCATTAGTTTTGCAATTCCATAAATCACCTCACACACTCAGCTACATGGGTTACACATCGATTATGGAAAGGGATTGCGGTCTCACTTTAATGGGATCATGATTAATTTCCATACTAATGTGTTAATCTTTTGTAGCAGATCTGCTATGCACTCGCATCACTCATCATGCAAGCAGAAGGACCATCAGAAGCTGGTACCAGTGTACAGATGGCAAATATTGGTGAACTACTCGCGGAACCACATCCTATGGCTCAACCACCAGAATTCCAAGGATTTCCAAGACCTATGCCAATTGACACCCTCCTAGGGGATATAGTGAAAAGATTTATCGTAACTCACATTGGTTTCAAGGTTTAGCAGGCCCGTTGGCGGATGCAGATTTCATTTTTGAGGCCAATCTAACTTTTGATAATCGTACATGGGGCAAGTACCAATTTTTCTCAAGAGAGTTCAAAGTACTACAGAACACAGAAGACTTAATGCATGTTTGGGCAAGAGCAGGCTTCACAGAGTATTTCAGTGATCCTTTGCCTAAACCAGATTTCTACCGATGCTACTATTTGATAACCACATTGACAGCTTCAGAAAACAAAGATTTGCCAAGAACATTCATTTTGCTGTCTTTGGTAAATGATCCGCCATATAAGAAGTTTTATCTGTCTAAAGATTTGATTAGCGCTTCTTTTAAGATACATGGAACGCATACGCCGACAGAACGATAAAGGCTAATTCCAGAGCCTATGAAACGTAGAGATGTTACTAAGTGGGACGATATTTATCACACCTGAGCTATCTAAACCGTTGAGAATATGTATGCAACATTTTGCTTTCCTCGCTCATGATAGATTCGCTATGCCCCACAAGCGTATCTGGTTTGGACTCTATTTAGCATGTACTGGACCTCAAATGGTAGACCTAGCAAGCTGGATAATTGATCAGTTGTACTTAGCACAACATAGATGGGAAAGAAAGAAGGTAATCAATGGATGCTGCGCTCTCACGAGAATTATTTATATGTGTTTGGCCTATGACCTACCAATCGAGCATGCAATGACAAGCGAGGAGTTGAAAGCATTCAAAGGGACAACAAAGAAAGTTAGGAAGGCTAGCAAAGGACGAGCAGGAAAGCGCATGAGAGGAACCATTCCATGCCTATAGGTCCCAGAATCACCGTCACCGCAACTCTCTCCAGAACAGTCTCGGACAGAGGCCCCTACAACTGTTCAACCCATTCACATACGGTTATCAAGAGTAGTTCTAACGGAGGGCACTACCAGCATAGTCATTCCTCAAGTAGCCACAGCCCCAGGACCTCCCACCACTGCAGCATAAGTTCCCACCACTATTGGTGCGGAAGTGTTGGAAGCAGCCAGAGGCATAGAAGACGCGGAAGCATGTAACGACGGAGCAGGGAGCCAGTCAAATCTTTTTTCAAAGAATTATGTTTTCAAATACTTTCCAAAAACCTCCAACAGTGATTTTTATCACTATTGTAACATATGTAACATAGAAAACCCCATTTTGTAATCCATAGCTCCATTTTGTGCAAGCCGAGGAGTCCTCGAGCTTGAGGAGCTTAGGTAGAACAAGCGTATCAATTTTCGTTATTTTTAGACACCGTTTACCCTTTCAAATAGCATCTAGGACCTATTTTTTAACTATGCCGGTCACTAGATGTGAAACCGGTCAAAACTAGTCTAGAAACTATAAAAAGAGCTAGAGAGCTCATTTTTGGGGTTAGCTTGTTTGAGGTTAGAGTTCTTTTGAGCTTGTAATAGTGTTCTTGAGTAATAGAGTTGATTTCTCACCTTCCATTGTGTCTTGCTTGTCTCTTCGTAGTGTGTGTGTATGTGTGTGCATTTCTATGCTTCTCACCTTCACTCTCACTTCATCTCACATTCACGATCTTCATATCACTCCTATCTCTTCCGCGGATTGACAATTAAGGAGGTGAAACTTCTTAACGTGGTTCTCACCATTGTGCTAGAGCAACACCAAATTTGGCGCCGTTGCCGGGAGTCTAGGACGAATGTGTGATGGTAAGAGTATAGCAAGAAGTGGCGTTGGAAGGTAAAAATTTCAGTTTTTGTTGTTGTTTTTACTTAGGTTTTAGTGTTTTTCACCTCCCCCACACTCCATCTTCATCACCGCATCATCATCTTCATCTCCAAAAAAATAAGAAAATTCACCATATCCACCCATTCTCCTCATTTCCCCTCATTTGTGCATGCGAGAGAGTGAGAGAGAGCTTTTGTGCTTGTGTGTACTTTTGTTTTCTTGAGTTTTCTTGCAGGTACAGAGCTCCAGTGCATCAGGAAAGCTTGGAAAAGGTAAAATTCTCAGTTTCTGTCAGAAATTTCCGACTGTGTCAGACCATCGCGATGGTCTACAAAGTTCGGAATTTGAAGAAGGCGACCACACCAGCGTGTAGAGCACACTTGCGCCTCTAGGAATCCATACTTGCATTGCAAAAACTCATACTTTGGTGGACCATCGCGACGGTCTCAGACCATCGCGATTGTGTGACACCATCGCGATTGGCTCACGCCATCGCGACGGCTCGACCGGACCATCGCGACGGTCTCATGCCATTGCGACGGTTCATTTGGGCCATCGCGACGGTTCGCGGACCATCGCGACTGTTCGGTTGACCCCACACCATCGTGATTGGCTCACGCCATCGCGCCAACGGTGCCACGTGGCAAGTTGGACCATCGCGACAACTCAAATTTTGGACCATCGCGATTGGCTCACGCCATCGCGCCCTGACCATCGCGATTGGCTCAAGCCATCGCATCTGTGACCATCGCGACGGTTCACTTTGGACCATCACGATTGTGCACGTTGACCATTGACTGACGCCATCGCGATTGTCCGCCTAATCGAGCCATCACGACGGTTCACATTTACGCCATCGCGATTGTCCGTCTGTTCGAGCCATCGCGATTGTTCACTTTTGGACCATCGCGACCGTGCACTTCAGACCATCGCGACGGTTCGCGCATCACGCCATCGCGATTGTTCACCTTCACGCCATCGCGACGGTCCCAGACCATCGCGATTGTCTCACGCCATCGCGATTGTGCACCCCTATCGCAAATTTTAGGGTTTCATTTTTTGGCCAATTTTGGGGCTATTTTTGGGAAATTTTTGGGTGATTATATTCATAGGAGACCCCTTAGCTCATATTTGGAGAAAAACCTGTTTGTCAGTTTTTACCTCCCAGGGCCTGAACGGTCATAACTTTTTCATCCGAAGTCCGTTTTTTGAGCTTAATAGCTCGTTAGAAAGCTCTTTACGAGTACTACGTGACCTCAACTGTTTTTTCTTAAAGAATACGTCTATTTTTAGATAAGATATTTTGAGGTTGACCTAGTTTGGGACTAGAAAGCCAGGGGGCAAGCATTAAAAAGTTGGGCAAAAGGGAAGGGACTTAAAAGGTGTATATTCTCAAGTGCTTGATCATCCAACTATGAATTGGTCTAATATTGGATTTATCCAGGTCTAGCAAGGACAATCAAAGGCAACCAAAGCAAGACAGTGAAGGGCATAAAGCTTGGGAAGCGCGGCTTCTTGGGCATCAGAGCAACCAGAAAAGCTGACTCGAGGTTGGAAGATTACTCAACCCCCTCAGTCAATTCTTAGCTTAGGATAAACGTTAGCATTGTGGATTAAAGACGATAAGAACGCCTCAAGTTCAAGAGAATTAAATTTATCAAGTTCAAGACTAAAGTAAAGGTGTGTGATACGAAAACCTAAAGGAAAGAACATAAGTCTGACGGAACGAGAACTCAAAGTACCAAGAAAGTCGAATTCCTGACGCATACATTAAGACAAGAATCTAAAGACATCTAAAAAGAATCAAGAAAGTAATAACAAAGAATCATTGATGGTCTGAACGTGTACTGAGTGTGCAAGGAAGAAAATTAATGAGCCTTAGATCGGGCAAACATATAGGTAAGTCAGACCGACGAAGCCTTAGATCATCAGAGGCAAGTGTAAGAACTACTGCACGATCGTGGGCTCAACAATTGAACACTAGTTATCCCTACGAGAGCTCAGACACGAGTGAATCAGAAATGGCATTTAGCACAGAAAGACCAGAAGAAGGGTCGAATGTAGCCTATTTAGAAAAACCAGAAGGACCCTATAGGACTCAACTAGAGTTTCTCCGAACCAACAGATTAGGTGCTCGCATCTATGAGGATGGTTTGCGAAGGCAAGTGGTGCAAATGCACAACCCCAATCAACCCATTGGATTGGAACGTCCAATGGTGAAATTCGAGAGAGACGCGTACATAGACAAAGAAGGAACAATGTACATCTTAAGTACGCAGCCAAACAATACCAACGAGTTTGGCGTGATTCAGCCAGAGACGGAAACTAAATCTCAAGGAAAAGAACCATTAAAAGAGCCTAGAACACCTAGAGGGAAATCTGTACTGACACGAGTACTAATCCCAGAATGGATCCCTCAAGACAATAGAAGCATAGAGTTGTTTGTAAATAAAGAAACTGATGAAGCCTTTTGGAGATACAAGACAGAACTACTTAGTGAGGTAGGTATCATCACGATATACGAGTTCAAGGACCCGAATACACCTGGAAAGGTTGTATACTTGGATGAGACTTCAGAAAGAGCCTTTGTGGTGCCTGACCACGCTAGAAACACATACACATGGAGAGGTGAATTGGTATTCCCTCCATCTAGAACGAACATGAATACAAGTCAACAAGGGGCAGGAACATCATCAGCCCATGGAAATCAAAGAGAGCAAAATAAAGAAAGACCCGAAGTAAGCTTCACTCATCCTGTAGGGAGAGATAGAACAACCACGGACACTAATAGAGCAGATAGACAAAGAGATCATGGAATACCAGGTGGTAGAGATGATTTTCCTCTACCTAGACCACGTGAACATGCAAGAATGTTAAGACCCACTCAATTAGTAAAATCAATGAAGAATTATTTTGATGGGACAGGAGATCCCTATGACCATGTCGTAGAATTCAAGCAAGTACTAAGAGCAGAACAAGTTGAAGACATGTTCACGCAATACAACGCATTTGGACTAACGTTAAAGAATACAGATTTAACTTGGTTCCAACCATTGCAACAAAGGCAATTTAGAGACATCCATCACTTTTTAGAGTCATTCATCACTGAATTCTCTAAAAGTGGGATCAGACATGACACGTCTTCGTTGATTCATAGCTTTAAACAAACCCCTCAAGAAACAGTAAGACTGGCAGGACGTAGGTTTAGACAATATGTTGAACGATGTCAAATGCAAGAGCTACCTTCACAAGCCAAACAAGTGTCATTGTTTCTAGATGGCTTGTTGAGCTCTAAACTACGCTCCTATGTGTACCTAAAAGAACCCAGAACGCTAGAGCAATGTGTAAGAATTTGTATAGACATTGAGGACAACTTAGGAGACGAGTTGGAACTCTCAAAGGTCTATAAGGACTCAAACTGTTCATCTCTAGCATCCACAAAATTGTCTAGCTCAATAGAAGACCTAGCAGAAAAAGTGGCTCAGAAACTAGGAGTTTCTAGTAAACCTAGGGTGCTAATGAACAAGCGTTGTTACACCTGTGGTGGTGAACATATGGCAAATGTGTGCCCCAATGCACCACAACCACAAGCCAAACCTAGTGGCCAATACTGTACAATTGAGAGAAGATACACGAATCATACGGCTCAGGACCGCCCATACAACAAACAGACCGTGAGACAAAACTACCCGCAAGCATACCCGCAGCCAGGTAGGTATCAAGGCCAATACAATGCTCAGCCTTATTACTATAGGCCTCCTCAGAACTACCCATACCAGGCTCAACACAGACCTCAACCTGTCTTAGCTCAGCAGCCACCCCCACCAGCGAATGTCATCTCAGTCAAATACGCTGCTGCAAAAGAGAACCTAAGTAGGGCCTTAGTGCCTTCTTCACCTTTGATCACAGAGGGTGACCCAAATTCGAACAGTTTTGACTCTATGCATGTAGATAGTCCACCCGCATATTACACAGAGTCACTAGAACCCGTAGAAACATATCATTATGATAGTCCACCAGTGGAACCTAGTTGGGAGCCCGACTATGCTAATGTGATGTACACAAACCCAAATCCACGACCCCAAGTAAGACAACAAAGACCACAGGGCCCTAGAGGACCATGCTTTAGGTGCCAAGGAGATCATTCCATAAAGGATTGTCCACATCCCCCGATATCAAGACAATCACAGTACTATAACATCCAAGGCTTTTGTGCTGATTGTGGCAAAGAGCACATAATCAAAGATTGTCCTTAAAATCCAGTTAACGCTTCGAATGTGACACCGATCAACGTGATAGGTATTGTGAACAACGCAGATGGATCCAACCCTACATACGTGCCTATCCAAGCTATAACAAGAGCCCAGACACTCTTACAGAACCAACAGCTTAATCAGGAGAAAGTAGTCGGAAGTAGTGAAGTTGCAGAATCTAGCAGTAAAAAGACAAAATCTTGGAAAGATTCTAGAGAAAGGATAAAGAGAAAGTGGAGTAAAAAGATAACTGAGTTGGAAGGAAGTTTGAAGGAATCTAGAGCCAAAATCCTAGAATTGACTTCACAAGACTTGAATCAAGAGATTCCAGCTCAAAACCAGGATCAGTTTTAGAGGAACCCATACCAAAAAATCTAGACATGATGATTCGTGCATATCAGGCTAGATTAAAAGAGGGACCTCAAGTAGCTGAAATGAGCAAAAACTACCCACGAGCTGATCTAGAAATTGAGAGGACTAAACTTTGCATGAAGATGGTAGAATTAGCACAAGCTTTGTTCGAAGCCTCGAGATATCTTAATTGGAATAACATGGCAAAACCTGAACTACACTTTCAAGGACTAATGGAGAGGCTAGAATACTTGATTGAAAGCAAAGAGAAAAAGGATCAGTGTAGGAACCCCAGTGTCCCAGAGACATAGGAAAGGACTGCACCATCCCTGTCTCAAGTACCCAATATAGAAAGTCAAGACAACCTGTCTTCCATACATAGGTACTCACATGAATTTTTGAGAGAGATCCAAGAAGAGAAATGGAGAAAAGAACAAGGAACTCATCCTCCTATTCAAGAAATAGACGACTTGCAGGAGCAATTTCCCCAAGACATCCCCTCTATTTACGATGATGTAGAGGAAGAACAACTGAGTGAACACACAGGATTTGAATCTAATTCTTTACAAGAATTACCTCAGTTCACAGGACCTTGGGAAGCAAAGTCTATTAGTATGAGAGCACCCACGATAATAGTAAGGAATGAAGAATCAGTAATCCCTAGAAACACGGAAGTGATCAAGAATACCAAAGTACAGTGTAATCTCACTCTAGAGGAGTTGTTAAAGGTAAAACCAGAATTGTGGAAACATGTAGCAAATCAATTCCCCGAGCTTGCTACTACTCCCTCACAAATAGGATCACAAAATAAGGTATCAGAGATACCAGTAGAAAAGATAGGAGATGTAAGCGAAGGAGAGGAAGGTAACACTTATCTTCCGATAACCCATCAGGGCTACACCACGAAAGCCATCTTAGATTCAGGAGCCGGAGTAGCCATAGCTACCACCGCTTTATGGAAATGTTGGGGTAAGCCAGCATTAAGACCTACCAGGATGAAGCTACAAATGGCTGACGGACACATAGAAAAACCATTAGGCTTACTAGAAGGCATATCTCTCACCACTTGTGGTGTAGAATTTGAGCATACCTTTGCCATTTGTGATTTTGCAAAAATTCATGCTTATGAGATGATATTGGGACGACCATTCATGCGTCAGTTGCAAATTGTACAAGATTGGGGAACTAATTCTTTGTATTTGCAACATTTAGGAGTGACTACCAAAGTCAATCTTAAAGACTATTCACATCGAGATGTACCCCCATTACAATGGAATACCATCCATAAGACACAAGTGGGAACAGAATCCGTACACTCATTAGAATCAGATCCTTCTTGGTTGCATGAGGATACTCATTTATGGATGTGTAAAGTTGCAAAACAAGAGGAAGAACGATTAGAAGCAAGGACCTTAGGTGCAGAACAACATCCACGAACCCTTTAAGATCTAGCTTACGCACCTGTAGTATTCCCTGACGAAGAGTTTGAACCCCATGGTTGGGCAGAAATCCTAGCAACCATGGATGTAGCCATCAATGAAGAACAATGGACACCCCACTGTGACGAGGATGGCTATGCCATTTCAGTTTTCACGATAGAGCCAATCATGTGCGATGCAATTTTAGAAGAGTGTGAACCTAACACTGATGCATTTGAGGATGCAAGTGATTTTGATTTAGAATCAATTATCATGGACTCACCCTTTGCATCAGAGGAAGAATATTTTCACGAAGTAGAAACTCACCCTCAGAAACAAGAAGAAATTACAAATGAGGTGAGGTTAGCCACTCAAGTGACTAGCAAAAGTGAAGGCAAGAAAAGAAAGAAGAAAGACACCATGACAGAAAAAGAAGAATCTTTGTTTGAAGTACCCGAGAATTTCAAGAAATATGAAATCGAAGATAGAAGAATCATGGTACGAATGCCTAATAGAAAGGTGAATGACGGACAAGTATATGATAACCGAGAGAAAACCAAGAAAATAATCGTAGCCATAGAAGGAGAAGAAGAAAAATGTACATACATAGGGCATGATTTGACAACTGAAGAAGAAGAAGAGCTAGTTGCCCTACTGCGCGAATATAGAGATGTTTTTGCTTGGAGTTACAAAGATTTGAAAGGAGTAGATCCAGATATATGTTCTCATAGAATCCCTATGACTCCAGATGCAAAACCTACGAAACAGAAACCTTACACATACAATGATAACTACGCTGCGAAGATTAAAGAGGAGATAGATCGCTTGATAGAAGCAGGATTCATTTACGAAATTGAGCATACCGAATGGGTATCCCCCATTGTGGTTGTGCCCAAGAACAATGGAAAATTGCATGTGTGTATTAACCTTAAAAAAGTTAATGCCGCCACGATTAGAGACAGTTATCCTCTTCCTATCACAGAACATCTATTGGAAAGAGTTGCGGGCAAGGAAGTTTACAGCTTTCTTGATGGATTCTCAGGTTATAATCAAGTAGCCATTGCTCCAGAGGACCAACACAAGACGTCTTTTGCCACTGAATGGGGCATATTTGCATTTCGTGTGATGCCATTCGGCTTAACAAATGCACCCGCCACTTTCCAGTGACTCATGTGTCATGTTTTTAAGGAATTCTTACACAAGAGTTTGGAAGTATATGTCGACTACATATGTGCTCATTCAAATGTAAGACAGACACATATCCCAGAGTTAAGGCAAATATTTGACAAATGTCGAGAATATCAGGTTTGTTTGAACCCAAAAAAATGCGTTTTCATGGTCAGACAAGGCAAAATTCTAGGACACATTGTGTCAAAAAATGGAATCTCTACGGATGAAGAAAAGGTGAAGGTAATTGCAGAATTACCTAGACCAACTAATGTGAAAGAGGTACAAGCATTTATGGGTCATTGCGGTTATTATTATAGGAGATTCATACACATGTATGCAATCATAGCCAAGCCTTTGTACTCTCTTTTAACCAACTTTGTATGGACAGATGAATGTGAAAATTCATTCAATGAACTCAAACGATGCTTGTGCTCAGCACCTATATTGACTACACCGGATTGGAGTAAGCCATTCCATGTACATGTGGATGCATCCAATTATGCCATAGGATGTGTGTTAGCATAACCCACGAATGAAGGTAACATAGATCTCCCCATAGCTTACGCGAGCAGACAATTGAACGCAGCAGAAAGAAATTACACCACGACGGAACAAGAAAGATTAGGGATGATCTACGCAGTAAAGAAGTTTAGGCACTACTTGTTGGCCAATAAGTTCAAGTTCTTTACAAATCATCAAGCACTATTGTATTTAGTCAACAAGCCATGTAACACAGGACGACTAATACGTTGGTTTCTATTACTCATGGAATATGATTTTGAAGTTGTGGTTAGGAAAGGAAAGACACATCTCAGAGCTGACCACCTTTCAAGATTAACCTTAGGAGAAGCTCCTCAAGGAGTAGTGGATGATCTACCAGACGCATATTTGTTTAACCTTGAGATAGCACCAGAATGGGCTAAACCAATAGTCCCTATTCTGACATACGGACCCAAGAATCCTAGGATAAAGATCAAAGAGGGAGAGATTACCAAGTCTCAGAGATACCAAATAATGGCAGGAAGCATATAAACAGGATAATCAAAAGATTCTTGTTTGTTGTGTAGATGAATCAGAACATGCGAATTGGTTGCAATTAGCACATGTAGGTGCATTAAAGCAACATCATTCGAAACATCGAACACTACAGACTCTGCATAGACTAGGAGTATATTGGCCTTCGATGGAAGCAGATGTCTACAAGTTGTGTAAAGAATGCCATGTTTGTTGTGAAAGACCACCAGTAGAGCATGCTACACTATATCACGTGTCCCTCACACCAGACTGGAGTGAACAATTAGTGACATACTTGAGGACGAAGACATTCCCTCAAGGAATGACTTTAGCACGACAACGCAGTCTAGAGAAGGAAGCTCAAGATTATTCACTTATTGGTGATAACCTATACAAAAGAGGACGAGATGGATATCTAAGACAATGTGTTCATGAGAGCGATTATCTGAGCATACTAGAGATTGCACACCAAGGTGTTGCAGGAGGTCATTTTGGACCCGATAGGATAATCAAAGCCATCCTCTTTGCAGGATTATGGTGGCCCACTCTTCACACGGATGCTCATACCTATGTAAAGAGATGTGATGTGTGCCAAAGAACTCAGTTTCCTACTCGCAGAGATGAAATGCCATTGAAACCCATGATGGGCGGACGTGCATTTTCTAAGTGGGGTATAGAATTTGTAGGACCCATTAACCCCCTTGCAAAAGGTACACATGCGGAATACATTATTGTTGCCACGGATTATCTTACGAAATGGGTAGAGGCAAAAGCCACGAAAAAGAATGATGCACACACAACTGCAAAATTCTTATTTGAGAATGTCTTTACAAGATATGGATTGCCTATAGAGTTAGTGAGCGATCGAGGCACTCACTTTCTAAACCAAGTCATTGAATATTTGTTACAGGATTTTATGGTGATTCACAAGAAATCCGCACCATATCATCCTCAGGCCAATGGTCAGGCTGAAAGCACTAATAAGATCCTTTGTAACGTACTGACAAAACTCGTGAACAACAAACGTTCAGATTGGGACAAACAGTTACACCACGCTGTTTGGGCATATCGAGTGGCCTACAAGACCATACTCAATGCAACTCCCTTTCAGATGGTTTTTGGTTAGAATGCAATGCTTCCTTTGGAATTCTTGATACCGACCCTTAAGGTTGCACAAGAACATCAGTGGACCGGCCATGAATTATCAGCAAGAATAATGGACTTGGAACGATTAGGAGAAACCAGGCTAAAGGCAGCAGCAGGCATATATGCGGCAAAGAAACGGTAGAAAGCATATTTTGATGCACATGTGAAAGATAAAGGCCTAAAAGAAGGAGATTTAGTTCTAGTATATACGCTAAAGCAACACGCACGGAAGTTAGAAAAGCGAGGTTATGGACCTATGATCATTAACAGAATCTCGACAAGTGGAGCAGTACAGTTAGCCACCTTAGAAGGAAATATAATGCCTAATTATATTAGTGGCTGTAGAGTCAAGCTATATCAGAAACCTCTTACTGAGGATATGCTTAGACGATTCACGTTGGCAAAGAAGCGTAAGGAGGAAGAAAATAGAATACGAGCGGAAGCTCAGGCAGAAGCAATAGAACGCATTAAACGCATGAAGTTAAGAAGATAAGGACTAGGGAGAGAACATTATAACCATCTGGAAACTACACCCAGATATCCCATGGCCATGTGTCAAGTAAAGTCAACCACTCATCCTAGTATAGTGGACAGGAGACCATTCATTACAGTCAGGCTAGAGCACGACAACCCTTGCCAAGAGCTCAGGGCTTTAATTGACTCAGGTGCTGCGACTAGTGCGATTAGATGGTCCCACTATAAGGATTCAGGAATAGAAATGCGGCCAATTGAGGCATACCTCATAGGGCTAGGAGGCATGGAAACCCCTTGCATGGGTGAGGTGGACCTTCCTATCCTCATTAAGGAAGTGACCATGACAGTGAAGCTACTAGTGTGCCATGATGACGACCTGATAGAACCCCTAATCCTTGGCCAAGATTGGCTATACGATCACTCAGTGGACCTAAATCTTAGACAAGGCTCCTTACAGATTGGAACCTTAGAGCAGAAGCGAGTGATACCGCTTGACTTCCCTAACGGCATTCCAACTGAGGTTTGTAACCCTAGACCCTATGAAATACATGCGACGGAAGACCGGAAGATCTTGGGTCAGCTCAGTCACGTTACGTCTACACCAACCCACTCGGGCTTGGCTAGGGACAATTGTCAATCAGAAGGACGACAAGAGATCTTCCCTGGGGCTTGCTACAAACTAGAAGGGACAGCTACCCAACCGCTCGGGCAGATGGACACAATCAGCGGTCAGGTGGGTTGCATCAGCGGCCAAATGAGCACAATACCCTGCAGTGCTCATCCTTCCAAACTTGCTGCGGACTGGCCTAGATTAAAGATAAAGAACGAATCACTTCCTAATGGGCAGGTCACGCAAGTGTTGGATCTCCCTTCTTTTCCAAAGCAGAGCGTCCAATGGACCTCTCGAACCCAACCACGAAGGAGTCAACCACAATAGAGGAACCCAGACCGACGACACCACCAGATAAGGCAAGGAAAGCAGCAGTATCAACATCACAGAACAAGTGGCACGAGACAAATATGGGTGCCAAAAGGACAGCAACCACAACCTATTGGCAACACTGCAGACGAGAACAGGACAAAGTTTCAACAGAAGCAGAGTCAGCATCCAAAGTCCCCTCGATCTTCTTCCCCAAGTACAAATACTCGGCAGATTTGGATCGCCAAGAAGTATCTTATCAAGCGACCCACACCCATGCAGATTTGGGTACCCAAACAATGTATTATAGCCCAACCCTCAAGCCATGTAATATGTACCCCTCAGAAATCTTTCCATCCTTCAATACAACCAAACCCGATACCACTTTTCTTCCCTCAGCAGAAACACACCACCCACTCAAAGACTCTTAGGAAATGGATACCGAAACGTATCCAGACGTCTTCTTGTACCCCCTTATCTAACAATTCTCCCACCCCGTTTAAACTCCACCCTTGTAATAATTCACCCTCAACCAAACCTTGTATAAATTCATACACCAAAACCCCACATCATGCATAATAAAAGCTCATCAAGAAATGTATGCATAATCTGACAATGTAGGCGTCTAGAGACCTGCATTAGTTTTGCAAAAAATCATAGCATCAATCACTTCACAACACCTGGCTACACGGGTTACACATCGGTTATGGAAAGGGATTGCGGTCTCACCTTAATGGGATCATAATTAATTTCCATACTAATGTGCTAATCTTTTGTAGCACATACTAATCTTTCCATACTAATGTGCTCGTCAGTCATCATGCAAACCGAAGAAGGACCATCAGAAGCTGGCCCAAGCACACCAATGGCCAATATTGGAGAATTACTTGCGGAATCTTATCCTACAATGCAACCACCAGAGTTTCAAGGTTTTCCAGGACCCATGCCAATCGACGATCCTCCTAGAGGATATACTGAGAAGATTCATCGTAATTCTCACTGGTTTCAAGGCCTAGGAGGACCATTAGCAGACGCTGATTTCATATTAGGCCAATTTGGCATTTGATCTTCGCACATGGACCAAGTACCAGTTCTTTTCAAGAGAATTTGAAGGACTACAGAATACACAAGATTTAACGCACGTTTGGGCACGAGCGGGATTTACAGAATATTTTAGTGACCCTCTGCCTAAACCTGATTTTTACAGATGCTTTTACCTAGTAACCACCTTGACAGCTTCAGAGAACAAGGATCTACCCGGAACATTCATGTTACCATCCTTGGTAAATGACCCTCCATTCAGAAGGTTTTATTTGTCCAAAGATTTAATTCGTGCAGCTCTCAAAATACATGGAACGCATACTCCGACGGAGAGAGAACGGCTAGTCCCAGAGCAGATGAAACGTGGTGATGTTACTAAGTGGGAGGATATTTCAGCTATAACCCCTGAGCTCTCCAAGCCATTGCGGATATGCATGCAGCATTTTGCTTTCCCAGCTCAGGATCTTTTTACCATGCCCCACAAGAGAATCTGGTTTGGTTTATACTTAGCATGTACTGGACCTCAAACGGTTGATCTAGCTAGCTGGATAATTGATCAGCTCTATTTGGCACAACATAGATGGGAACGAAAGAAAGTCATCAATGCATGTTGTGCACTTACAAGGATTATATACATGTGTTTGGCATATGATTTACCCATAGAGCGCACCATGACTAGTGAGGAACTGAAGGCATTTAAAGGAACCACAAAGAAAGCTAGAAAGGCTAGCAAAGGCAGAGCCGGAAAGCGGATGAGAGGCACTATCCCATGCCTACAAGTCCCAGAATCACCCTCGCCACAACCATCTCCAGAGCAGTCACCGACAGCAGCCACTCCCACAGAACAACCTATTCATATCAGATTATCAAGACCAGTTGTAACGAAGGGCACCACCAGTACTGTTGCACCCGAAGCAGCCACAACCACAGAACCTATCGAACAGCCACAAGGACAGATTGTGTCTAGCTCTGATGACGAAAGAACAGTAACCGATGACGACGAAGGCAATGACGAAGCAAGCCAGGGCACTATCGAATCCCAAGAGCATGAACAGACAGATGGCAAAGGCCAAAAAACAGACACACATGGTGATATAAGTACCCATGAAGATGAAACTTACGAAGCAGCCGCTTACACACTGGCTATTAAAAAGCTGTATAGAACTATGGAAAAGGTTTGGGCACGCAAAAAGCTGACTGAGGAAGAGAGTCAAGCGATAATAGAACAAGAACTTGTCACAGGCGGATTCGAAGACGCATACATCAAAGGATTCAGAGAGTTAGTCAAATCAGTAGGCTCCAACGAAGCACTTAGGTACTTGCAAAGAAAGCCACTACCACAGTTTGACCCCCACAGAGTACGACTACTTTCAAAGCCCGACGAATACATTCGTGTACCAACAGGAGCACAGTCTTCAGAACAAGCCAGGGAGGCACGCCTTGTCCCCGAAAGTTTGTTGGGAGTAGGAACCATCCTTGTAGATTCCCCACCCCGCGCTACAACTGTACATACCTCAGTAGTCACTGAAGTACCGACCACCCCAACCACTCCTCCATCACCGCCCATCCCTCCAGCCTCCCCTATTCACCCTCCTTCTCCCAGACCAACATTTTCATTCGCCGGTGGCGTAGCAGAAATCGTCTTTACGACCACTCACCCCACAATTCCTGCACCCATTAGACCCAGTCTACCCCCTCACACATCCACCTTTCCATTCAACCCATTCCTCCATCCATCTTTCCCGTCCTTCCCCACACCTCCACGACCCCTTTTCCCATTCCCACCGCCATTAACCTTCTCCCTAGTCTCACCTCCCCGACCCACGGTAACCCCTATTTCCCCTTTCCACCAAGCTGCACCAGCCAGCCCCCCTGTAAATTACTCCTCGACCTTTGTAAATCCCGTATTTACACTAGCACAAGCACCCACGGTCACACCCATATTCACGGTCACTGCACTAGACACGTTCAATGACATGGACATCTCACCACCCACTGCACCATCACTCACTTCACTCATGGCACAAACATATTTAGGCACCTCACAATTTTCCACAATCACCACAGCATCCACCTTCCCACCCCCATTCCCCATTCCCGTTGCATCTACACCCACTGCATCTTCATTTAGCACCCCATTAATACTATCACCCACTGTAGATAATGCATTTCGACAGATGTTCATGTGTATGACGCAAGTCAGAGATGAGTTCACATCTCTTGGCGATAATTACCAGCAGCTGCAGAGGACAACCAATGACTTACAGTCGCAGCTTAATTTATTGTCTATTGAGAATGCCTCACTGAACAGCCGATACCAGGAATTACGAGAGGCCTATCATAAATTAGAACTAGAAAGCGAAGAAAAAACCAAGGAAGCCACTGCTGATTTGGATAACTTATTAAGAGCCCAGACAGTTCGCAATGCAACGCTAACACGAAACATGGGCTTACTCAGAAGACATCTAGCAGCAGCAAAGGAGGAAAACCAGCGCTTACAGGACCAAAATCGAGAAAACTTAGAAGCGGCCCTAGACCATCCAGACCAACCACTCAGTCCTAGTCGGTTCAAAGCCATTCCCTCAGACTCCATGAGGATGCTGCTAGAAGATCATGTAAGATTGCTAGATGAATATGACCGCATGAACGAGGAGTTACAGAAACTCAAAGAAGACCACAAATTACTCCAGTTACGAGAACCGGCACACCAAGACATACCAGCACCTGTGGACCCCTCTCCTGACATCTTAGAGGAACTCAACGCATTACGGGCCCAGGTATCAAACCTTGAATCAAGGATTGCCGTATATGAAGCACCACCAAGGCCAGATTCCCCACCTGAGAGCTACCAGCTGAGGAAGAAACTGTCACCATCCCGGTGGAGGAAACGTTTGAAGAGGCGTACGAGCCACAACCCATCCCAGGCGGACGCGTCACGGCCAAAGGCCAGATGACTTATGAACTCCCGACTCCCGCGTGGATGAAGACAATTGAGGAACTTGGAACAACGCACTCAGCTAGAGTAGAGGCACAATTACATGCCATGGCGATGATAGAAGAAAGAATTTTACAATCTCCATTCTTTGCTCATTTGGCCCCGCGACGATACATATCTGGGCACGAGCTACAGTATAAACCGTATTTTATGTTAATGGCCGAATACCAGTTAGCCATTGAGAAAGAAACAAGTAAGAAACCATCGCATGCGACTCAGTTCGAGGAAGACGATTTGCCACTAGATGCGCAGCAAGGAGAGATCTATCAACCAGAGTGGCGAGAAGATTTACTACAGAAGTATCCAGAAATGATCAGTACATGGGTAAAGGCACCTTTGCACTTAAATTACAACCCATGTTGGGGACCAGTACCACGACGCCGCTCCTGGACTGCCTTTGCTATTAAGGTACAAAACAATAAGCAGTGCCAGGATTGGTTGAATTACCCCTATTTTAAGCCACCCATCTAGTTACCAACTGTTGGCTACATGATGGCTACAATTCACCACTGGCTCCCTAGATTAAAGCATATGGACGATATAGCGGCGCATATGACTGTCAAAATCTTTGACATGATGCAAATGATTTTTAAAGTCTTCCGACGCGTCAAGGCACCTCATTTCAACACCCCGGGCTTTGAGCATGGCAATTTCGATCTGGTATATGATATGAGTACAACGCCATCGCTACGGGTGTGTTATGCCTGGCATTGCAGAATAAAATATCTACCGGCGTGCTACAAGCAGACATTCGAAGAGATGCTCACAACCGGCTTCTGGGAATACCATTCAGAGGTATTCATAAGCAGGCCTACACATTTATTACACTTATTTGCCTGTGAACGAATGGTCTATTCCACACACTATCAGCTCCCGCCACCGGAAGAACTGCAACCAATCGACGGGGAGAAACTCGAGGCAGATCTGGTGCGAGGCATTCGTATCTCCGAGCACACCCTCGCTCAAGACCTCCTACAGAACTATATCCGGCAGACCTCACAACAAGGTTCTGTCAGGGACGACAGAAGCGAGAGGGAGGGGGGTGTTGGAAGCAGCCAGAGGCATAGAAGACGCGGAAGCATGTAACGATGGAGCAGGGAGCCAGTCAAATCTTTTTTCAAAGAATTATGTTTTCAAATACTTTCCAAAAACCTCCAACAGTGATTTTTATCACTATTGTAACATATGTAACATAGAAAACCCCATTTTGTAATCCATAGGTCCATTTTGTGCAAGCCGAGGAGTCTTCGAGCTTGAGGAGCTTAGGTAGAACAAGCGTATCAATTTTCATTATTTTTAGACACCGTTTACCCTTTCAAATAGCATCTAGGACCTATTTTTTAACTATGCCGGTCACTAGATGTGAAATCGGTCAAAACTAGTCTAGAAACTATAAAAAGAGCTAGAGAGCTCATTTTTGGATATAGCTTGTTTGAGTTTAGAGTTCTTTTGAGCTTGTAATAGTGTTCTTGAGTAATAGAGTTGATTTCTCACCTTCCATTGTGTCTTGCTTGTCTCTTCGTAGTGTGTGTGTATGTGTGTGCATTTCTATGCTTCTCACCTTCACTCTCACTTCATCTCACATTCACGATCTTCATATCACTCCTATCTCTTCCGCGGATTGACAATTAAGGAGGTGAAGCTTCTTAACGTGGTTCTCACCATTGTGCTAGAGCAACAGGAAGCATTTTCTTTTCCGATACCCAACTTGGAAGCAGAACCCATAGATACAACATTTGATTTCGAAATGCCAGATGCTTTCTCAAATGAATTTCAGTTTTCTGAAGATCAGATCTTTTCTCAAGAATATGAACGTCCAAGCTACCCTACCACTCCCCCGGACCAACCACAAGGACAAGTAGTATCTAGTTCCAAAGAAGAAAGAATAGAGACAGATGATGATGAAGGCGATGATGAAGCCAACCAAGGCACTCATGAATCCCAAGAGAATGTACAGAGAGATGAGCAGGAACAGCACACGGACACCCAAGGTGATACCAGTACGCATGAAGATGAAACCTTTGAAGCAACAGCTTATACGCTGGCAATCAAGAAGTTATATCATACTATGGAAAAAGTTTTGGCACGTAAGAAGTTAACTGAGGAAGAGAGCCAAGCACTTATAGAACAAGAACTCATCACAGGCGGTTTCGAAGAAGTATACATCAAAGGCTTCAGGGAACTTGTCAAATCAGTGGGATCTAACGAAGCATTAAGATATTTGCAGAGGAAGCTGTTATCGCAATATGACCCCCGACGAGTACGACTACTATCAAATAGGTGAATACATTCGTGTACCCACAGGTGCTCAGTCATCCCAACAGGCCAGGGAAGCATGCCTAATTCCTGAAAGATCTATGGCCGAAGAAGTTATCCTCGTCGACTCCCCACCCCAGACTACTACTGTACATACCACCATTGTGACCGAAGTACCTGCCACTCCAACCGCTCCTCTTTCACCTCCCGTCCATCCAGTCTCCCCCATACACCCTCCTTCTCCCAAAACATCCACCTCCGTCCACGACGAAGTAGCAGAAGCCTTCCTTACTTCCATTCATCCCACAATTCCCACACCCACTCAACCTAGTCTACCCCCTAGGACTTCTATGTTTCTATCCAGTCCATTTCTCCCTCCATCCTTCCCCACACCTCCACGACCCTTATTTCCCTTTCCACCTCCATTGACCTTTTCCCCCGTCTCACCCCCTCGACCCACCGTAATTCCTCTTTCCCCTTTCCACCAAGGAGTACACGAGAAACCCTCTGTAAATTACTCTTCAACTTTTGTAAATCCTATATTTACACCCACACAAAGACCCACGATCACTCCACTATTCACGGTCACTGCACTTGACACTACGTCCAATGACATGGATATCTCACCACCCACCGCACCACCACTCACTTAATTCATGGCACAATCATATTTAGGCCCTTCACTTTTTTCCACAACAACCACGACATCCACTTTCCCACCCCCATTCCCCATTCCCTTTGCATCTACACCCACTGCATCTTCGCTTAGCACATCGTTAATATTATCATCCACTGTAGATACTGCATTCCGACAGATGTTCACCTACATGACTCAAGTAAGAGATGAGTTCACATCTCTGGGAACTAATTATCAGTAGCTGCAGAAGACAACCAATGATTTACAGTCGCAGCTCAATTCACTGACCATCGAGAATGCCTCACTGAACACCCGCTACCAAGAGCTACGGTTTTTGCGTGAAATTCTGGAACTTTCTCTTTTAGTGACAGGGAGTGAAGCTATTTTGTCCTTTAGTGCAAGGCCTTTTTCTTTCAATCTCCACAATCCAAGCTTAGAGTGATCCAACGGTTGAAAATCGACATGATTCTTCTTTTTTATTCTCTCTCCTCCCACGACTGTTGGTATTGCGTCGTTTATTGACAGACTGTATCCTTTTTTTTTAGTTCTAGTTCCCAAGATTTGCGTTTGATCGTGGCCATCAAACAAAGAGATCTAAGGGCTAGAAAATCACACGAATCCCCTCTTTGATTTTATTCTACTGGTGGTTTTTCCCAACCTCTTAATCCACCTGATTAGCCATTTTAACTCCTTAAAATTAGGAATCCTTAGAAGGCCCATGCAAGGTTCACCTTTTTTCCTAATGGGGAGGGGGGTGTTGGCAGTAGTCAGAGGCATAGAAGACACGGAAGCATGTAAAGTCAGAGCAAGGAGTGAGTCGAATCATGTTTTCAAAGAATTATGTTTTAAAATACTTTTCAAAAACCTCAAAGAGTGATTTTCATCACTTTTGTAACATATGTAATATAGAAAAATCCTTTTTGTAATTTATAGCTCCATTTTGTGCAAGCCGAGGAGTCCTGGAGCTTGAGGAGCTTAGGTAGAATGAGCGTACCAATTTTGGTTATTTTTAGACACCATTTACCCTTTCAAATAGCATCTAAGACTTATTTTTTAACTATGCCGATCACTAGATGTGAAACCAGTCAAAACTAGTCTAGAATCTATAAAAAGAGCTAGAGAGCTCATTTTTGAGGTTGGTTAGTGTGCGCTTAGAGCTATTTTGAGATTGTAATTGAGATCTTGAGCAATAGAGTTAATTTCCTACCTTCCATTGTGTCTTGCTTGTCTCTTTGTTGTGTGTGTGTATGTGTGTGTGCATCTCTATGCTTCTCACCTTCACTCTCACTACATCTCACGTTCACGATCTTCATATCACTCCTATCTCTTCTCCGGATTGACATTAAGGAGGTGGAGCTTCTTAACGTGGTTCTCACCATTGTGCTAGAGCAACACCAAATTTGATATGATGCAGATGGTTTTGAAAGTCTTCCGTCACGTCAAGGTACCCCATGTAAACACCCTGGGTTTCGAGCATGGCAATCTAGATCTTGCATATGATATGAGTACAACGCCATCGCTCCGGGTGTGTTATGCTTGGCATTGTAGAATCAAGCACTTACCGGCGTGCTATAAGCAGACTTTCGAAGAAATGTTCACAACCAGTTTATGGGAATATCACTCAGAAGTGTTCATCAGCAGACCTACGCATTTACTTCAAATATTTGCCTATGAACAGATGGTATATTCCACGCATTATCGACTCCCGCCATCAGATGAACCGCAACCAATTGATTGGGAGAAATTCGAGGCAGATCTGGCTCGAGGCATTCGAATACAGAATTACATCCGATAGACCACACAACAAGGTTTGTCACGGACGATAGAAGCGAGAGGGAGGGGGGTGTTGGCAGTAGTCAGAGGCATAGAAGACGCGGAAGCATGTAAAGACAGACCAGGGAGTCAGTCGAATCATGTTTTCAAAGAATTATGTTTTAAAATACTTTTCAAAAACCTTCAACAGTGATTTTCATCAGTTTGGTAACATATGTAATATAGAAAAACCCTTTTTGTAATTTATAGCCCCATTTTGGGAAAGCCGAGGAGTCCTCGAGCTTGAGGAGCTTATGTAGAATGAGCATACCAATTTTGGTTATTTTTAGACATCGTTTACCCTTTCAAATAGCATCTAGTACCTATTTTTTAACTATGTCGGTCATTAGATGTGAAACCGGTTAAAACTAGTCTAGAATCTATAAAAAGAGCTAGAGAGCTCATTTTTGAGGTTGGTTAGTGTGAGCTTAGAGCTATTTTGAGCTTGTAATTGAGATCTTGAACAATAGAGTTAATTTCCTACCTTCCATTGTGTCTTGCTTGTCTCATTGTTGTGTGTGTGGATGTGTGTGTGCATCTCTATGCTTTTCACCTTCACTCTCACTACATCTCACGTTCACGATCTTCATATCACTCCTATCTCTTCCGTGGATTGACATTAAGGAGGTGGAGCTTCTTAATGTGGTTCTCAACATTGTGCTAGAGCAACATCAAATTTGACATGATGCAGATGGTTTTCAAAGTCCTCCGTCGCGTCAAGCCACCCCATGTAAATCTCCCGGGTTTCGAGCACGGCAATCTAGATCTTGCATATGATATGAGTACAAGGCCATCGCTCCGGGTGTGTTATGCTTGGCATTGTAGAATCAAGTACTTACCAACGTGCTATAAGCAGACTTTCAAAGAAATGTTCACAACCCGTTTCTGGGAATATCACTCAGAATTGTTCATCAGCAGGCCTACACATTTACTTCAATTATTTGCCTGTGAACAGATGGTATATTCCATGCATTATCGACTCCCGCCATCAGATGAACCGCACCAATTGATTGGGAGAAACTTGAGGCAGATCTGGCCCGAGGCATTTGAATATCAGAGCACACCCTCGCTCAAGACCTCCTACAGAATTACATCCGACAGACCACACAACAAGGTTTTGTCGCGGACAAGAGAAGAGAGAGGGAGGGGGGTGTTGGTAGTAGTCAGAGGCATAGAAAATGCGGAAGCATGTAAAGATAGAGGAGGGAGTCCGTCGAATCATGTTTTCAAAGAATTATGTTTTAAAATACTTTTCAAAAACCTCCAATAGTGATTTTCATCACTTTTGTAACCTATGTATATAGAAAAACCCTTTTTGTAATTTATAGCCCCATTTTGTGTAAGCCGAGGAGTCCTTGAGGTTGAGGAGCTTAGGTTGAATGAGCGTACCAATTTTGATTATTTTTAGACATCGTTTACCCTTTCAAATAGCATCTAGGACCTATTTTTTAACTATGCCGGTCACTAGATGTGAAACCGGTCAAAACTAGTCTAGAATCTATAAAAAAAGCTAGAGAGGTCATTTTGGAGGTTGGTTAGTGTGAGCTTAGAGATATTTTGAGATTGTAATTGAGATCTTGAGCAATAGAGTTAATTTCCTACCTTCCATTGTGTCTTGCTTGTCTCTTTGTTGTGTGTGTGTATGTGTGTGTGCATCTCTATGCTTCTCACCTTCACTCTCACTACATCTCAGGTTTACGATCTTCATATCACTCCTATCTCTTCCACGGATTGACATTAAGAAGGTGGAGCTTCTTAACGTGGTTCTCACCATTGTGCTAGAGCAACACCAAATTTGACATGATGCAGATGGTTTTCAAAGTTTTCTATCGCATCAAGGCACCCCATGTAAACACCCCGGGTTTCGAGCACGGAAATCTAGATCTTGCATATGATATGAGTACAATGCCATCGCTCGGGGTGTGTTATGCTTGGCATTGTAGAATCAAGTACATACGGGCGTGCTATAAGCAGACTTTCGAAGAAATGTTCACAACCGGTTTATAGGAATATCACTCAGAAGTGTTCATGAGTAGGCCCACGCATTTACTTCAATTATTTGGCTGTGAATAGATGGTATATTCCACGCATTATCGACTCCTTCCATCAGATGAACCACAGCCAATTGATTGGGAGAAGCTCGAGGGAGATCTGGCCCGAGGCATTCGAATATCAGAGCACACCCTTGCTCAAGACCTCCTAAAGAATTACATCCGACAAATTGCACAACAAGGTTCTGTTGCGGACGATAGAAGCGAGATCATTAGGAAAAAAGGTGAACCCTGCATGGGCCTTTTAGCTAAAGGAGTGATTAGGGATGGACCAATGAGAAGAGGGTGGTGGCCACAATCTAATCCCTTAATCAACTAAGCTAGGTGTAGGCTTCCCTTGGTTTGGGCCAGTCAAACCCACCAAAACATGTCAAATTTCATGGTTTTGTCCTTCAAGTAGTTTTGGAAAGACAAGAGATTCAAATAGAACCCTTGGATCCCCTTCAAAATTCAATGGTCAAGATCATTTCTTGAGAAATGGATGACTTTAAGTTATAAACCTTAGATTTTCTTACATCTAATGGTTATGATAGCTCCTTGAAGAGGAAAATGCACCTTAAATTTGGGCCATTGCATTTGTAAAGAATCTAATGGCTTAGATTTGATCCTTACATGAATCACTAGAGACTCAATTTACACCATTTAGCATCAACATCATCCAACGGTCGACGTTATATTCGGGTCCCGAAGTTTTTTGCGTGAAAATCTGGAACTTTGTCTTTTAGTGACAGGGAGTGCAGCTATTTTGGCCTTTAGTGCCAGGCTTTTTGCTTTCAATCTCCACCATCCAAGCTTAGAGTGATCCAACGGTTGAAAATTGATGCGATTCCGATTTTTTATTCTCTCTCCTCCCACGAGAGTTGGTATTTTGTCGTTTATTGACAGACTGTATCCTTTTTTTTTTTAGTTTTGGTTCCCACGAGAGTTGGTATTTTGCATTTGATCCTGGCCATCAAACAAAGAGATCTAAGGGCTAGAAAATCACATGAATCGCCTCTTTGATTTTATTCTTTATTTTAATGTACAATACCACTGGTGGTTTTTCCCAACCTCTTAATCCACCTGATTAGCCATTTTAACTCCTTAAAATTAGGAATCCTTAGAAGGCCCATGCAAGGTTGACCTTTTTTCCTAATGGGGAGGGGGGTGTTGGCAGTAGTCAGAGGCATACAAGACGCGGAATCATGTAAAGACAGAGCAGGGAGTCAGTCAAATCATGTTTTCAAAGATTTATGTTTTAAAATACTTTTCAAAAACCTCCAACAGTGATTTTCAACACTTTTGTAACATATGTAATATAGAAAAATCCATTTTGTAATTTATAGCTCCATTTTGTGCAAGCCGAGGAGTCCTCGAGCTTGAGGAGCTTAGGTAGAAAGAGCGTAACAATTTTGGTTATTTTTAGACACCGTTTACC
Source organism: Ceratopteris richardii (assembly GCA_020310875.1). Taxonomy (NCBI): domain Eukaryota; kingdom Viridiplantae; phylum Streptophyta; class Polypodiopsida; order Polypodiales; family Pteridaceae; genus Ceratopteris; species Ceratopteris richardii. The sequence goes on along the minus strand of CM035432.1, from coordinate 87,613,205 downwards.
CTTTCAAATAGCATCTAAGACCTATTTTTTAACTATGCCGGTCACTAGATGTGAAACCAGTCAAAACTAGTATAGAAACTATAAAAAGAGCTAGAGAGCTCATTTTTGAGGTTGGTTAGTGTGAGCTTAGAGCTATTTTGAGCTTGTAACTGAGATCTTGAGAAATAGAGTTAATTTCCTACCTTCCATTGTGTCTTGCTTGTCTCTTTGTTGTGTGTGTGTATGTGTGTGTGCATCTCTATGCTTCTCACCTTCACTCTCACTACATCTCACGTTCACGATCTTCATATCACTCCTATCTCTTCTGTGGATTGACATTAAGGAGGTGGAGCTTCTTAACTTGGTTCTCACCATTGTGCTATACCAACACCAAATTTGACATGATGCAGATGGTTTTGAAAGTCTTCCGTCGCGTCAAGGCACACCATGTAAACACCCCAGGTTTCGAGCACGGAAATGTAGATCTTGCATATGATATGAGTACAACACCATCGATCCGGGTGTGTTATGCTTGGCATTGTAGAATCAAGTACTTACCGGCATGCTATAAGCAGACTTTCGAAGAAATATTCACAACCGGTTTCTGGGAATATCACTCAGAAGTGTTCATCAGCAGGCCTACGCATTTACTTCAAATATTTTCCAGTGAAGATGGTATATTCCATGCATTATCGACTCCCGCCATCAGATGAACCGCAACGAATTGATTGGGAGAAACTCGAGGCAAATCTGGCTCGAGGCATTTGAATATCAGAGCACACCCTCGCTCAAGTCCTCCTACAGAACTACATCCGACAGACCGCACAACAAGGTTCTGTCGCGGATGATAGAAGCGAGAGGGAGTGGGGTGTTGGCAGTAGTCAGAGGCATAGAAGACGTGGAAGCATGTAAGGATAGAGCAAGGAGTCAATGGAATCATGTTTTCAAAGAATTATGTTTTAAAATACTTTTCAAAAACCTCCAACGGTGATTTTCATCACTTTTGTAACATATGTAATATAGAAAAACACTTTTTGTAATTTATAGCTCCATTTTGTGCAAGCCGAGGAGTCCTCGAGCTTGAGGAGCTTAGGTAGAATGAGCGTACCAATTTTGGTTATTTTTAAACACCGTTTACCCTTTCAAATAGCATCTAGGACCTATTTTTTAACTATGCCGGTCACTAGATGTGAAATTGGTCAAAACTAATCTAGAATCTATAAAAAGAGCTAGAGAGCTCATTTTTGAGGTTGGTTAGTGTGAGCTTAGAGCTATTTTGAGATTGTAATTGAGATCTTGAGCAATAGAGTTAATTTCCTACCTTCCATTGTGTATTGCTTGTCTCTTTGTTGTGTGTGTGTATGTGTGTGTGCATCTCTATGCTTCTCACCTTCACTCTCACTAGATCTCACGTTCACGATCTTCATGTCACTCTAGATGTGAAACTGGTCAAAACTAGTCTAGAATTTATAAAAAGAGCTAGAGAGCTCATTTTTGAGGTTGGTTAGTGTGAGCTTAGAGCTATTTTGAGCTTGTAATTGAGATCTTGAGCAATAGAGTTAATTTCTACCTTCCATTGTGTCTTGCTTGTCTCTTTGTTGTGTGTGTGTATGTGTGTGTGCATCTCTATGCTTCTCACCTTCACTCTCACTACATCTCACGTTCACGATCTTCATATCACTCCTATCTCTTCCATGGATTGACATTAAGGAGGTGGAGCTTCTTAATGTGGTTCTCACCATTGTGCTAGAGCAACACCAAATTTGACATGATGCAGATGGTTTTCAAAGTCTTCCGTCGCGTCAAAGCACCCCATGTAAACACCTCGGGTTTCGAGCACGGCAATCTAGACCTGGCATATGATATGAGTACAACGCCATCGCTCCGGGTGTGTTATGCTTGGCATTGTAGAATCAAGTACTTACCGGCGTGCTATAAGCAGACTTTCGAAGAAATGTTCACAACCGGTTTCTGGGAATATCACTCAGAATTGTTCATCAACAGGCATACACATTTACTTTAATTATTTGCCTGTGAACAGATGGTATATTTCATGCATTATGGACTTCCGCTATCAGATGAACCACAACCAATTGATTGGCAGAAACTTGAGGCAGATGTGGCCCGAGGCATTCGAATATCAGAGCACACCCTCGCTCAAGACCTCCTACCGAATTACATCCGACAGACTGCACAACAAGGTTTTGTCACGGACCACAGAAGCGAGAGGGAGGGGGGTGCTAGCAGTAGTCAGAGGCATAGAAGACGCGGAAGCATGTAAAGACAGAGCAAGAAGTCAGTCGAATCATGTTTTCAAAGAATTATGTTTTAAAATACTTTTCAAAAACCTCCAATAGTGATTTTCATCACTTTTGTAACATATGTAATATAGAAAAACCCTTTTTGTATTTATAGCCCCATTTTGTGCAAGCCGAGGAGTCCTCGAGCTTGAGGAGCTTAGGTAGAATGAGCGTACCATTTTTGGTTATTTTTAGACACCGTTTACCCTTTCAAATAGCATCTAGGACCTATTTTTTAACTATGCCGATCACTAGATGTGAAATGTGTCAAAACTAGTCTAGAATCTATAAAGAGAGCTAGAGAGCTCATTTTTGAGGTTGGTTAGTGTGAGCTTAGAGGTATTTGAGCTTGTAATTAAGATCTTGGGCAATAGAGTTAATTTCCTACCTTCCATTGTGTCTTGCTTGTCTCTTTGTTGTGTGTGTGTATGTGTGTGTGCATCTCTATGCTTCTCACATTCACTCTCACTACATCTCACGTTCACGATCTTCATATCACTCCTATCTCTTTCGCGGATTGACATTAAGGAGGTGGAGCTTCTTAACGTGGTTCTCACCATTGTGCTAGAGCAACACCAAATTTGACATGATGCAGATGGTTTTCAAAGTCTTCCGTCGTGTCAAGGCACCCCATGTAAACACCCTGGGTTTCGAGCACGACAATCTAGATCTTGCATATGATATGAGCACAATGCCATCGCTCCGGGTGTGTTATGCTTGGCATTGTAGAATCAAGTACTTACCGGCGTGCTATAAGCAGACTTTCGAAGAAATGTTCACAACTGGTTTCTAGGAATATCATTTAGAAGTGTCCATCAACAGGCCTATGCATTTACTTCAATTATTTGCATGTGAATAGATGGTATATTCCATGCATTATCGACTCCCGCCATCAGATGAACCGCAACCAATTGATTGGGAGAAACTCAAGGCAGATATGGCCCGAGGCATTCGAATATCAGAGCACACCCTCGCTCAAGACCTCCTACAGAATTACATCTGACATACCGCACAACAAGGTTCTGTCACGGACGACAGAAGCAAGAGGGAGGGGGGTGTTGGCAGTAGTCAGAGGCATAGAAGACGCGGAAGCATGTAAAGACAGAGCACGAAGTCAGTCAAATCATGTTTTCAAAGAATTATGTTTTAAAATACTTTTCAAAAACCTCCAACAGTGATTTTCATCACTTTTGTAACATATGTAATATAGAAAAACCCTTTTTGTAATTTATAGCTCCATTTTGTGCAAGCCGAGGAGTCCTCAAGCTTGAGGAGCTTAGGTAGAATGAGCATACCAATTTTGTGTATTTTTAGACACCGTTTATCCTTTCAAACAACATCGAGGACCAATTTTTTAACTATGCCGGTCACTAGATGTGAAACCGGTCAAAACTAGTCTAGAATGTATAAAAAGAGCTAGAGAGCTCATTTTTGAGGTTGGTTAGTGTGAGCTTAGAGCTATTTTGAGCTTGTAATTAAGATCTTGAGCAATAGAGTTAATTTCCTACCTTCCATTGTGTCTTGCTTGTCTCTTTGTTGTTTGTGTGGATGTGTGTGTGCATCTCTATGCTTTTCACCTTCACTCTCACTACATCTCACGTTCACGATCTTCATATCACTCCGATGTGCTAGAGCAACAGATGTCAAGTGAAGTACTTCTGGATATCTTTCATTTGGAGGTTAAAAGCTCACATCTTGGCCATCCAAGAAGCAACCCACTATTTCTCTTTCGTCTAAAAGGCTGAACATAGATACTTGGCAAATGCAACTCAGGAAGCTATGTGTATTAATACACTATACTCATATTTGGGAGTGATGACATCTACACCTCATATATTTGGAGATATTAAAAGTTCTTTGAATCTTGCAGCTAATCCCATTTATCATGCTAGGAACAAACACATTGAGGTCCATTATCATTATGTTAGGGAGAAGATTACAAGCAAAGAAATTGAACTCTTATATGTATCTATTCAGCAACAATGAGCAGACATGATGAATAAATATTTGGATGGAGTGAAGATGAGAAAATTCAAATCCATGATTGAGATTCAAGAAATATCAACAGATCAAAGATTCAAGCATCTTAGACTTGAGCAGGACCTTTTGGTGCATATGGAAAGTCTAAGTTCTTGATCATAAGTATTGGACTTCATTGAAGTTTTGAGCTAAAGCATTATGTAGACACGTGCATTATTTGAATACTTCTAATGTTAAAAGAAGATGTTATCTTTTCAAAAAATAAAAGGGTAGCTAAGAGAAAACATCGTGGATGTATTGAGAGGCAAAAAGCATGACCTTATTTGAATTCAAAATTCAAATGCAAATCCTAAAAGCATGGAAGAATACTAGGTAGATCTAACCAATAGATACATTTGAAAAAGAGTACATATACATTGTTCATTTGGTCATGGGTAATCAATTAGTAGGCCACACTTATTGGAATGTGTATTTTGCTTACCTCTAAGCTCTTGGAGTCCATTAGCACCTCTATGTATCATACTTTACTTAGCAATACATTTATATCAAGTTTCATCATCTACATTGCTCATTGTTTTACTATTGCAGTAGATTCATCTGAGTTTGTGGACTTCTCTAAATCATTGAAGTGTTTATATTATCTCATTGTTTGGTTTATTTATTGGAACATGAAGGTAAAAACTCTTTTAAGTGTGCCAAAAAATTTGTATGGTCATTGTAGTGGTGTGCATTGGGGTATGAACAAATGTCTGTGAATGTGTCTGTGCATCTTCATCCTCCTAAAAATTCGGGATCACCCCCATGACTTCTTATATTTATTGCTCTTGATATGTCCCTTTTATATTCATGAAGTGATTTGTAATATGTTTACTCATAAATTCATTTAAATATGTGAAAAATCACTTGGGTCAATTCTTAGTAGGCTATGAGCTCTAAGTAAATCTCAAGATGCCTTCTTCCATAAATAAAAGGTTTTATCCACATGAACAATGCTCAAAAGTTATCTATTTTCACAAAGATTTTGAAATTGATTTTTAAGGTACCATAGGGATATTATTGCATCTATTGGAAGCTTTAGGAGTCTACTAAAGAGTCTAAGTGAAACTTAGCTTTTTCTCGAGAAGGTTTTTTCTAAAACCCTCTCATCTTTGCTTTCCATCAGTCTTCACAAACCTCACTCATAGTCACAACACATGTGTAGGAGTCTCTCGCATATTCTATGATGGACTAGTTGGATAAGCAAAAAGCCTTGCCTCTTTCTATGATAGAATGGGGCAAGGTTCTATCACATTTGGTGAAAATATTTGTGATAGTTGGATGCACTCTTGATTCATACCATGGATTGGGATGTATTTTTGGGTGGATGGCTGCAGGAGATTATAGAAACTTCAATGGCACAAGCCACTTTTGTTCTTGATGAAGGACTCTTGAAAATGACAAATTATGTTTTGGATGAGGAGATGGAATCCTTAGTTAGACCATCAGCCAAATATAAGTACAAAATATCATAATCAAAACAAAATGCTCTATGGTCGCAAGGATTCCAATTTGCAGTGGAGACATTCAACAAGTAGAACAAACATTTTATAGTGTTACAACCCTTCCATTCATATACTCATTAATCAAAACTATAGGTAGTGAATAGGGTCATCTATTTTTGCAATCGATTGATGACAAAAGCAAGGTAGGTGGTACCTAAGCTCAAAAAGGGGTAGTCCCAATCATCTTGTGCTGGGATAATTTTATAGTTGCTTTTCCCTCAGTTAGAACCACTCCTAGAAAGAACTCATGTGTTTTCAAATATTTCATTCAATATTATATTCAAGCACATGTTTGCAACCTGTTGAACCCATAAAACTCATGTTGATCAAAGTCAACTATAGTCAAAGTCAAAGGGTTAAATTCAAAACAATCAAAGTCAACACATTCAAGGTCAAAGTCAACATGGGTAAAGTGAAAGCGTTCAAAGTTCGGGTGTCAAGGTGCACAGGTAGTGCACAATGAATTGTTCACAAAGGTTGTATTTGCAGAAAGTTGGATGCAGGTTGGAGAGTGTCTTTTTGTAATTTCTCTAAGGTTCAAAGTGTTTTTAAAGTGTTTGGAAGGTTCAGGTGAACCCTCCCTTAGGTGCACAATTGAGGAATTAAAAGGCAAAATATGAAGGTATGTGAAGTTGCAACATATGCAAGAGTGAAAGTATGGCCCCCCAATTAAAAATTTTGTTTTAGTCTAAAGTCATTACAAGACAAAACATGGATTCGTTGGCTTCCCACTTTTGGAGACAATCTTGGGACATCAAAGTGAGCACCAAGATACTTTAGCAGTTAGGAGCATACGTGAATCGACACTCAAATCAAGGCAAGGCATTATTCTTGGCTAGACTAAGCAAGGCGAGCATAGTCTATACTAAGAGATGAGTAAGAGACATATAGTGAGTGTGCGACGCAGAGAAGTGAAGTGCAAGGTGTGCAAGAAGAGTGACTTAGAAGTGTGCAAAGAAGTACTAAGCTATGCAACCAAAGGTCACAAGGTCCCATTGAAGCTGTGCGTGCATTGACAGAAGGTGTCCATCCCTCCCCCTATTGGAAGCTTGAGTGCAAGGTGTGCACAAGTGCAAGCTTGGAGAAGGTGGAGGTCTGGTGCAGGGAAGGTCGGCCGAAGCAAGAACCTTGGTATTTTGTAACTTTGTTGATTGTGCACTCTTTGGGATTTTGCACAGAGAGCATTGGATTGTGTTGTACATCACCATTGTACTTTCCTCCTTAGAATCAATCTACAGAAGCTTCCAGTGTCTATATCTTTCTTCTTATCTTTCTCCCTTATCCTACAAACACTCAAATCCTTTTTTGCACGAGAATCCCCCAACAAAATTTGGCACTGCTAGTGGGACCACAAGGAGATTTGAGCACAGGAGAGCAAATTGCAAAGTGTATAAGAGTTCAAAGGTACCGACTGTACTATACTGACTTAAGAGGTAATCTTTCTTCCATTGGAAACTAAGAGAAGTATGAACAACTCATGACCGCAACCCGGTCTCAAAGCTTGAGGCTCCCTTGCAAAGCAACAAGAAGGAAGGTTATTCGAAGATCAGCTAGCCCATCATCATCGACATCATCAATAAAGAATATGGAAGCCTAGGTAGATTTGGAAACTTTACTTTCTAGATTGAATATCAAATTTCATCCTTCGGAGGACTAGCACAAGAAGACCAAGATGAGCACATTAGGAGATTCTTAGCATTATGTAAAACAAGGGGTCTGATGGGAAGAGAGGATGCATTTTTTATTCTTTTGCATGCAATGTTAGAAGGGTTAGCAGACAAATGGTTTAGTCAGTTTGCTCACAACCATTTCACCACATGGGACTTGATGAAGGAAGCATTTAGGACACTGTTCCAACAAGGGAACACAACTGAAAACATTATTGAAGAATTAGAAAATTTAAGACTAGGTCCTGGGGAGACCTTCCCAGAATTTGTTACCAGAGCTAAGGCATTAATGGCCAAACTACCGGACCCTCCCCATGATTCTTTTTATCAAGAAGTGGTTGGCTAAACCACTTCCCATATCAATGCAATGTAAAATAAAGGAGTTGGTTTTACCGACAGTAACAATAGAAGAATTATTCAATACAACTACAAGATTGGAACAAATTAGACAACAGTATGGGGCAAGCTCTTCTAATTTGTCATATCCTACAGAACCTAAAGACCCAGTAAATCAGCTAAGGAAAGAGCTTGAGAGCTTAAAAAGGAATAAGCCCCATAAAGAAGAGGAGAGTGTTGTGACTCTATTGAGGAGGGAAATTGAAGCGTTGAAGCTATGAAAGGGAGAGGAAGCCCAAGCAAAAGAACTGGCTCAGCTTCGACGAGAGTTGTAGGAACTCAAGGGGGGTGGCATCAAAAGTGGGCTATGGTGTACCATGTGCAACAAGCAGAGTCATGTCATAAGTGAATGTCCATTGTTAAGCGTAACTTGCTAGCTATGCGGGAAAGCTGATCATGAGGCCCATGAATGCCAATCAAGAGGGATGCCTGCATAACTGATGGAGAGTGTTAATCTCCAAAAGAACAAGTTATTCTTGAAGTTAGAGCACGTCTATATCAAGAATAACTTAAAAACTTCACCAATTTGGAGGATCAATACTCATCTTCCAAAATCTTGAACAAACTGTGAAGAAGATGACTACACAGAAAGTCTGCTGCACATAACTCACTCATCGACTTGTCAAATGTGTAAATTTTTTGATAAAACTTTGCACAAGTGTTGCCTATAGTTTATGCACCTCCTCCAAGTTAAACCATTCCAAAAGACTCAGTAGATCTTGAGAAATGATCTCAACAAGTCACCTATGTCTAAAACTGTAGTTCTTAAATACTTGCAACTTTTAAAACTTGGTTCTCTCAAAGTAGAACCCATTTAATCACATGCTTTTAGCCATAGGTAGCTTACCTTCCAACTTAAAGAATGAGTGCTTGCTTGCTCAAAACTTTACACTGTGGAAGGAGAACTGACCAAAACATTAGCATCAAATTTTGCACCTCCTACAACTTCTCTTCTTTACATTTACACATGTAAATGTTCCTACACTCAATTCTCTCAGCATGATCACAATTAGAAGCTGAAAAGTCGTACAGAGGTCAATCAACTATAGACTTAGACTTGTACAAAAGCATTTCACAAAAGATTCAACACAGAAGGAGAACTCTAAAAAATATTGGGTGCAACTTTTCTTTATTTCTCGAAACTTTACATCTGAGTGATGAGAGAGATCTTACTCACTTCTAAAGTGTCTAATGGCTCATACAACTTCTAATTTCTCTATTCACATGCTCTCTCATATTTGGCCTGACATTTTCCTTGTATATATAGGCACAAATGTACAAGTTCATCACCATACAAAAGTATAAGTGAGCTAACTCTAAATTAATGTACATATGTATACACATCTTCATTCTCTTAACATGTACTTTCTTCATACTTCATATCTTGATCTTTTCTTCAATCCTTGACTTCAAAAATTCAATTTTTGATTGCCTTGCACCAACAGCTCCCCCTCAATCATCAATTGAGGTTTTCTCCATTTTCTTTATACCTGCCATGTCTTTGAACCTTTGTAGCTTTGGTCCATCCAAGCTTTTGGTTAGCATATCAGCTATCTGATGTTTTGTTGAAGTATGTATAACTTCAATCTCCTTATCCATCACCTTCTCTCTTAGAAAATGATACTGAATCTCAATGTGTTTAGTCCTGGCATGAAAAACAGGATTAGCAGCTAAGTACAATGAACTCATGTTATCTCCATGAATAGTGGTTGTACTCTGAATGATGTCAAAACTCTTCATAAGAGTCTTAAGCCATATCACTTCCTTTGCAGCTTCCACCATACCTTTGTACTCAGCCTCTGTGGATGATAAAGCAACTGTGTGTTGCTTCTTTGAACACCATGAAATTAACTTATCTCCCACATAACACAAGTATCCATAAGTTGATCTCCTATCATCAGGATTACCTGCCCAATCTGTATCACTATAAATCTTGATGTTTGTATCTGATGTAAAACCATGATACAAACCTTCTTTGAGTGTACCCTTAATGTACCTCAACACTCTTTGTCCTGCAACCCAATGTTCTTTCATAGGACAATGCATGAATTGAGATAATACTCCAACTGCATATGAAAAGTTAGGCCTAGTTAATGTATCATAGATCAGACTACCAACTAAACTTTGATATGAATAAGTGAAGACTGGAAGTGGGCTGCCGGTATCAGACAAAACGACTCTATCTGGTTTCCGATCCATGGCATCCGGAGTGTGGAATCTTGGAACATTCAAAACGCCAAGATGCTATGGAACAAAGGCTTCAAAAAATGGAAACATCTCTGGAAACAAGACACCAACCGCTGGATCAACTTTGAGGATATTGACCCTATCATCAACATTTCGCATGAAGAATGGAACACTTTGCAAAGCAGATTTCTCGCCTGGGACCGACACAAAGTTCGCCTTCTCATGGGACACGACATGCCGAGCTCGCTTGGTCTCAAATGGCACAATGGGAATAGTCTATCAAAAATCCCGAACATCAAAGAAACGATCGACTATCAGGTTAACCTCAACAAAAAGTGGTGCCTGTCATGGACGCGGCTTCGGTGGGACATGAAGTTCATGGCTATCTGGCACCCCCTCATAGAAATCAAAAAGTCTGTCCTCTTATGGCAAATTCTTCATCACGAAATCTGGACCAACCTTAAGGCTAGCAAAATTTGTGGGATCCCTCCCTGGTGCAAACGCTGCCACCGGTCTATCGAAGATGTTTCACACATCTTCTTTACCTGCCCCAACTCCAACAGACTCTGGCAGGTGGTTGGAAAGAGAATTAGACTTCCAAAACGTCTCAGTTGGCAGCAAGCCCTGCTGGGAGAAGCGATCGGCTGCTCCGCGTCTCTCTGGAACGCCATCAGAGGGGAGGTTCTATGGAAAATCTGGCGGGAAAGATGTGCTTTCAACTTCGGTGACTCCCCCAAGGAGTGGTCAATTGAGAAATCGCTGTTCCTCCTTGGCAAAAGGATTGTCAACTGTAAAAAATCCCCCCCCTTTAGGCATCATCAAGTACTCCTTTTGATCGATAACAAGCTTAAACCCAAGTGGGCCCCACATGAGGGTGATGAGAGGGTAATTGACCTTCTTTGTAATGTCATCTAAGCTCTGTAAAAGCTTCCCCTGCTTTGTGGGATTTGGGGGGTCCCGTGGGCACTAGTCCCCTTCTCTTGTACTTTTCTTTATTTAATTCAAGCCCGGGAGAGTAGGCTATTGCCGAACTTCCTTTACATTAAAAAAAAAAACTAAACTTTGATATAGCTTCATGTACTTGAACTCTTCTCCTCCATATCTGCTCAATTTGTGATTAACCTCCATTGGAGTAGGTTCTATCCTGCAATCATTCATCTTAAACTTGATCAACAAGTTTTTCAAATACCTTTCTTGAGTTACATACACTCCATGTTGAGTGTATGAGATCTCCATGCCCAAGAAATATGACAAATCTCCCAAGTCACTAATCTTGAACTCTTTCTCCATTTGCTTCTTTAGGCGTTGAATGCCTTTCTCATATGTACTTGTAAGAATTATATCATCAACATATATGCACATGTAAATGAACCCATCATCACTTGCTTTAACAAGCAAGCTACTATCTGCTTTAGATACTTGGAAACCAAGTTCTTTCAAGAACGTCACAAGTCTATAATTCCATGCCCTTGGGGCATGCTTCAAACCATACAAAGCTCTCTTGAGCTTACATACATTTGCATCCAATGATCTTTTGACTATTTGGTTTAGGAACCAAATCCCATGTCTGATTCTCCATCAATGCATCATACTCTTCCTGTATAGCTTTCTCCCAATTTTCCTTACCTTTTGCCTCTTCATATGTAGAAGGGTCTTCATCTGCCTTTATCATATAAGCATAATCTTTGGTAGCCAAAAAAGAAGTGTCATAGCTATACCTTGTAGGTTGCCATTTGTGTCTTGATGCCCTTCTGAGTTCTCCACTTCTTGAGGTTTCTGGTTCATCACATTCTGGATCAAACCTTGGCACTTCTTCATCTTCAACCTGTACTTCATTGTTCTCCTCTTCATCAAATATCTGAACCTTTGACTTACCTTTCTTTTGATTCACTACTTCTTCATCACGTGCATAAATATTGATTGTACTTGCATACCAAGTACCTTGCTCATCAAATGTAACATCCTTTGATATAAGGAATTGTTTTGTGGATGGACTCCACAACCTATATCCCATCTGCTTATCATCATATCCAATGAACATATACTTTTCAGCTTTAGGTTCCAATTTGTGCCTTAATTGAGATGGCACATATACATATGCCAAACATCCAAATACTTTGCAATGATCTAGAGTAGGTCTCTTACCCCACCATGCCTCATATGGTGTCATACCCTGCAAAGCTTTACATGGTAATCTATTTACCAAATATGTGGTTGTATTTACAGCCTCAACGCACAAATAATTTGGGCAATTTTTCTGCTTCATCATGGATCTTGCAAACTCAACAAGAGTTCTATTCCTCTTTTCTGCCACACCATTTTGTTTAGGAAAGTACCTGCAAGTAATTTCCCTTTTTATACCTGCATTCCACAAGTAATCACTGAACTCATTAGAGAAATACTCTCCCCCTCCATCTTACCTTAGTCTCTTCAACTTTTGACCTGTAATTCTCTCTGCATACACATGATAATGTTTGAATGTATTGAATACCTCTGACTTATCTTTGATCACATAGATGGTGATCCATCTGGTAGCATCATCAACATAAATCACATAATAGCTTGAACCATTGATGTTGAAATCCTTTGATGGTCCCCAAATATCTGTGTGTACCAATTCAAGCTTCTCTGAATACATAAAACCATGCTTCGAATAAGATTGCTTATGAGCCTTACCTAATTGACATGCCTCACATCTGTATGTCATATGTTGACCTGCAACATTAGGTAATCCAAGCACTGAACCATTGTTAACCATATCTTTAATACCTCTTTCATTGAAATGTCCAAGCCTTTTATGCCAAAGATCTAACTCAGAGATCTTATGTCCTCCATAGGTGAACAAGGCATGACCAATGTTACCTTGAATCTTCAATGTGAACAATCTTCCTTCTTTCTTCCCTGAAACAATTTGTTTATACCCATTGCTAGGGTCTTCCACAAAAACTCCTTCATTAGTGAACCTAACTTCATAACCTTTTTCAACAATTTGTCCTACACTTATCAGATTCTTTGGAATTGTAGGAACATACAAAACCTTACTCAAGAGATTACTTTACTTGGCCTTTACTGATCCAATTGACTTCACATTGTGCTTTGTATTGTCACCTGTTTGAACTACATGATTAGTTACCTTATTCTCCAAATCAGTCATCAAAGCTATGTTGCCACTTAGGCGATTGCTACACCCTAAGTCAATGTAGAAGACTCTTTGATCTTCACTTTGCCTTTCACAAGTTGCATTCATTATCAATGTTGAATCCTCCTTCTGATCTGAAGCATAATTATAGTAGGTATTGTTGTATTGTTGACTTTGGAATCCTCTACCTGCATTTCTTCCAAAGTAACCTCTACTACCTCTACCTCAGAAATTACCTCTTTGATTTCTGCCACCTCTTCCTCTTGAATTAAAGTTCTGATTATATCCACAATTATTCTGAGTATTATGCCAACAATCATGAGCTAAGTGATTTGTCTTACCACAAATCCAGCAAGCTTTGACTCCATCTTTATTACTTCTTCCTCTTCCTCTACCTTTGCCACCTCCTCTTCCTCTTAGGAAGTAAGCTTGGCTAGTTGTACCTTCATCTTCATTTGCTTGTTGCTTCCCTTTGCTATTCTTCTTCTTATCCTTTGAATACATTGCTTGACGTGCACTTTTATCACTTTCACCTTTGACATCCTGCTCAAAGGTTAGCATGTGTCCTAGCAACTGATTTAAATCAGGAGTAAAATGATCTAGTGATAATTCAGTAGACAAAATGAATGGCTTCCATTTGTCATCACCTCTCAAACCCGTGAGGATTTGCCTTAACAATTTATCCTCCTCAATATCTTCATCAACTGCTCCTAATGCATCTGCAATGTCTTTCATCCTTGTTACATAATCTGAAATGGATTGAGAGGCCTTCTTCTTGAATGTGGTAAACTCTGCCCACAAGGATGCCTTCCTTGACTTTGTGGTGTTTTGGAAATGCTCCTCCAAAGCATTCCATATATCACTTGCACTTTCAAGAACTCTAATGTGAGGTAGCAAGTAGTCATTAACTCCCATATAGATAATGCTCCTAGCTTGAGCATCTCTCTTCATCCAAGTCTTCAAATCTGACAGTTCATCCCTAGTTGGAACACTAGGATCTCTGAACTAAGGCTTTTCCTCTTCACCTATAATATAACCTATCAAGTCTTTGCTCATAAGATGAGCTTCCATCCTCATTGACCATGTTGGATAGTTCTCTCTATCCAATTTCTCTATTTGAAAAGAATCCCATCCTTTCTTCACCTCTGTATTAAATCCTTCAAGGTTTATGAGGAATAAGGTTACCTTTGCTTTGAATGGAATTCCTTTTGTCTTCCTTGATATCTTTTGGCCTCCTTTTTCAAGATTTGCTTTCAAGCTTTCACCTTTTGTATCTTCAAATGTTGAATTCTTTATAACTGCAGCAATCGGGGTCCTCCTTTCTTCAATTTTGATGCTTCCTGCTCTAATACCAGTGATGGAGAGTCTTAACCTCCAAAAGAACAAGTTATTCTTGAAGTTAGAGCACATCTATATCAATAATAACTTAAAAACTTCACCAATTTGGAGGATCAATACTCAACTGTGAAGAAGATGACTACACAGAAAGTTTGCTGCACATAACTCACTCATCGACTTGTCAAATGTGTAATGGTTTTGATAAAACTTTGCAGTAGGTTTTGTCTATAGTTTGTGCACCTCCTCCAAGTTAAATCATTCCAAAAGACTCAGTAGATCTTGAGAAATGACCTCAACAAGTCACCTATGTCTAAAACTATAGTTCTTAACAGTCCACTTTGATACTTGCAACTTCTAAAGCTTGGTTCTCTCAAACTAGAACCTGTTTAATCAAATTATTTTAGACATAGGTAGCTTACCTTCCAACTTATAGAATGAGTGCTTGCTTGCTCAAAACTTTACACTGTGGAAGGAGAACTGAAAAAACATTAGCATCGAATTTTGCGCCTCTTGCAACTTCTCTTCTTTACATTTACACATGTAAATGTTCCTACACTCAATTCTCTCAGCCTGATCACAATTAGAAGCTGAAAATTTGTACAGAGGTCAATCAACTATAGACTTATACTTGTACAAAAGCATTTCACAAAAGATTCAACCCAGAAGGAGAACTCTTAGAAATATCGGGCGCAACTTTTCTTTATTTCTGGAAACTTTACATCTAAGTGATGAGAGAGATCTTACTCACTTCTAAATTGTCTAATGGCTCATACAACTTCTAATTTCTCAATTCACATGCTCTATCATATTTGGCCTGACATTTTTCCTTGTAGATATAGGCACAAATGTACAAGTTCATCACCATACAAAAGTATAAGTGAGCTAACTCTAAATTAATGTACATATGTATACACATCTTCATTCTCTTAACATGTACTTTCTTCATACTTCATATCTTGATCTTTTCTTCAATACTTGACTTCAAAACTTCAATTGTTGATTGCCAACAATAACCTTATTGGGCACAAGGAGGTGCTGAATTCTCAACCAACATAATGGAGGCAACCCTCAGCCAAGGTAACAACTACAATCAAAGACCTAGAGGTAATTATGGAAATGGGCCTAGAGGCCAATTATCTGTTTCAAGTGTGGAGAGTGTGGACATTATCAAAGTAAATGCACCCTGCCAGAAAATGCTCACCCCTGGAAGAATTGCCTAGATGCCAGGGATCATTATACAAATTGTTGCCCACAAAACAAAGCATCTACATCTGGGCCCCATCTCCAAATGATCTCAGTAAATAATCATGGAGTAGCAGAAGGAGCCACTGTTGTACAATCACCATCCACTAGAGTGGTACAATTAGAAGAAATCGACTCCATGGTCATGCAGACAAGAAGCAAAGGGAAATTCTAGAAGAACCAAACTAGGGATCAAACACTTTTGGAAGTGACAAAGATCAGAGGATACATCAGAGAAAATCAGATATATATGAAGATGCAAAACAAGAGAAAGGAAGTTTAACAAAATGTGAAGAGGTAACACAAAAAGAAGATTTTTCAAAAACTAACGATTTCATTGGGAATGCATATAGCCGGGCCCACAAGGAACTTGAGAAATCAAACATCGAAATTGACCTTAGGGAATCTAGAGCTTCAAGATTATTCAAGTCAATTAAAAGAGAGGTTAGTATTCTTGAGTTGATAAACATGGATGCAAAATTCAGGTATGAAGTATTGAAAATTATTGATGAGGCTTCCTCATCCACCTTGGTGGCCAAGACTATTGCCTTAGGCTAAGGGAAGGGTGTAGAAGAAGCACCTCTCACCGACTATAAGAGTCTCAAACTGACAGTAACAATTAAAGGATTAAATCTACAAGGAGTCATTGTGGATGGTGGTTCTGGCATAAATTTGATGCCTGAGCATACCATGGAGAATCTTGGCCTATGTCCATCCAGACCATCCCACTTCACCATTACTTTAGTGGATCAAAGCAAAGTAAGGCCAATGGGGGTGATCCCAAAAGTTTTGTTGGAAGTACAAGGTAAGATCTTCATTTTGGATTTTGTGGTATTAAGACTGCCCCAGGTAGAGGGGGGATTTCCCCTCTTGATTGGAAGACCATGGCTGAGGCATGCAAGTGTCATTCATGACTGGGGTAAAGACACTATGTGGGTACAAAAGAAAGGGTAGGAACTTACATAGATATATTTAGAGGAGGGTCTAGATCATCAAGGGAACACCAACATGATGCAATCAGTTGGCATTTGCATGGAACCAGAAATGGAGGGCCAACCACAATTAGAGTTCGAGGAGGAAGAAGACATTCTGAATTGCAGGCAACTCTTCCTCTTGTTTTGGAGTTTCTCTACATAATTCTTGCATAGATGAATGTTATGATGAAAATGAGGATAAATTTTAGGTTGATGGATTGGGGGAACCCATCATAGACCACAGAAGGTGGAGGAAGACACCCCTCAAGCACAACTTGGAGGAGGATGCAACAACAACAGAGAAGGAAGTTACTAAAGTTAAAGACAAGGTAAAACATACTAGTGAGGAATGTTCTTTGCCAATTCAAGAAATCCCTGCACGATGGATGTAGGACAAAGAGTAATACATTGAGATTCACAACACTCCTGCTTATGCAAGAATGAATGAAAAGCTATTTGAAGAAAACAGGGTTGGAGATGAGCATGTAGATACCATGGTAGATAGAAACCCAATCAAAGAAGTACAATTAGGCACTCAAGAAAATAATCGTCCAGTTTTGGTGCCCACTTGGTTGTGGAGCCACCCAGAGCTGCTTGAAAAGGTAAAATCTTTCTTGACACACTATGTAGATGTTTTTGCGTGGCATTATAAATACTTAGAAGGAGTGCCTGCCAATTATGGAGAGCACATAATCCCTCTTGTTGATGGAGCTAAACCAATAAGAAGAAGTGGCTGGACATGCATTATATAGCTTTATGGATGGCTTTAGTGGCTATAACCAAATATCCATCCACCCAGAGGAGCATGAAAAGATTTCTTTTATCACACCCTAGGGCACGTATGTGTATGTAAAAATGCCATTTGGTCTCAGAAATGCTACAGCCACCTTTAACAGGAATGTCAACCTCATTTTTGGACCCTTATTGCTAGAAACACTTAGAATTTTCATGGATGATTTTTCTTCATTTTTCAGGATCTCACAAAGCGACCCCTTTGGATTGCTTGGACCATCACTTGAGACAACTGCAGAATGTTTTTAAGAGAGGCGGAGAGACTAAACTAAAAATAAACCGAAATAAATGTCATTTCCTTGTGATAGAAGGAACCCTCTTGGGACATGTGGTATCGGCTAAAGGTATAGCTCCGGACCCTGATAAAATTATTTCTATACTAAAGTTACCTAAACCCAAATCTTGTAAAGAGATTCAAAGCTTCTTGGGGCATATTGGGTACAATAGAAAATTTATCAAAATGTATGCAAAGATAGCTAGGCCACTGGCTAGACTTACAGGTAAAGAAGTACCCTTTAAATGGGAGGAAGAAGAAGAGAATGCTTATCAGACATTAAGGTCCAAATTGGTGGTTGCACCAATTCTTATCACACCAGATTGGTCAAAACCTTTTCATGTACATGTAGATGCCAATGCATATGCAGTGGGTGCAGTTTCGGCCCAACACAATGAATAAGACAAACTTGACAGACCTATCCAGTATGGTAGTTGAATTTTGACTAAGGCTGAAAAAAATTATAGCACCACAGAAAGGGAGGCCCTAGCAATGGTTTTCGTTGTACAAAAGTTTCATCATTATTTGTTAGGAGTGAAATTTGCTATCATCATTGATCATCAACCACTCAGGTATTTATTGAACAAGCCACAAGAGACTAGGAGGATATGGAGGTGGCTACTTTTGTTCTAGGAATTTGATTTTTCTGTAGTCCATAGACCAGGTAAAGAAAATATCATGGTAGACCACCTATCTAGGATCAACAGGATGGATCAAGCAATTGGAGTAAATGATGATTTCCCAGATGCTAATCTATCTGCGGTATAAGCTCAAGGTTGGTATGATGACATCAAGAATTTTATTAAAACTGGATTGTATCCACAGAAGGCAAGTGCAAAGGTTGTATTTGCAGAAAGTTGGATGTAGGTTGCAGAGTGTCTTTCTGAAATTTCTCTAAGGTTCAAAGTGTTTTTAAAGTGTTTTTAAAGTGTTTGGGAGGTTCAGGTGAACCCTCTCTTAGGTGCACAATTGAGGAATTAAAAGGCAATATATGAAGGTATGTGAAGTGGCAGCGTACACAAAAGTGAAAGTATGGCCCCCCAATTAAAAATTTTGTTTTAGTCTAAAGTCACTATAGGACAAAACAGGGATTCGTTGGCTGCCCACTTTTGGAGATAATCTTGGGACATCAAAGTGAGCACCAAGATACTTTAGTAGTTAGAAGCGTACATGAATCGACACTCAAATCAAGGCAAGACATTACTCTTGGCTAGACTAAGCAAAGTGAGCATAGTCTACACTAAGAGAGGAGTACAAGACATACAGTGAGTGTGCAACGCAGAGAAGTGAAGTGCAAGGTGTGCAAGAAGAGTGACTTAGAAGTGTGCAGAGAAGTACTAATCTATGCAACCAAAGGTCACACGGTCCCATTGAAGCTGTGCGTGCATCGACAGAAGGTGTCCATCCCTCCCCCTATTGGAAGCTTGAGTGCAAGCTGTGCACAAGTGCAAGCTTGGAGAAGGTGGAGGTCTGGTGCAGGGAAGGTCGGTGGCAACAAGAACCTTGGTATTTTGTAACTTTGTTGATTGTGCACTCTTTGGGATTTTGCATAGAGATCATTGGATTGTATTGTACATCACCATTGTACTTTCCTCCTTAGAATCAATCTACAGAAGCTTCAAGTGTTTGTATCTTTCTTCTTATCTTTCTCCCTTCTCCTACAAACACTCAAATCCCTTTGTGCACAAGAATCCCCCAACACAACCCTAAGAAGTTCCTTGACTAAGAGGCAAAAGATTGGGGAGTGCTCATGTGCTATGACCCCAGAGGAACATAGTTAGCCTGTCAATCAAGAGCAAGCTAATGGCACAAAAGAATCAAGGTTGAGAAGTTATTATAGGAACAAAATAAAAGGAAGTGGCTATTGGATGAGTCCCAAATCGTTTTTGGTGTTGAGGAGCCCATTAATGTTGATAGAAAAAGGGAGAATATAGCATCTTAGGAAGCAACAACTAAAACAGAGGAGCAAGAAGTTGTAGGGAAGAAGAAGCATGACTATGAGGCATATGACAAGAAGTATGCTATGTATCTGTAGCAAAAGCTAGAGGAGGAACACTACTTATAAAAAACAAAAGAAGGATTTTGATGAAACACATCAACGGGTTGCAAGTGCCAACTGACTTGGAAGTGGTGTTTGGAGACCAACCCCAAAAAAATGGATATCAAAAGAAAGAGAAAGTGCAAGCTCTACCCTGACCCTTTCACCAACAATGTAAGGAACCCCAAACAATGCTAGAAGTTCCCATGAGATTTGAAATGTCCAATGAGTTTTTATTTCCTGAATTCACTATCACATTTTTAAACCCGAATTGTATTAAAGATTCAGAGAGAGTAACGAGCAAGTGGTTAGCCCATCACACTCCTAGATGGTAGGTTATGAGTTTAATTCCCCTTAGATACAACACTACCCATGCTATGCATGGGGTGGAAAATGAATAGATTCATTGCTAATGTGGCATGCATGCTTGCCATTTCGTCTTACAAGATGCACACATTGGAGCCAAACTACGGGGAGGCCCTCCTTGCTTTGGACATTGCTCATGTAGATATGCCAGAAGAAATTCATGAAGTATAGGGAGGAAGTGTCACAAAGATGGTAGCACTCCGAGTAGGAGATGAAGAAGAAAGTTTGATGCATCCAAGAGGCCAAACAGTGGATCAAGCTGGACAATCAGATCCTGGCTGAAGAGGCTCTTGATGCGCAGAAGGAGATGTATGAAAAATATGGTAAATAGTATGAAATTGAATTTGAATTTTGATACAACATAATCTTTGGCAGATGACTACAAGTCCAAGCCAAAGTCAATGCTTTCAAGGAGGAGATTAGCAGGTTAGTGACAAGTTCAAAGAAATCTTCTAAACAACTTCGAAAAGCCACTCAAAAGCACATGGAGTTTGAAGCTGCTCAAATTGAGCTAAAAAAGACACTTGTGCAAAGGGAGCAAGAACTCTAGAAGCACAAGGAAGAGAATGTTTGGCTAACAACATAATGCGGATAACATACTACAGCCAAGGTTGAAGCCTAGAAGAAAGCTGCAAAATTATGGGAGCAACTATCAAATATAAAGAATAGCCACACATAGTTTTGTGGCCACATGCAAAAGGAACTCCTATGGCCAAAGCATTTGAAGAAGTCTCAAACTCAAGGATTGTAGATGGTAAAACCAAAGTGCATCATGGAACATTTAGGGACCAGATTGATGAGGTCAATGATATCTTGAAAGCTATCTCAAATGAATGCATTATTGAATAGGAGTGTGTCATGCAACCATCACACACATCTGAGTAAGGAGACTCTCATCTAATCTTTGTGGGTTCAAGTTTGCCATGTGTGCTAGTTCTAGTATGCCAAATGTAAATTGTAATTTACCTATACATACATTTTATCTGTACCACTTTCTTATTTGTAATAACCCATAGTTGCTATTTAATCTAAAGCATTATTTGTAAATTCACACTACTTACCAAACATATGTGTCTATACGATATTGTTGAGAAAAGGGGAGCAACGACCCTAACCGCCTCACATGGAAGTGAGAGGTTTCTCCAAGTTGGGGCAAAGAATGAGAGGAGAGGTTCACCCACGCTCATGGAGCAATGGCAACAATGGCCAACGTCACAAGGAGCAAAGGGGAACATCCTCCCAACCATGCACACACACATGCAAATCCATACACCAAGATCATCGCCTTGCACACAAGGAAACAGGAGAGTAGCAAATGACACCTTCTTCCATTACCATAATGGAGGCCAAGGCCATGGCCAAGGGACCTCCTTTTACAAAATGAGCCCCTCCTTATATAAGAGAGGAGGGAGGGATCCGTTGAGTACAAGTGGCCAAAGGCTTCATTAACTAAGATATTCTAAAAGTGGTAGGTAGTTGGGAAAATCAAAAAGGGAATCTTCATAAAGAGAGAGAGAGAGCTCTTGCACGTATCCAAAAGAGAGCTCTCATTTCTAAAATAAGGCAAGGGCTAAAAAGAAGCCTTTTACAAAAAAGAAGGGCAAGGTTGAGTTTTTATGGGTTTTCTCACATAAATAAGTAAGAGGGAGTTCCTATGAGGAAACTTATATACAAAAAGAAAAAATGGGAACATAGCCTTATATCTTCATAGGTCCTTCACAACTTCATGGTTCCAACACTCTCCCCCACCTAGTCTTTGTCGTCCTCGACAAAGCTAAGAGAAGAGCATACATAGCTGAACCGGCCCAAGGTAGAGTCTTTCAAGTCTAAAAACCTTCAAGTCTTCAAAATCTGCACTTCTTCAGTCTGCAAGGCTTCAGGCTGCAAGTCTTCAGTCTTCAGAGCTGAGCGACACAATCCCCTTCAGGGGCAGTCAGCCCAGCCTCCATCCAAGGTGCCTTCTCTCAAAGCTCCAAAACCTGAAATTTAAACATACATAACAAGTACACTGAATTTGAAAAGAAGCAGCCACAAAATGTAATTCCATGTTTAGTTTCCGCTTCAGTGGACATCTTTCACTTAGGACTTGCTCTTCTAGTGAGAAGAACTCCTGAAAACCTCATCTTCACACTCCAAAAAATGACGCCATAATCTGTAATCTCCAAGTGAGTGACATATTGCATTGTATAGCATGAGATGAATATGTAGTTGCAAGTTTAACTTGTGTTCCTGCCATCATTCATACTATGCTCCTAGTCAACAAGCTTGCAATTTAACATGAACGTTATGAGCCTCATAAAATGAATAGACAATTGTGTAACATTATGAGTCCTGACATTTTGTAGGCATTTATGAGTTTCAAACAACTTATCCAACATGATTCTTGCAAAGCACAGTAACAAATCATCCTTAGGAGGTAAGAAGGATCAATGCTGAACTTTTAAATGCGTCCACCTGTAATGAATTTAAGCCTTAAATGAGGGATGTGGAACTAGAGAGTTACTTCCCAAGCAAAAAACAATCACTCATTTATGACTTCACACTTAATTTGGTTCAAGTCTAAGAATTTCAACTCCGTATGTGCATGTTCTCCCGCAAATATCTTTTAAAGAATGCATGCTTACATCATGAAGAACATTTTAAAGTATAAGCAATATGCACTTAACCCAGGAATTTTACCAGAAGCAGCCACTTGCATTAACAAAGGATGGAATCAAAAGAGTAAAAAGTGGAGTCAATAAACATGCATTCTCACTTCAGTTTCTACTCCCCAATAAGTGAACTCAAGTACAAGTCTATAAATACATGCCCAAGTGCTATGCAGGTCAAGCAAACCCAACAAAGAAAGGAAACCCACATAGATGCATCACAAACTAACAATCCAAAAGGCAAACCTTAGAAGCATCATTTATTTGAGGTATACAAAATTCATGAAATACATCAAGCATAGTGACAAGCATTCGAATGAATCCGAATGACTGTAACCACCCAATTTTTGCTCAGAGTGATGTGGTAATCACAAAAAGCCAAGACACAATTCCTTGTAGCCTGACACAATTCCTTGTAGCCCAAGAGAGCAATGCCAACCTTCCAATGCATGCCAAGAGTGTCGTGACATAACAAGTGAGCCAACACAATGTCCATATATCATTTTCGTTTCTGAAAGTGAAGTACACAACATAATGACTATGCATGGAAAAGGTGCAAAGTAAACATATAACATGTAGCACTCCTCAATCATACAAGTAACACAAACGATTAGCCAGCCAAAAAATGCATTAGTCAGCCCAAAATGCATTAGTTAGCCACATATGAAGTGAAACATGGTTGTTGTACCTCAACAATTCAGATTAACACATATGCAAGACACCTTAGTATAGAAGTACCAAGAAAAACCTATATGAGTCCCTCAACAATCCCTCAAGTGGGCAGTCACTAAACTCATATGGGTATTGCAGACATTGCGCATCAATGCTCTTTAATACCTGTGAATGGCTAAAAAGGAATAGACCAACAATATATTAACACATTCAACAAGATCAATAAGATATGTTGCTTGGTTCAACAATGATGGATTATGTAGCCCATAATTGTGATTTGAATGGCCCTTTCATGCAAAAGAGGTGTGTGGCCAAAACCCGATCAATTACAAGCACATTTAAACAACTTGTTGTAATCCATGTCTTACATCTGTAGTGTACCTGTAAAGGTCATACAATCTATATAGCATTGATCACAGCCCTGGCCCCCAATTGATGGTAAGAGGTATGGACCCTTTCACTATCCTCGGGCCGTCACAACCTTCTTATCAAATGATACATCAAGTAAAAAAGCACAAGTGATTATACCAAGCCAGAGAGAACAATATAAACGGGCATGTAAATACGTATTCATGCATCTGCCTTTCCCATCAAAGAAGACAATACCAAAAAAGCCACACTTTTTCACGGGGTGAAAGCCTAAGAAAATGAAACCAAACCCCTGAAGTAGGGTAACTCAATAGGCATCTGGCAACTAGCACATCATGCACATTATGTCTTGGTTTTATGTCAATGGACCTCAAGTTGTTTTGGCAAACAATGAGCTGGAACACTAGGCAACCTAATACACCACATGGCCCAAGAATTTACAAAATATGTAACCATAAAAGGCATGGGCATCTCAAGCCTATGAGCACACTTGATCATAATGAGACATAGAGGAGTATCATGTGGTAGAAACTCTCTCTACTTGAATCAACAAGAGAAGGGAAGTAAAGACACTTGAGCTTTAAAATCAAAACATAGAATGCAATATGATTTATCATTCACATGCATGCTTCCTTAGTTATGTGCTCAAATCATTTGCATGTATGACATAGATCACAGAGGATTGTGAGTCGGGAGGGAATTTAGTACCTTCTACAAATGTCATGGAGTTCATTCCCTTGATCTAAATGAGTGATGTGGACATCAACTTGGTGAAAACAACACATTAGATCGTGTGCGAGTGACCATATTGCACGTAAAGCTTTGTAAGGACTATAAGTGGGGAGGGAATGAGATAAACTCGAAAAAGCCTAGAAGCAAAAAAGATCCTTCTCATTAAGAAGTTATTCTATTGGCCAACTTCCGAGAAAATACTAACTCCAACCTTTAATGTGGTAGACATTCTTTGGTTAGGTATAGACACAACCCTTGAGAGTAGTCAAAAAGACATTGTATCCTAGTGGACACCAGGTTCCCTTGGAAGTTGCAATGGACCAAGCTTTTCCATGGATAGTTCGGCATTCAAACATTGTGATTAGGCATGCGTGGTCAGGCAGAGCATCCTTCGTGTGAGATTCTTAAAACAGAGACTCGAGTAAGTCTTAAAACACATCAAGATAAATCATGAGAGTAATAGTAACTTTCCAAAGCTTAATTTGAGATGCAATACCAGTACTAGTCTACCATTTCCCACATTATCCCAACAACCCTGTAAGCAATTGTGGTCTTGAACTATGATTCCCTTGACCATGACTATAATGTGCTTTGCAAAAAGAGCTTTCTACTACAAAAACAATAACAATGCTTCATCGTTCAAAGTACAAAACAACACATGCAATAGTAATGATAATAAAGCTGGGTACCAATATTCAACGAATCAACCATGCATCACCATGATGAAGAACCCCAAGCAGAAATACATGGATGCGTGGAGGTCAAGGAGAAGGCCGCAAACGTGCATGTTTCCTTCTGCCCTCAATATGGAGCAGACCCTTTGTAGTGGCGGTAGAGGGAAACATGAAGAGGAGACCGTGCAAGAGAGCTTAATAGAGCTCATCTCCCGAAGGCAGAGTAGAAGCTGGGCACACAAATCTAGCATTGCAGAGAAGGGGAATCGCATATGCACGCAGCCTCGTATGCTTGAAAGGAGCAATAGAGGTTGTCACCAGGTGGAGCGAGCCTGGAAATGCACGCGTTGCCAACTCTAGTCGAGGCATGTGGGGAAGCCAAGCTCAACCCACACATAGAAACTCTTCAATGAGCAACGTGGAACAGAGGGTTGGAGACTCGCACATCCCAAAGCCAACCAAAGGCACAAAGGTGCACAACTCAATACTCTTAGGAGGCAAGTCTTGGAGATCTTGAGAATTTCCGAAACGAAGCAACAGTCTTGAAATTGGGGGAGTATGAAATTGGTGGCAAATTGTATCGGTGAGAGTGATGTGAAACCTGCAGCAACTCGACCCCAACATTACCACCGGTGAGAAGACCAAAAATCATCTCAGTAGTGTAGAGACATTGATGGGGAGTTGAAAGCAATTGATAGAGAGGAGTTTGCAGGAGCCCGTCCTCGCGAAAAGGAAATACACGAGGAGTTCTTGTCATACCAACGCCTTCAAATAACGAATGGGCAGACAGAGGTTAGCAGCTGAAACACAGAGCATCATCTAATCCCAAGCTTGGTCTGTGCATTCCTTCAAAGAGCAGGTTCATGACGACTCCATGGAACATCAAGCCCCGCGCATGCTGAGGAGTCATCCGCAGGCAGAGAGCATCCTGACCCTTGTAGCAACCGCCTTTCCCACATCCGGGCAGTGACCGAGGCACTTGTCGACTGTGTCTCAAAGGGAAGGGATGGAAGGGGAAGCTCGAAGCAAAGGGCACTGGGATCTCAACCCTTTCGCCTGCATAGATAGGAGATGCAAGCCCGAACACGGGGCCAAGCTCAACATGCCACTAGGGGGAGCAAGCCCAAGATCTCCACCCCCTCAGCAGCTTCGGTGAAAAGAGCAGGGAGCACGAAGGCTGTGCCCCTGCTTCATACGCAGAGGGAGAAGGGGACACACCAGTGAGGTCGTCGTCGCCTTCCAGAGAATGAAGAGAGAGAGATGAGAATAATGCAATCACATGCACAAGCAGAACTTGAATTCACCGAATTTCGAGGAGGCCCATCACATGCGTGAATCAGGCGCTTGTCAGCGGCGTCAGGAGAGAGGAAGAGGGAGTTAATGCTCCACTTGGCACATACATACCTGCTTTATGGATAAAGGGGACGAACGGTAATCCCCTTATACCAGTTTCCCACGCTCCCCTTCTGTGATAAGTAAGACAAATATGTCTACAAATTCATAAGGTAGCATCCAAAGTGAGTTCGTGGGGGATTTGAAGTGTTCAACTTGTAAAACTCATTTTTCTTTTGTTTGTGGGGAGTTAAAATGAAACAAACTGAACAGAAGGGGTTAAGAAAAAGGAGATACCCCCATCCCTCTACCCAAGGCAGTTACTCCAAGAGATAGCAGTGGTGGAAAGTAATGCCAAGTGAGTGCGTGAGTGAGTGTGTGTATGTGTGGAAGTGAGAGAGAGAAGGGGGTTAGGGGGTGTTTTTGTGAAACAAACAGAAAAAATGAACCAAAACTACTCAAAAATTAAAAGAAGAGAGGTACCCTAGGCCAACCGAAGGCCACACGTATTCATCCTCCTCCAAGTGTCAAGGTGCATCTCACGAAGTATGGACACGCAAACTTGGAAAAACCAACGGCTAAAGGCCGACGTCCCCGGCAACGGCGCCAAAATGTTGAGAAAAGGGGAGCAACGACCCTAACCGCCTCACATGGAAGTGAGAGGTTTCTCCAAGTTGGGGCAAAGAATGAGAGGAGAGGTTCACCCACGCTCATGGAGCAATGGCAACAATGGCCAACGTCACAAGGAGCAAAGGGGAACATCCTCCCAACCATGCACACACACATGCAAATCCATACACCAAGATCATCGCCTTGCACACAAGGAAACAGGAGAGTAGCAAATGACACCTTCTTCCATTACCATAATGGAGGCCAAGGCCATGGCCAAGGGACCTCCTTTTACAAAATGAGCCCCTCCTTATATAAGAGAGGAGGGAGGGATCCGTTGAGTACAAGTGGCCAAAGGCTTCATTAACTAAGATATTCTAAAAGTGGTAGGTAGTTGGGAAAATCAAAAAGGGAATCTTCATAAAGAGAGAGAGAGCTCTTGCACGTATCCAAAAGAGAGCTCTCATTTCTAAAATAAGGCAAGGGCTAAAAAGAAGCCTTTTACAAAAAAGAAGGGCAAGGTTGAGTTTTTATGGGTTTTCTCACATAAATAAGTAAGAGGGAGTTCCTATGAGGAAACTTATATACAAAAAGAAAAAATGGGAACATAGCCTTATATCTTCATAGGTCCTTCACAACTTCATGGTTCCAACAGATATGCTTGTAACCTTTCAGAGTTTATAAGTACTCTTACTTCAAAGATGAAATTAGCCTTGCTATTTTGTAAACAAAGTTGAGAGAAAAAATAGAGACAAAGATAAATGCATAAGGAAAGATAGAGAACTCAAATTCTCAAATTGCCTAGAGTAATTTAGTTACAATGATGGTGTTTTCCACCTATGTTCTTCCAATGTGGAGCTTGGATGGGGATCTAGATACACTAGATGAAGTGCTTATTAGCACACAATGCTCTATAAAGCTCAACATGGGCCATGATTATAAATCTTTTACAAGGGAATTTGGCATAGATAAACATATTCATGAGATAAAAAATAGTCGGAAAAATATTCAATATGACAATATTTCCATGACCATAAGTCCTACTGTCTCAGCCATATGGGCTGACGATATAGGCCCCTCAGATCTCGTAGAAGGGGACAAGCCCCCCTCTGCACTTCCTCCATTAAGGTTCTATGGGAAACCTTCACGGAACCACAAGGCCTTTATTTTTTCCCTGAATGGAAACCCAATGGCCCAAAAATTTATGCCCTACCTAACCTAATGAATAGGCTCACAACAATTGACTATTATCATCAATGGTCACATATAGACCTCATCTAACTCGGAAGTTTGGGTTCCACAAACTTTTGGGCTCTCACAATGGCTTCTCCTCATAATGGGAGCCTTAGAACTTAGAGCCCCATGGATCACTTGAGGTTGGAGTATTGAGTATATCTAACACCTCGCATCAATGTCCACCCTATAGTGAACTACCTCATTGGTCAAATGCCAAGCATTGGAAAGTGTCGATGAAGTTGCTCTCTCCCAACGAGCCTTGTGGAAGGTGTCTAATCCATTTTGTTTAGTTGGACAATAGCTTATCTCCACGAACCTGTCTTCAGTCAACTCAAACACATATCATATTGAGTCTCTATGTGCTTGATATGTGCATGGAAAACAAGATTCTTAGCAATGGCCATGCAACTTTGATTATCATACTTCAACCCTGTAGCCTCTTGTCATTGTATTCCTATGTGCCATAAGATCCTCCTCAAGTATACTGCTTCACATGCTGCAACACATGCTACTTTGTACTCAACTTGAATAGAATACAATGCTACAGTCAATTGCTTCTTACTAATCCAAGAGAAAATCTCATATCCTAAAGAAACAAAATATCCACAAATTGATTTTCTCGTATCGATATCTCTCACCTAATCTGAATTATAGTATCCAACCAGAGATGATCCTTCTGTTGGAGTTGAGGTTAATGAAAGCACATGAATAGCACAAGGAAGAAGAAGAAGCTTGGAGCACAACACACAATAATGAATGGATTACCTATTAGGGTTATAGATGTATATACAAGCCACGAGAAAAAATCCTTCTAAAGAGGGAAAAATATGTTAAGATATCAAGCTCAACATGTGATGATCCAGGATGACACATATCATTTTTTCATTTCTCTGACATGTATAATGGTCACGCCGCTATATGTCAAGGATGCTTCATTGAGCTGTACTAGATTTATCTATCGAGAGTGATGGCACATTTTTTTCTTGCTAGCTCACTCATTCTCGAACATTAGATTTTTCCTTATGTAGTGATATTTATATATTGCACTTGTATTCTTGCTTTTAGGGTCATTCTTGTAGATTCCTTTCATGTAATAGAAGAAGAAGAAGAAGATCATTCTTCCTTGGCTCAATCTGAGTGTGTGCTCCTCTTTAATTGTGAGAGTGTGTGTGTGTGTGTGTGTGAGCTCTCTTCCTTATCTCCTTCCTCATGACATGGTATCAGAGCCAATGTGGCTGTAGAGAGCTCGTGGCGAAGGCCGAAGGCGTGGAGAAAGCGCGATTCACAAACGACCTCAGATTGCTACGAAAATTGGCATGAAGGTAGAAGACCTCAAAATATTTTCGACAGTTAACCCTTTGGGGTCACTTCTTATTGTCAGATTGAAGTTTATGAGCCATCTTGACCTCCATTTCAAGCCTGCAAGGTGGGCCCCATAGAAAAACCAAGTCAATTTGCAAAACTATAACTTGTGTCATGTTCGACAATACTCATATATTCCAAATCTAGAATTTCAAGTGATTCCGTGTATTGTTGATACACAAAAACTATGTTTTTTTGGGATCAAACTGTCACGTCATAGTGTAACAATGTTCAAGCAAAAGTGCTGCTTGTAGTGTCTTGCAGTGTTGTGAATAGCTATAGAAATGGAAAATGCAGATGGTGTGACTACACCCTAAAAATTAAAAGCATATGTGAGTCACTTGCATCTATTGGCATGAATGTAGATGATGATGATAAGGTGGAAGTATGCCTTCATGGTTTAGGAGCTGCATATAAGCAGTTCACAACTTCTATACAGACCAGGGAAAATATTCCTAATTTTGTTGATATGGTATCTATGTTGATTATTGAAGAAAAGAATCTTGGTGAGGACTCAAACTCCTAAGGAAAACCTAGTTCTCAGCAGGTATTCTACTCTCGCAGAGGAAGTGGCAGAGGTAGAGGCTTCAGAAGTGGAAGAGGACACAATAACCAAGACCAAGGTCAACAACATAATCATGCAAGAGGAAGAGGACAGTTTTGAGGCAGGGGGAGCCAAAGAGGTCGCAGAAATTTTCAAAGAAATGATTCAAGTAATGACAATAAAGGATGCTGGAATTGTGGTAAACCTGGACACTTTGAACGTGATTGCAGGTTCATTAGGGGAAAAAGTGAACCTTGCATGGGCCTTGTAAGGATCCTTAATTTTTAGGGATTAAAATTAATCTTGTAGTAGTTTAAGGGAACAGAATAAAATACTAGTGATATCGATAAATAAAATAATATTTCATATATTTCCCTTTTTGAATGGAGAAGAAAGACAATCACTAGCTATTGGACCCTCTAGATCGATGGCACCGATTAGTCGGCGTGGGTGTAGGGACCAAAATTTGTAGTTCTTGCTGTGATTGATCTCTGTAGAAAATTGGACCGTCGGATGCATGCCAAATCCAAGGGACAAGTGCAAACATGGCTAATCATAGCTCCACAAGAAGATGTGCCATTGGATTGCGCCTCCATCCAATGGAT
Organism: Ceratopteris richardii; assembly: GCA_020310875.1. Lineage (NCBI taxonomy): Eukaryota > Viridiplantae > Streptophyta > Polypodiopsida > Polypodiales > Pteridaceae > Ceratopteris > Ceratopteris richardii. The sequence goes on along the minus strand of CM035432.1, from coordinate 87,582,209 downwards.
TAGACTAAATCACACTTTGGCCTTTTGGGGGAGCACTCTGAGCCTTTGGATTATGGGCAAGATCGAATGGCTGAAAGCAAAATGCGCCCAAATTCAAATGCAAGATGATCTACTCCATCCAATTCGACGATGAATCAATGGTGTAGATTCTTGCGCGCCCTCTTCCAGTCGTTCTTTATGTGAGCCACATGATTGATGGCCAATCCAAGGGTCAATATTCATTCCCTCCTTGAATTTGGCAAAAAGACATGAACCCTTGGATCTTTGAGAACTACCAAGGGATATGATTGATTTCGTTGCACTCTCATACCACTCACGCCTAAAAAACCATGATTCCATAGCCGTTTTGGAGGATTTGAACACTAAGTAACAAGGGAAGCCTAGGCCTAGTCTATGTGATTGAGAGACTAGACTGTGGCAACCACCCTCTTCTCATTGGTCCATCACTAATCACTCCTTAATCTAAAATGCCCATGCAGGGTTCATGTTTTCCCCTAACGTGAAGAATAAAAATAACAGAAGGCAACAAAACAACTACGCATCCACAAGTGTAGATGATTCTGATAAGCTGTTCATGGTTCAACATCACATCATGAATACAATGTCTCTTGATGTTTCAAAACGGAATGCTAATGTCTCGTATGTTGATTCAGGTTCTTCAAATCACATGACTAGTCATGTGGAATGGTTTAGTACTTCTATGAAGCATACAAGAAACATAGCATTTTCTATGGAGGAGGGGAAGGTAAAACACCTTGTTGATGTGCTACATGTTCCAAATATAACAAAGAATCTAGCTTCTGTTGGACAAATGGTTGACTAGGGATTACAAGTGAGGTTCAATGTTGATGGGTTATATGTGGAAGAGTACAAACGCGATGGAAGATTGATTGCCAAAGGAAACAAAGTGGGTAGGATGTTGACCTTAAATGTGAAAATTCCTAAAATGAATGCAGCCATATTTGCAAAAGGTGCAGATGTTATTGCTGATATAGAGATCTGGCACAAATGAATTGGACATGCAAATTTGCAGAGGCTAAAATTGATGCAGTCAAAGGAGATTCTCAATGGACTACCAAATTTCGAGGTTGTAGAGATGCAAAAGGTATGTGCAACATGTCAAATTGGAAAACAGTCAAGAGCATCATTTTCCCATGATAAGCATGTTAGTGAGAACATGCTAGAAATAGTACATGCATACGTTTAGGGTCCTGCAAAAGACCACATCTATGGGTGGTTGCAAGTTTTATGTTACTTTCATTGATGACTATACATGGAAAGTATGGGTATATTTCATGAAAGAGAAGAGTAAGGTGTTCACTCACTTCCAAAATCTTAAGGCCATGGTGGAAAAATAGACATGGAAGTATATTCAGACATTAAGGTCTGATGGAGGAGGTGAATACATGTCAAATGAGTTCAACAAGTTTCTTAAAAATCATGGAATTCCATGTCAATTTTCATGTAGGTACACACCACAATAGAATGGCATTGCTGAACGCAAAAATAGACGTATTGCAGAAATAACAAGAGCTTTGATGGTTGAGAAGAATATGCCTCATTGTTATAGGGCAAAAGCTATGCATACTGTTGTATACATGATGAATAGAACTCCGAATGCTATTATACATCAAGTTACACCTGAAGAGAAGTTTACAGGTAAAAAGCCAAACTCATCGCATATGAAAGTATTTAGTTGTATTGCATGTTCCAAATGAGTTGAGGACAAAGCTTGATCCAGAAGTAGAAAGCTGTATCTTCATTGGGTACTCCCTTGAGCAAAAGGGGTATAAATGTTATAATCCACTCACATGAGAGGTGAAGGTAAGCAGAGATGTGGTGTTTGATGAAATGTCAAGCTTCTATGCAGATACCAAAGAAGGACTGAATCTTGAACCAAATGACAAAGAAAATGCTGAAAAACCAAGTGCAAAATCTCAAGTTTTGAGTGGACCGGATGCATCACCAAGCAATAGTTCCAATTCAAATCCATGGAGTGGAAGATTGCGTGGAAATTAGAGTCCAACAAATTCATCAAATACATCCAAGAAAGGTAAGGAAAAGCTTTCTATTGGTAGTAAAACATGTGCAGGTTTTGAAGATGTTGATGGAGATTCAAGCGGTTCAGAAAAAAATCTTGATGAAGAACTTGGATTGCCCTCTGTGAAGACTCCAGGAGTAAGAAAGGCATATGTAGATGATAGAGGGAGAAGTGACACAGGACCAATAAGACTCTGGGAGGATGCGGAATTCTGTGCAACAATTGACGTATGACATTTACATGGCTCGTCATTGTGCCTACATGACCAAGGTAATACAAGATGCTGAACTTTCTTGTTTTGAAGATGCATTTTGAAATGAAAATCGAGAAAAAGCTATGGATGAGGAGATGGCTACACTTTATGGAAACAAAACATGGAATCTGGTTCCATTGCCACAAGGAAAGAAACCCATAGGCTGCAAGTGGTTTTACAAGGTAAAGCACAATGCTGATGGTAACATAAGCAAGTACAAAGCACGATTGGTAGAAAAAGGATATGCACAAACATATGGCATTGATAATGAGGAAATATTCAGCCTTGTGGCTAAAATTTCTACTCTTAGAACACTTGTTGCATTAGCTATAGCAAAATGATGGACTTTGCATCAGATGGATGTGAAGAATGCTTTCCTACATGGTGAGTTACAAGAAGAACTATACATTGACCAGCCACAGGATATGAAGATTCAAAGCATCTAGAATATGTTTGCAAGTTGCAAAGGGCTTTGTATGGGCTGAGGCAAGCTCCTCGTGCATGGCATGCAAGGATTGCTGATTATTAACCACCATTGGTTTTTCTATGTGTGATGCAGAACATTCACTATATGCAAGGAAGGGTGATTATGGCATAACAATTGTGGCTATTTATGTTGATGAATTAATTGTAGGTGGTGATAATGAAGTAAGCATTAAAGATGTAAAGCAACTTCTTATGCAGGAATTTGACATGAAAGATCTTGAGTGTGCTACGCTATTTCTTGGGTATTGAGTTTATACATACAGAAATAGGTATATGGATGTCACAAAGGCAATATGCCTTGAATATGCTACAAAAGTATGGTATGGCTGGTTCCAAGCCAATTTCTATGCCATTAGATCAGAATTTGAAGTTAAATACTACATCCAGTGAAGCATTGGAAAATGCTACTATGTACAGGAAAATTGTAGGAAGCTTGATATATCTCATAATTACGAGGCCTGGTCTCAATACATTTGGAATTGAAAGTCAATTTATGCAGGTTCCCAGGAAGCCACATTTGGATGCTTTGAGGGGCACTCTACGTTATGTGAGTGCTACTTTGGATTATGCATTGTTTTATGAAGCTGATGTAGATTTGTAGGTTCATGGATACACCGATGCAGATTGGGCTGGTAGCATTCCACATAGAAGATCTACTAGTGGTTTTCTATTCTCACTTGGGAGTCCAGCTATTACATGGAGCAACAAGAAGCAACCCACTATTGCTTTATCGAGTACAGAGGCTGAGTATAAAGTTGCTCCAATGGCAGCATGTGAGGCATCATGGCGCTAGATGCTACTTGCAGGTTTAGGTGTGGAAGTGCAAAATCCTATCAGCATCTATTGCGATAATCTTAGCAACATACAACTAGCATGGAACCCTATTTTTCATGCTAGAACAAAGCATGTCAAGGTACATTATCACTTCATTAGAGAGAAAGTATTAGCAAGTGATATTGATCTTGTTTATGTGAGAACAGATGAGCAGGTTGTTGATATTTTCACTAAAGCACTTGGAGTAGAGAAGATGAAGAAGTTTTAGAAGATTCTTGGATTAGAGGATATGATATTGAGCTTGAGAGGGAGTGTTGGATATCAAGCTCAACATGTGATGATCTAGGATGACATGTATCAATTTTTCATTTCTCTAACATGTATAGTGGTTACACGAGTATATGTCAGGGATACTTCATTGACCTGCTAGATTTATCTACCGAGAGTGATGGCACATTTGTTTCTTGTCTGCTCACTCATTCGTGGGCATTAGATTTTTCCTTATGTACTGATCTTTATATATTGCACTGGTTCTATTCTTGTTTTTAGGGTAATTCTTGTACATTCCTTTTATGTAATAGAGGAAGAAGAAGAAGATCATTCTTCCTTGGATCAATCTGAGTGTGTGCTCCTCTTTGATTGTGAGAGTGTGTGTGTGCATGTGAGCTCTCTTCCTTATCTCCTTCCTTGTGACAAAATATATGCTGGTGGTCCTAAGTATGTTCACACACATCAGTACCAAAATATATCAACAAATATCCCCTAGGAGTGATGTAGTGAATAAGGAGCTGGTATTCATATGTAAGGAAGTGCCAAGTTGTGTGGAAAGAGATCAATCCACAAAAGGAAGTAACCTTAAAGATTTGTAGAAAGCTTCAAAATTCTCCCGAGGCATAGCCTTTGGTGAAAAGATATGCAATGTTATCTTGTGTGGGCATGTATGCCAAATTGATCTGTGTAGTAGTGAACCTCTCCCTAACATAATGATAATGCACCTCAATGTGATTTGTGCGAGCATGGAACACATGGTTCCTCACAACTGTCAATGCGCTCTCACTGTCAATGAAGATGGTGGTGGCAGAAGACTAACCAACACCCAAATCATCCAAAAGGCATATCAACCATACACACTCAACAGTCACTGTGAAAGATGCCCTATACTCAACCTCACAACTAGAAGTGGCCACAATGGGCTGGTTCTTCCTCAACCAACATATGCATGAGCTACCAAGCATGAAGCAAGAACCATTAGTGGGCACACAAGTGTCATAGCAACCAACCCAATAAGAGTCATACAAAGCATGTAAATCTTGTAGTAGTGATCCCCCTTGGGATACAACAATCCAAGCATCCAGGTACTGTTGGAACATCAAGCTTACACTATGCTTGAGGTGGATTTGATCTACATCAAAGGCTATAGCATTGAAATAATATCTGTTGGAGAGTTCTTTTTCTTATGCTCATTTATTGTATTTTTTGAGAGATTTTTGATGGTTCATTTACCGTTGTAAAAGCCTTGAGCTTTACACATGTAAGGGTAGAAAGATAAAGCCCAAATCCCACGAATTTGTGGTGGTTGAATTTGCATTCAATCAAGCAATCAAATCATCTAAAAGTAGATCAAACTAGATCTTCACTTTTCCTAGATTGTAGGAAAGTGAATTGATTCCCTCCAACAACCATTCCCACCTTCATTTGAATTCAAACTTCACTTATAGAAGTCTTGGAACACTCCTAGAGTCTATATAAAGACTTGAAATCACTTGTACATTACATGGAAGCAATATACATACACTTGTGACTATCATTGTCTTGCTCCTTCAATTCTCTGCATCATCTTCTTCACCAATAGTAGTCTTGCAGAGGCTACTGCTCTCTCTCTAGAGGTCAAAACTGAGTGGAAGATGGCTCATTGAAAAGAAATTAGTGTATAGTTTATGCTTATAAATTTTCATAGCATTTGGTTCAGTAAATTGGGAGCAATCTGAGTTTCTCTATGTCAGGGTCAATTTCTACATATTCCTGAAAAATAGGAAGTACCACTGGTAAATGTCTCATTCATTCCTATAGCATATTTTGCTTATTCCTTATAATTTTGTGCATTCTATACACTCAAGCCTATGTGCATCACTCCCATAAAAGGATCTTTTCTAATTCTAATCACGCTGGTCGCTATGGGCATTTCAAGTTCATTGTCTCTTCCATAGATAGTAAGTTTTTTGAGCTAGTTGACCCGCAAACCTATCTGTTTTGTATTGATTCATTCTCCTTGATGCTCCAAGGTACATAGTGTGTTTCTTTGCACTTATCACATGCTTATAAGGTCTATTTGAGTCTCCATAAGCTCTGGTCTTGTGCCCGTTGACTAGACCAAACTTTGTCGCTTTGAAACACATTTTTTTACCTTCTACAAGCTTCTCCAAGTTCTTTCAGTGGTATCAGAGCTAGATCAAGATGGGTGATGGATTTCCATCAATGATCGAGAAGCTTGATTGACACAACTACGCGGCTTGGCAAATCAGGATGGAGGCCTATTTGAAAGGTAGAAATCTTTATGGAATTGTAGTAGGTGATGAAGCTATGCCTATTCCAAGATCCAAAGGAGGACCTACACAAGAGGAGACAGATAAGCTCACACTTTGGTGTGCAAGGGATGCTCAAGCAAGGTCGTATACATACTAAACTCTATCTCTGACTTTCTATTACCACATATTAGAGGATGCAAGACATCTCAAGAGAATTGGGATGCCCTCGAGACTTTGTTTTCTGCTAGTACCAAAGCAAGAAAGAATCATCTTTGGAGCGAGTTCAACCAAATGATAATGAAACCTAAACAAACCATCACAGAGTTTGTTACCAAGGTCAAGGAGGTTGCAGATCAGTTAGCATCCATTGGAGAGCTGATTGAAGAAGATGTCATCATGAGGCAAATTCTCAGTGGCACTCGAAGTGATAAGCAATGACAATCCTTCACGATGGCTCAAGATCTCATCATGGATGTGCAAACTCCAGACTTCAACATCTTTCTTGGACTACTCTTCAATCAAGAAGCCAACAATAGCATAAAGGAAGGTAACTCTTATCATGGTAATTCAACTAGTGCTCTATATGCAGATAAGAAGGATAAGAAGCAGAAAGGCAAGAAGAAGGAAGAAGATGAAGAAGAGACGTCCCAAGCCAACTTCACAAGCAAGAGCAAGTGGAAAGGGAAGAAGAAAGGACTAAAGAAAGACAAAACCAAAGGTCAGAATGTTCAACCTTGTGCCATATGCGATAAGACCAACCACACCACTCAGAATTGCTGGTTCAATGGGAAGACCCAGAAAGGAAGTGGAAGAGGTGGATATGGCAGCAATAGAGGCAGAGGTGGACACAACTTCAACAATAACAATAGAAGCTATAATAAAAGGGACTACAACAATTATTCAGAAGATCAACCACATGAAGACTCATTGCTTCTTATGAATCTAAGCCACAAAGAAGGTAACGAAGATGATCATTTGTTCTACATAGATTCAGGATGTTCGAATCATGTTGTAGGCAACATTTCTCTTCTATTGGATTTGGAAAATCCAAAGCATAGACATGAAGTGCAAATAGGGGATGACACAAAGCACAATGTGGAGAAGATTGGTAATGTCAAATCTTCCAATGGCAGGAGAAACATTCTAAGTAAGGTTCTCTATGTACCCACCATCACTAAAAACCTAATAAGTGTAGGCCAAATAGTTGAAAAAGGCTTGTAGGTTAGGTTCACCCAACATGGAGCTTTTGTGGAAGATCCATGTCAAGGCTTCAAAAAAGCCCGAGGTGAGAAGCATGGTAGGCTCTTTACTTTTGAAGTAGGAGAAACCAGGAACATAGCTCTATTCAACTTTGGGTCTCAAACCCTAAGTGAGCTTGAAGTGTGGCATAAGAGACTTGCTCATGTGACCTTGAAGGATATATGTTGGGATCAAAGTGTTCTAGGACTGCCGATCATATCAAAGCAACACATGATCAACAGGTGTGATGCATGTCAGATTGGGAAGGCATAAAGACAACCATTTGACCACAAAGGCTACATCCACAACAACTTATTGGACTTAGTACATACAGATGTATGGGGACCAATTCAAGAACCTTCATTGGCAGGATCAAGGTATTATGTCTCATTTATTGACGACCATAGTCGATGGACTTTTCTATACTTTATCAAGAGTAAGAATGAAGTGTTTGATTGGTTCAAGAAGTATCTTGCACATGTGGAGAATCATACAGGCAGATCACTAAAGAAGCTCAGATCTGATGGAGGGGGAGAATACTTCTCCAAAGAGTTTGATGAATTCTTGTAGGACAAAGGTATCAAAAGGGAAGTGACTAGTAGGTACTCTCCTCAAATAAATGGAATTGCAAAGAGGAGAAACAAGACACTGGTTGGATCAGCCCAAACAATGCTTGAAGAGAAGAAGTTGCCACATTATCTATGGACAAAAGCTATTTCAACTGCTGTGTACATTATCAATAGACTACCATCCAAATCACTTCAAGGTATGAATCCTTATGAAGCATGGCATGGAAGAAAACCTAGTCTTGGACATTGCAGGGTTTTTGGTTGTTTAGCTTATGTTCATGTACCATCACCAATAAGAGGTAAACTAGATGAAAGGGCAACAAAGGTAGTGTTTATTGGATGTGATTCAACTCAGATGGGTTATAGGTTCTTCAATCCTTCAACCAAGCAATTCACTACAAGTAGAGATGTTGTGTTTGAAGAACATAGGTCTTGGTATGATGAAGACAAAAAAAAGGTAACACTACCATATGATCTTGATTCTGACTCTTATCAATTAGGAAGCAAGCATGATACACAGGTCCAGAATCCAAGAAGTGATACAGACGATGACCAAGATGAAAGAGAAAAGGATTACAAGCTATGGAAGTCAAGAGGCAAAGCAAAGATGCAAGAGGTTGGAGAATGTTCCAAACAAGCACCTAGAAGATCAGCAAGAGAGAAGAAACAACCAAAAAGGTATGGATATGATTCCACATTTGTTAAGAAGCATTCAATCTACTTGGCAAAAGATTCAATTTCAGAGGAACCCTCAACCTATGGAGAGGCAAAGGGAAACCCTAATTGGGAAAAGGCCATGAACGAAGAGATAGATGCATTAAAGGAAATGGACACTTGGGATTTGGTTCCAATGTCACCGAATCAGAAGATAATTGGCTGCAGATGGGTATATAAAGTTAAAAGAAACTCAGATGGATCGGTTTGCAGGTACAAGGTAAGATTAGTTGCCAAAGGATGCTCACAAACTCATGGTATAGACTATGAGGAAACATTCTCACCAGTTGCAAAGATGACTACAATTAGGACATTGATAAGTGTAGCTGCTGCAAGGAATTGGAGACTCCTCCAACTTGATGTGAAAAATGCATTCTTAAATGGTTGGATAAGTGAAGAGGTATACATGTCACAACCACCAGGTTTTGAAAACCCTAATCATCCATCTTATGTTTGCAGACTTAAGAAAGCATTGTATGGATTGAAACAGGCTCCTAGAGCTTGGAATTACAGGTTGGTTACATATCTTCAAGATCAAGGGTTCAAAGCTAGCAGCTCAGATCCTTCTCTATTCATCAAAAGGGATCACAATGAGGTTATCTATCTATGTGTATATGTCAATGATATTATTGTGACAGGTGATGATCTAAATGGCATTCAAAGGATCAAGAGACACATGCAAGAGGAGTTCAAGACCTACGTGAGCTCACACATTTCCTAGGTATGCAGGTGATTTACACAGATGAAGGAATGTATTTGACTCAAAGAAGATACATTCAAGATCTTCATCTCAAGTTCAAAATGGAGAACACTAAACCTGTAGGTACACCTTTGGAGATGAATCATAAACTAAGTGTTTATGAAGGTGAGAAAATTGAAGACATTAAAGAGTATCAAAGCTTGGTAGGTAGCTTGATATATGCTACTCATACAAGGGCAGACATCTCATATAGTGTGGGAGTGCTTAGTGAGTTCATGCACTCACTGAGAAGATCACACATGGGTGGAGCTAAGAGAGTACTTAAGTATCTCAAAGGTACAATCAATGAAGGTATATTCTATCCTTACCCTTCAGATTTGGAGATCAAAATCTACTTAGATGTAGATTGGGTAGGAGCTAAGGATGATAGAAAAAGTACATCTGGTTACTTAGCATTTGCAGGTTCGAAGCTAGTGTCATGGAGTTCCAAGAAGCAACCAACAATTGCTTTATCCCCAACGGAAGCAGAGTATAGAGGCTTGACCATAGCAACTCAAGAGGCAAGATGGTTAAAAGCATTGTATACAGATTTGGGACTTGTGAGTTCCAAACCTCACATATTTGGAGATAATGTAAGTTCCAAGCATCTAGCAGAAAATCCTATTTTCCATGTGAGAACCAAGCACATAGAAGTCCATTACCACTTCATCACGGATAAGCTCATGGCAAAGGATATTGAAATTTCTTTTGTTCCAACTGAAAAGCAAGTAGTAGATCTAATGACAAAGGCACTTGATAGAATAAAGCTTTGTAGATTCAAAGCTATGGCAGGTATTCAACCTATTAGAGAATGAAGTTCAAGCATACTTTAGCTTGAGGGGGAGCTTTTGGAACATCAAGCTTACACTATGCTTGAGGTGGATTTGATCTACATCAAAGGCTATAGTGTCGAAAGAATATCCGTTGGAGAGTTCTTTTTCTTATGCTCATTTATTGTATTTCTTTGAGAAATTTTTGATGGTTCATTTACCGTTGTAAAAGCCTTGAGCTTTACACATGTAATGGTAGAAAGATAAAGCCCAAATCCCACGAATTTATGGTGGTTGAAGTTGCATTCAATCAAGCAATCAAATCACCTAAAAGTAGATCAAACTAGATCTTCACTTTTCCTAGATAATAGGAAAGTGAATTGATTCCCTCCAACAACCATTCCCACCTTCATTTAAATTCAAACTTCACTTGTAGAGGTCTTGGAACACTCTTAGAGTCTATATAAAGACTTGAAATCAATTGTACATTACATGGAAGCAATATACATACACTTGTGACTATCATTGTCTTGCTCCTTCAATTCTCTGCATCATCTTCTTTGCCACCAGTAATCTTGCAGAGGCTACTGCTCTCTCTCCAAAGCTTCAAATTGAAATCAAAATGGCTCATTGGAAAGGTATTAGTTTCTAGTTTATGCTTATAAATTTTCATAGCATTTGGTTCAGTAAATTGGGAGAAATATGAGTTTTTCTATCTCGGGGTCAATCTCTATGTATTCCTGAAAAATAGGAAGTACCACCGGTGAATGTCTCATTCATTCCTATAGCATATTTTGCTTATTCCTTATAATTTTGTGCATTCTATACACTCAATCCTATGTGTATCACTCCCATAAAAGGATTTTTTCTAATTGTAATCGCGCTGGTCACTATGGGCATTTGAAGTTCATTGTCTCTTCCAGATATAGTAAGTTTTTTGAGCTAGTTGACCCCCGAACCTATCTATTTTGTATCGACTCATTCTCCTTGATGCTCCAAAGTACATAGTGTGTTTCTTGGCACTTATCACATGCTTATAAGGTCTATTTGAGTCTCCATAAGCTCAAGGGCTGTTCTTGTGCCGGTTGGCTAGACCAAACTTCATCGCTTCGAAACACATTTTTCTACCTTCTACAAGCTTCTCCAAGTTCTTTCAGGTACCACTCAAATAGTGAAAGATGAACTTAACCACTTGCTAGTGCTTGATGCCTGGGTAATGCATAAACTTGCTCATCAATGAGATAGAAAACTAAATATCAGGCTAACTTATGCATAAGTAAATCAAGCATCCAATAGCCCGTTGATAGAGAACAACATCAAATGCATATCTAGCATCATGAAGACTCAACCATACACCTATTTCTATAGGAGTGGCAATAGGTTTGTAGTCTTCAAGGCCAAAAATCTACAATAATCTGTCAATATATTTTGTCTGACACAACGCTATGCCCCATCAATTTGCATAAATTGAATGCTCAAATAATGATGCAAATTCCACAAATCTGACATCTCAAAAGAGGCATGCAAATCAGCCTTAAAATCAGTAATATGCTTCTCATTATGACTAGTGAGCATCATGTCATCAACATGGACAACAATGATCACAAGCATATCATTTGCACGCTTAACATATAAGGTGCTCCCAATTGGACTATTCTAAAAACCATGTGCAATCAAGTAGGCATGTATCTTTTCATACGGAGCACATGGTGCTTGCTTCAAACCATATAATGCCTTTTTCAATCTGCACACTTTGTTTTCATGCCCTTTCTCCACAAGACCATGGGGATAAAATACATACACTTCTTTATGTAAATCATGTTTAGAAATGTAGTTTTAATGTCCAAATGATGTACATTCCAATCATGATGAGCTACAAGTGCAAAAATGCTACAAAAGGTAGTCATTCAACATGTGGGTGCAAAAGTTTTTGGAAATTTAGTAGGCCCATAACTAATACCACACGTCCATAGTTCCATAGATCGGGATCTAAAACACAGATTTCAACAATCTTCTAATATTAACAAAACATGAATATTCCCCACTTAATCATACAAATGATGAGACAAAGATAGAGAAAGATTAGACAACATGTGTAAAGTGTTACATAAGTCACTGCTTACTCACACTATCATATATACAAATGTCAATTTACAATGTGGAAGGAAAACTCTCAACCACTCTATGTGAATAAAAATAGATGGATGAGTGAATGTACAAATGTAACAAACTTATTCAGATGTATGGACAGAAATCTGAATATATATGAGATGTGTGACCTAATAGGTTGTACAAGAGTGAATATGAGTGACAGAAAGAGGAAGGATCAATCTAAAACTGATAATCAGCAAACCCTCATCTAACTTTAGGCTAAACCCTCATCTAACTTTAGGCTAAGACCCTAAGTCAGATACGTGTGTGAAAAGATCACATACTTACAAAAGTAACAAAGAATGCTAACAAGTTTGCTGCCAAGAATCCTCAAACTCATATGAACATACCTTCTCGAACACCTCATCCAAATATGAATAAAGCATACATGTACTGATTCTCTTGTACCTATGCCAAATAGGACTCGTGATATGGATGCCACTGCCTCCATAAACTCCAAGTAGTACTTGTGTGCATAAAGAGAATATGTACCTAAATTCTTAACATAAGATGTAAATCTTATGTTAACCAACATCCAATGTCTTTGAAGTAACCCGAAATCTTCATGTAGAAGACAATCTTCAAATACATCATGTGAATGGCTGATCCACACCACCAAGCTGCTACGGGATAAATCGTCTCCATAAGCAAGAGTGTGAGCACACTCTTCTTCTCCAAGAAGAACTCCATAGCCACTCCTCAACATGCTCCAAGATAGCAACATGGTTGCCCCATGTGCTAAGAAGCACCACCTCTATTGAGGTACCAAAGCTTGTGTTGCAATAGGTGTAGGATATCTAAACAATGAGCCAATGGCTTCTTATGTAGCTTTGATTACCCTCCAAAAGCTCATACGAAAAGCTTATATCAGAAATCTTAACACTATACGATCGCTATGAAAAAAAAACTCTATTGTGAATATGCGATGGGTGTTCTGTTGAAAAGTATATTCAAAAAGCCAAATCTAAAAGATATCGTGATCTGCACTGTTTGCCATCCGTGGGACTCGAACCCATGCCCTATAGATGGGAGTCAATTGTCTTATCCACATCGCCTAACGTCGTTTGCTTGTAGAGGGAGTGTTAGAACACTCTATACATGCTGTATACTATGAGAAAAATTTGACCAATGGACATTGTTTCCAACAATCCCCCCTACAATGTCATATTGGTACAAATTGAACTGGATAAGAAACTTCATTCATCTGCAAACTGACATAAGTTTCAAACTTGTACTCCCCAAATTGATCTTCAATCCTTTTCTTCAAAAATCTTCTTCAAAATTGAATTTGAATTTCTTCAAACTTCAAACACCTGAACTTGTTGAATATGAACCATAATACTTGAGAAAATATGCAATCTAGATATCCAATAATGTACACATCAAGCAATCACTGCTTGACAACTAATATAGCATGTACTGATTCTGAACCTGCTATCTCCTATCTTCTGAAACGTGAAAACATACACTAGGATCCACATATTTGCATTTACCTTGCGAAAGGTTTCTCAATGTACTTTTGCTGTGTCATGCAGATACACTAAACAAAATGAGAAACTGAATCCTGGGACTTGTGACTGACAACTCACAACGTAGTGTATTATGAACACTGTTGGTTCATCTCCGACTGTACTCAAGTCAAGTCAAGTCAAGTCAACTCAACTGAAATCAACTCATGAGTCTTATAAAAAAATCTATGATGTCATCATGTCTTCATCCTTGTTCAATCTGTAAATCCTTCATACCTCTTTCGTTCAGAATCTGGTATAAATATATATGTGTGCACCTCTCGAACATACCTCTCTGAAATATCAAGCTTCTCTTCAATAGAACTCTAGAACTTTCTCCTGAACAGGAACACCTAACAAGAACTTTCTCCAGACATTCTCCTTCTTCTTTCAAAGTTGGAACATAAAGAGAAACTGACAAAGGAAATGTAGGAATACCTGATATAGGAATACCTAGAATACTTATAGGTATTAATCTACATTCTTTCACATATGGCTGAAAATTGGGCTAGCACTTGACTATCCACCTTTAAAAAGAGGTAACAAAGTATCATACACATCTTTGCTCTCTTTAGTACAGGAAGTAATGGCTATTCATAAGAAGATGGGTCATAACTTCAAATAGTAGTAAATGCCCATTCTCTATTTAGCACAAGAGTTGCATACTCTATTTTAGCTATAGAGGCTTTTGCAACGACCATTCCAACCTCTTTTTTCTTTTCCTCTTTTGCAGCCAATTTTGGAAAACTCTTTATGACATGATCATTACCTTTAGAGTATTTGCAAGATTGTTTCTGCTTCTTTGTTTTCTTCTCGTCTTTCTCTTCCTTCTTTGACTTTGTAGCATCAGCAGATTTTGTCTTACTAGTAGACGAGCTCCATTTACCTTTGCCCTTCTGACTAGCTAAGAAAGCTTGATTTGCAACACACATAATGGACCTATTCTGCCTGGATTGCTCTTTTTAGAACAAAACAGAGACTAACTCCTCAAATGTTAAGGCATATGGATTGCCTTTCATCATCACTTGAAGAGTAAAAGAATCACTGTGATATGAATCTTGAAGACCATTTAAAACACTCTCCACAAGTGACATGTCTCACAAGACTTTGTCAGCATAAATCTTTTCCTTCAAATCTTTGATCTTTGTCAAAAAAATCTCCATAGAATCTCCTTCATTCATATGCTTACAATGCAACTGTTTTCAAAGGTAAGCAACACGAGCCTCATTTGTTACTTTGTACATAGTGGTAAGTGCATCCCAAGCATCCTTTACTATTTTGCAAGAACGAATATGAGGGATAATGGCATGTTTGATAGACAAAGATATCAATGCATGTGCATGAGCATCTCTGCCATCCCAAGGAAGTTTTTTTGTAGTGGCTACAATAGGAACCGGAGCACAAACACGAATTTGAAGATAATCATCTTCAAGGCCATGTGTGTCACCTTCATTAACTATATTTGGAGGTCTAGTAGGTTGTTTTTCAACACCCTGCACAATATTCCACAGTCTTTTCTCTAGTTTACCTGATGCATCATATATGCCCACAATGGATGATTAGTACCATCCAAATTGTCCTCAATAGCCAACATATGGAATACATTATTACTTAAAGCCATGGCTACTATTTAAAATACCTTGATGCAGAAAAATGACTCTCTCAAAAAGTTGAATAGAACTACTCTATCAAGTTTTGCTAAATATGTAGTAGACTTTGAGACGTGTGTACTAGTGAACCAAAACTTGTATATATCTTTGGCACAAAAAGACAAAATTCCATGCATAGCCATTGTGATAGTGCATTCGGAGGTGAAAACGAGCTCAGATCAAAACTTTGACACCACATAATGAATCTATTTTGAACTCCTAATCATCTTGAGTATGCTTACCAAATTCTATACGATTCTGAGACTCTAATTGGAGGGGTGTCGATGAAACCCTAGATGAAGAGGAGACCTACTTTGACACCAATTGTTAGAGTTTGAGGTCTATGAAAGCACATGAACATCAGAAGGAAGAAGAAAAAGCTTGGAGCACAACACAATACTAAATGTATTACCAAGTGAATGTACAAAGATAAGTAAACCATTAGGGTTATATGCATATATAAAAGTTGGGGAAAAAAACCTCCTAAAGAGGGAAAAAAGTACCCCTGGTTGTCCTAAGTGTGTTCACACACACCACTACCAAAATATATCAACACGTTCTTCATAGCTAATACCATAAGCAATGGTTCCTTTCACATATCGGAGTATCCAAATGCGTGCATTCCAATGCATTTGGCAAGGCTTATTAGAGAACTTGCTTACCACTCCAACAACATAAGAGATATTTGGTCTGCTATTATTGCACAAGTAGATGGACTTCCAACTCGTTTCCTGTATCTTCCAATATCCATTGGAGGTGAAGTATCTTCAATAGATAATTTTGTCTTGATCTCCATAGGTGTATGAATTTCCTTGCAATCCTCCATGTCGAATGCCTTCAAGTTCTATCTTGCATACTTTTGTTGAGAGATGAAAATCTTCCCCGATTCTTGCCAAACTTCAAGACCTAAGCAATAATGTAATAAACCCAAGTCTGTCGTTTCAAATTCAAAACGCAAGGCACTTTTGTTTGTTCAAGAAGAGCATCATCATTTATTGTAATCGCAAGATTATCACATAGAGTACAAGCACAATTTTCTTCCCTCATCTCTTCAGAACATACAAGTTAGCATCACAAGCACATCTTTGTAAACCTAGATCTAAGAGATTATCTATTCATTGGTATCATGCTCTAGGGGCTTCTTTCAACCCATATAATGCCTTTTTTAGCTTACATACCTTCTTCTTTGAATGGGCAGCCTCAAATCCTGGTGGATAAGACATATATACCTCCTCCATGAGGTCTCCATTTAGGAATGCTAATTTTATATCCATGTGATAGATT
The DNA here is from genome assembly GCA_020310875.1 of Ceratopteris richardii. Classification (NCBI taxonomy): domain Eukaryota; kingdom Viridiplantae; phylum Streptophyta; class Polypodiopsida; order Polypodiales; family Pteridaceae; genus Ceratopteris; species Ceratopteris richardii. The sequence continues at coordinate 87,565,507 of CM035432.1, read as the reverse complement.
GTCCATTGTTCATGCATAGCAACAACTAGTACCACACGGATATTAGTCGTCTTTGCAGTCAAGGCAAATGATTCATAAAAGTCAATCCCTTCAACTTGTGAGTAGTCCTATGCAACAAGTCTTGCTTTTAACCTCTCTAAAGTACCATCAGCCTTGTACTTTAGCTTCCACACCCACTTGCTGCCAATGACTTTATGCTTAGGGGTTGATCCACTAGCTCTCAAGTTCCATTCTTCATGATATTGTTGTATTCTATTTGCATGGAAGCTCTCTAATTCCAATCATGGAGTGCCTCTTCCAATTGGTTGGTTCCTTGCTTGTTCTTGAATGAGCTCAACCATAAGGGCTGTATTTAAAATATGGGCACTTGCCTATATCTGTTCCTCTACTCTCTATGATTGCCTCAAACCATCTGCAACCTGCTCAAGACTTGAGCAATAATGCATAAGCTCAAGTCTATCATTTCAATCTTTGAACTCGAGGCATCTTTTTCTTGTTGAAGAAGGGCATGCTCATTTCTTGTAATCACAAGATCATCACATAGAGTACAAGCACAATTATGTTCCCTCCTCTCTTTAGAACATAAAAGCTAGCATCTAAAGCACATCTTTTGAAACCTAGATCCAAGAGATACTTATCTATCCATTGATATCATGCTCTAGGGTCTTGTTTCAACCCATACACCAGGATGTTTTGCACAAGGCACATCATGGTTATCATGCATGAATTTTCTTCTCAAATCATGGGAATCTAGTACACAAACCTTTCCTTTTTGTTTGACTATTCCATTCTCCTACGAGAAATTGGAATACCGAATGGGCTTGTTCGCTCTGCTAGGGGAAGAAACAAATGGAGCTTCTGTGTCTCCTATAATAGAGTCATCATTGATGGCTCTAGTAATCTGTAACAAATGTGGATCTTCCACTTGTGCTTTCTTTATCTCTTGAAGCAATGAGCTTTCTAGAACTATAAAGCTGTTTTGATACATTGTCCATGATAATGCATCAGCTAACATATTCTCTTTGCCTCTTCTATACAAGATTTCCATGTGAACTCTTGCATGAGCTCATCCCAACAAGCCTGTCTACCTCAAAGATCTAGCTAACTACAAAAGTACTTAAGTGTATGGTGATCTATGTATACCTTAAAGTTAGTACCATAAAGATAGTGTCTTTAGACTTTAAGTGCATGCACCACTACATACAACTCTTGTTCATGCAGTGGCCAATTGCATTGTACACTACCCAATCTCTTGCTTTCAAAAGCTATTGGCCTTCCATCTTGGATCGAAACTGCCCCTATGGCTATGCCACTAGCATCTATCTCTAACTCAAAGAGTTTCTATGGATCTATCACTTGAGTATATGAGCTCTAAAACAACTTGTTTCATAGTATCAAAACTATCTTGCTACTCTTACTTCCATGCAAATGGAACTTTGCCTTGAAGCAAGTTCATCATGGGCACTGCTGTCAACGGATAAGAAAAGATTAATTTTTGATAGAAATTGGAAAGTCCTAAAAATGATTGTAACTACCTCTCATCCTGAGGAGTAGGCCAAGCTAAAATAAGTAAGACCTTCTGGGGATCCATTTGAACCCCATCGACTGAAATCACATATCCTAGATATTCTATCCTCGAAAGAAACGACTGAGTCTTCTCCGGATTTATATACAATTGATTTTCTTTTAAGTTATTCAATACTTATCTTAGATGATTCTCACTATCCTATAGTCAAACAAATATTTCATCCAGACATGTGGTGGATGTTCTTCTATTCCATGGATGAATAGAAGGCATTCCATTTTTTTTTTCTCTTTTGTTCTTGATTCCTTTGAATCCTAAGAAACACGATGTCCTATAGAAGGATGAACTTATTCTTATTCCTTCCTTTAGCATTATTGACGTTGACACATATAAAACTTTATTAATTTTGAAAATTCTTTCTTATTGACTTGTGTCCTTGTCAATCATGTTTACTATTCCAATTTCTTGAAATAGCTTGTTTACAAATTGGTTGGGTATCCTCTCTGTGTAAACTATCAACGAACTTGGTACTTTCCACCCTTTCTATACACATAACTTGAATCCACTTGATCACTTTACTTGGTCACTATTTATGATGTACTATAAATAGAAACATCAAACTTGCTTCTCAACTTTTCTTCCACTTGGAACTAACTTTCTTACTTGTAGACCTTGCATTGTTGTATAATCACTCCTTGTTGGAGACAACCTTTCCTTGTCTAGAAAATGCAAACATTGCGTTGTTGTGTAATGACCCTTTACTAAGAGTCTTGATCACAACCTTTGCCTTGTTTGCTTATTGCAAACTGTGCCTTGCTATATAACCTTGTTCCCACTCCCTACTAGGGACTTAGACTATAATCTTGCCTTGTTTGCTCTTTGCAAACCTTGCCTTTCTGTATATCTTGGCCACTCTTGAGTATTTGACCCATAGACTTGCCTTATTTGCTCTCTTGGCGACTCTGGAGTTCTTGGCCTACAGACTTGGCTTGCTTGCTTAATGAAAATGAGTCCACCTAGGATCTCTATTATTCATTCTTAGGTAGATAGATAGATGGAACTACCCCATCTACCCATATTAAACTATTATAGAATCAACATATGATTCCTTATAGAATTGGAAACTTTAAAGTCTATGTCTCAACTCCTAAGTCGAGGAAGTTCTTAGATGACTTTTATTTGACTATTGCTAACTATGGCATTCTAATCAAACTTGATTTTCCTTGTCTATTCCACAAATTTGAAGTTTATTTTCTGGTGAAATAAACATCTTTGTTCTATACACCTAGAAATGTGCATTAGAGCTCATAGCTATGTAATTAAAGGAATTACTTATGAATTAGATACTTAATTTATAAGGATCCTAAACTTGTAGGTGTTCATAGAGTTCTTTTTTAAGGTGTCAAATTACCTTGAGACCTCTTACTCTAAGTCTATAACTCATAAAACTTGGGTAAAAAACTAGCCCTGGTCTCGATTTGTCCTTTCTACAAAAAGGGCAATTTTGTTTACTAACTTAATTGAGATTGTTTTATTTTTATCCTTATCTCTTTTTGTTAAATCTAACATTATTCCTTTTGATCAGAATGATACTTATATTATGGAATCTTTGAGGATGAACGATCCTCTATTCTAGGTTCTAACTAGACATCTTCAAACGTTTAGCTCTGAAACTACTAAGTTCCTTATTCTAATGACCTTGACAACAATAGCCCTTATCTTAAGAATGCCCTTGGGCTTATCCTTTGAGTTAATTTTTTTTCAAATAGTGATATCTACTAGATATCCACAAGATTATACAATTCTTTGATCAAAATGCTACGAATCATTCATCTTGATCATTATATAGTTTGGATATTCTATCTATACTTAAAATAAGTAAGTGGCAAGGGAAAATAAATAAATCCCACCTTTGCTTAATGGAACATGAAGAAATAAGAAACTTTTAGTATGTTTTGTATTCTTGAATGCATATGCATACTAATTTTCTAAAAATTTATGCAACAAAACAACACACTTTTGAAAACTAGAAAAATTATTCCAAATAATCGACTAGCAATTTCCATGATAACAGTGTCAAAAGGCACAATCGAACTACAAATAGACAAAAAGGGGATTACGCGCCCTAAAAATTCTGTATTCCTCTCCTCGCTAACCTGCAAGAAAATACTTACATGTCCCTACAATGAAGAATACATGCACTGTGAACTACAAACCACATCTTAACTACGCATATAGTCTAAGTATTATGCAGAATTTGCATGTCCTATATGCAATATCATGAAAAAGAAAGCAACAATGCATATAAATTGACAAAAGCCTTATTTGGAGGTTCAAAAAGTAAGTTGGAAGTATGTACAAGTGCTGAAGATTGTCCACCCTTCATCAGAATAGCTTTCCAAAACTCATCTAATAGTCAATGCTTCAAAACTATGGTCGAAAAGGGTCATTGAAGATGAATAGGAAAATTCAAAACTCTAAAGAGGATTGAAAACGAAGCCAAAGTATGGGTTGCAACCACTCTCTGAAAAGAGCTCTAAGAGAGCTTGCCAGAACAAGAGAAATCTCCAAATTTGGAGTTGATATGCCCACATTAGGGCCAAATAAGTGAAGCTATATCATATAAATTAACTAAGTGAACAAGCTTCTAGCTATGGCTTCAAGACCACTATGAAAATCAATTAAAAAATGACCCTGTATACATCCCCTCTAGCCATGAAGGCATGCATGCACGGGTCTTTAATTGCATATGTAGAAAAGAACGAGAGTAGACTGCCTATATTTATAGTTGCATCATTGTATCATTTTCAACATACGAAATAGAAGACCCCAAAAATTTTTGAAATTAAGCACAAATTTTCTTCTTTAATTCCCATGGTAGTACATCAACGATTTTGTAAATGCTCTAGAGGAGTCTGCTAGATAAATAATCCAATAAAATTTTAACATTACCTTTGTATATTAGTAGGAATTTAGTGATTTACAAAAATAGTATCACTCTTGTGTGAAAGGACCATTTTTGGGAACAAGACTTTGTGAAGACTTTTTGCCATTTTGAATGAGCAAGATGAAATGTTCGAATTTGCTTTTTCCCACTTGTGTATCTTCTTTTTTAGGAGCTTGTATGTGTATGTGATGCTTGAAATGTGTGTCTAGAGGTGTTATCAATCCCTTCCTCTACTGTTTTAGCCATTGTGGTGTGTGTGAGAAGCTTGGTGAGTTGTGGAGCAAGAGTTGGTGTTTCTCACCACTCTGTATTTTGCTCATGGCTCGAAATGTGTTTGTCAGATTAGGTTGTATCATTGGATGCATCCCATTGAGATCTTCGAAATGAACCTACTATTGACTATATTCAGGCTATTGGAGATGAGAGAAATGGCCTGATTTGTGCTTAGTATTGTAGCAAGTATCATGACATGTAGTATCCATGAAACATGTGACTTGAGAGGTAGTTCTAGCCAATTTACATGCATTGGTGGCACATTCATTTCATTAGCCATTGTGTATGCACATGTCCTCATACACTTGATATGTCTTTGTCCATGGATTGATAAATTAAATCGTGTATTAATCCACCACTATATGCACTTGTTGATGATTGAATTATAGTATTTTTCATCGCAAGCCTGTAAGATATTTTGAGCTTAGGTATACACATGTTTTTGGCATCATTTTCAGGGACAGGTTGGATCAAGGTGCCTATGTGATGGTTATTGCTATGATGTGAAGGTATTGTGTGCTAAGGAATGATTTCAGTTGTGTGGCAAGTCTCAATCATCTTGCACTTATTACTTCTCACCCTAGTGGTGTGTGTAATAAGTCTTTAGGTTTCGGAGTCAGAGAGTGAGGGAGTTAGGGTTTAGGATTAAGAGGAAGTGTGTAGGAGTAGAGAAGGATAATCATTCCAAAAATTCATAAAAAAAATTGTTCATTTTTGCTTTAGGTCCTGGTCAACACTAGATGCCAAAAACCCAAAACCTTCTATTTTCAAATCACTTCTGATTTGTGCAACTATCATGATTAAGGCAGCGACCTATATCGTGGAGCTTGTATTGGCAAAAAATGGGTGCACAAAGAGAGCTAGGGGCTAAAAATTGAGCAAGATAGTCATGAGGTGAGCTCTTCACGAGGTAAAAAATGTGAGATGACATAGTCCAAGTATCACGAGGCTAGTATCATGGGTTTTGAGATAGGTTTTGCATCCACAGACACATAAGGGAAACTAGGAGGGCACAAAGAACACATCACCACAAAAATGTTTGAATTTGGACTTCTCTAAGTCCAAGTATTGTGATCGGTTGAGTTTAGGTATCGTGATACAAGAATTATCATGTGTTGCGATACTTGAGAGGTATTGTGTATCATCGATACCTCTTGCTCCCCATGTATTGGGATATCACACAAGTACTGTGTATTGTTGGGTTGAGTATCATCACCAACTGTGTATTATGTATCATCAATACTTATCAAGTATCATGTATTGCGATAACATCTAGTATAATATTGTGGAGAATCATGTATCGTGTGTTGTGCCTAAGGAAAGTATCATATCCTGAAACATTGGTATCATGTATTCTCCAACCCAAGGTATCATGTATCATTGACACTTCAAAAGTATCGTTTATCATCTATTTCAAGTATCGTGTATTGCTACAAGGTCTAGTATCATGTATTGTGATAATTGCTGGTATCATATAATGGGAAATTGTGTATCACATACCATCGAGTTCAGACATCATGTATCGTTTGAAAATCAATTATCATATCATGGACTAGTATCATCCAAATCAAGTATCTAGTATCATGTCTGCAACAAGTATGGTGTATCATGGCATAAGGAAAACGTGATCAGAGAACTTTGAAGGAGAGTATTAAAAATCCCAGTGCTTAATCATTGACTTATGAACATTCAATGGAGTTGATAGATTTCTCAAGGGGACCCAAGAACTAAGTGGTGAATGAACGTAAGATCTCCATGAGTGCTACGGAGCCGAAGAAGCGTAATATCATGAGTGGGAAGTTTTGCTCAAAAAATTACCCATCCTGTTTACTCTAAGACTTCTAGTGACTCTAAAGGAGAACCAATGATGGCTTCAGAAGATATGCATAGCTCAGTGTGAGTGTCCGGGCTCATGTCAGTGATAGAAGGGGAGTATAGGATATCCTTGCAATACATTTCCACTAACATGCATGGGTTGCCTATCTACCTTGATGGTCTCAATAGGTCATTGGCTAGAATAAAACATTCTATAAACGTAGAGATAGTCCCAAGTCCGACAGTGAAATACAAAGGGGTATTTTACATGGACAAGTTAGGACACATATATGCGATGATTGAGCACCCAAAAAGAATGAACAAGAGATGAAAAGTTGAAGAACCAAAAAACCCTAGAAGACTCAAGAATGGAGATACTTTGGCCACTCTAAGGGGAAATCAGTAATCACCAATGTATGGAAAGGATATCTGATCCCTCAGGATGATGACCTGATTGATGTGTATCTGGTAAGTGGGTTAGACAAACTGCTACAAGGCACTTCAGCAATACAGGGAGAAGGCATCAACCCTGCTATTATCTATGAATTGCAAGATCTTGAAGACTCATCTCGAGTGACCTACGTAGACAAGAACAAGAGGAGATATTGGCCTGTTGATGACCGTGAAAGTTCAAGAATAAGATATATGGGGTTTCTAGTATCCCCTCCCCAAGACCAAGCAACCACATTAGAGAACCCCTTTAAGACACAACATAGCTCTAAAAACCCAATCTCAGGGCAAAGTAGTCAATAGAGTGTGCCAATCAAATTGCAAGTGCACTTTTCCATGTCAGGTACTAAGCCCAACTATCAAACAAACAAAAGAATTGGAAATGTTAATAGACCACCATTCTCGATGAGACCATCACAAGGAGCTAAACTACATCTACCACCAATACATCTTGTTGTACCCATAGTCCTTTGACCACCAAAATTGGGTTGAAGACTAAAGCCAATTCAAGTAGCCAAGTGCATGAGGAATCATTATGATGGTTCTAGAGAACCCTATGATCATACTGTTGAATTCAAGCAAGTGCTACATGTCGAACAAGTGGAGGACTTCTTTGTCCAATACAAATCCTTTGGCCTTACCCTTATTGGAACACCTTCGAACTAGTTTCAACCATTGGACCCCAATCATTTTGCAAATAATAACCAATTCTTTCAAGAATTCATTAGTGAGTTCACCAAGAGGGGTATCAAAAACTATTCCTCTTCATTGATTCATAGCTTTAAGCAGACCCTAATGAAACTATAAAAACAACTTCCAAACAATGTAATCACTATGTAGATAGGTGTCCTGTGATTGAGAGACCCTCTCAACAAAAGATGATATCTCTATTTTTAGATGGCTTAATCAATGGGACATTGAGAACCCTAGTTTATGTGAAATACTTATAAGCATTGAGTCACTATCTACAAGAGTGCATAGACTTTGAAGTAAATATAGCAGATGACTTAAAAATCCCACAAAACTTGACAAAATCAAAAGACACTAATTGTAATGCAACCTAGGATATAAACACTACTAGAATCCTCCATTGAGGGTGCCCATGTTAAGAAGGTGCACGCACTGTGGTGGAACCATCCATATCATACTTGTGTAAGAGGAGGAATGGTACCTCCACAACCCTATCAATACAATCAACAACAAGCCCAAGTACCCAAATACTATCACATTGAACAAAAATACACCAACGATAGTACAAAAAAGTTTCCTTTCAATAGATAGCCTAGATCTAGTGCACCACCTCAACACCAAGTCCATATGAATACATAGGGTACAATCATCCTCAACCTGTGTTAGGGCAACAACCCCCACATCCTCAAAATGTATTGCTAGTAAAATATGCTCAATTGGAAGAAAATTTGGAGAGAGCCATTGTGCTAGCCACTCCACTAACAAACATTGAAAACCTAAGCTAGGGATTTGATCAAATCCAAGGAGAATATTACTCCTATGACACTAGTCTCGTGGAGTATGACCAGATCTATGAGAAACCTTATTATGGATAGAACTATGAGAGCTCATATGGACCTGAATATGCCAATCTCATGGACATCATCCCTAGGGCCTCAATTCCAAATAAACCCATAGCAAGACCTCCTCCACCAAGAGGACCATGCTATAGATGTGGTAGAGATCACTTCATTAGGGCATGTACCTTGCCCTACAACCCACCACCCCCACATGTATGGGAAGGATATTGTAATGATTGTGGCAAAGAACATTTGTTTAGAGATTATGCAAAGAACCCTAATAAGGTTTCAACCACTACAAAGATTAATGTAATTGAAGTCATCGAGTCCTTTAGAAGTGACAAAGAATACATAGTGCCTCTAAAAGCCATTACCCAAGCTAAGACTAAGGAGCTTTTGGAGAAAGAAGTAACAAGTAACCCTGAGATTGAGGAAGAACAATTTTCCAACCTAGATCACCATAGTGAGGAAGGAATGAGACTGACAACACTTCCTAATTACACAAGAGACTATGAGCAAAAATCTGAATTTTTCAACACACCCACGATTTGGGGTAAAGAAAGTAAATTACTAGATGAAAACTCTGATACCTTGTCGAGTTAAAAAGAACTAAAGTCCAGTGTTTTTTAACACTGGAGGATTTTGTCCAAGTCAAACCTTAGTTGTGGAAGAAATTAGCTCAATAGTAAAATTTGGAAGACACAAACCCATCTACGCAAAGAGATAAAGTGGAGACCACATCCACAATAAAAATTCCAATCGACAAAGTAGGAGAATTCAGTGAGGGAGATGAAGGAAATACATGCCTCCCAATTACATTTAGAGGATGTATGACTAAAGAAATTCTAGACACGGGACTGGGAGTAGGGATAGTTACCAAGGGAATATGGGAAAAATGGGGAAAACTAGCCCTGAGACCTACTCGAATGAAATTACAAATGGCCGATGGTCATGTTAGGAATCCTAGAAAAGGTCATCTTGACTACTTGTGGAGCGGAGTTTGAACTCACACTGGCCATTTGTCAGTTTGGAAAAGCAAGTAATTATGAGATGATCTTAGCATGTCACTTTATGAGACAATTAAGGGTAGTGCAAGATTGGGGAAGAGATGCATTTTATAGGTTTTGGTTTGTGAGTACAAGCACCTCAAAGTCGGGTATTTAATCATTGGCCATTGCTAAAAGCAATGATGTATTCTATATGTTGGATATTGAGGATATGTTGGATGGTACTAATTACTCATTATGGGCATATATGATGCATCATGTCGTGGTAGCAAAAGGGCTATGGAATATTGTGCAGAGTGTCAAAAAACATCCTACTATTGGGCACTAGTCAAGTAGTGAAAGATGCACTTAACCGCCTATCAAGGCTTGACACCTAGGCAATGCATACACTTGCTCATCAGAGAGACAACGAATTGAATACTAGGCCAAGTTATGCATAAGTAAATCAAGCATCCAAGAGTTTGCTAATAGAGAACAATATTAAATGCATTTTCATCATCATAAAGACTAAAAAATAAGCATTTTTCATGGGAGTTGCAATACTTTTGCAATATTCAAGGGAAAAGATTTTCAATAATGTATCAATATTTGTTTTTTGACACAAGCTATTCCCCCATCAACTTGCATAAACTGAATGCCTAAATAATGATGTAAATGTACCAAATTTGACATCCCAAAAGAGGCATGCAAATCAGCCTTAAATTGAGCAATATGCTTCTCATTAGGACCAGTGAGAAGCATGTCATCAATATATACAATGATGATCAGAAGTACATCATCTGCATGTGTAATATATAAGGTTCTCTCAATTGGGCTGTTTTCAAAACCATGTGCGATCAAGTAGGCATGTATCTATTTGTAGCAAGCACGTAGTGCTTCCTTCAAACCATATAATTCCTTTTTCAACTTGCACACATTGTCTTCATGCCCAATTGCAAAATACATACACTTCTTTATGTAAGTCACCATTCAACTATATAGTTTTAATGTTGAATTGATGTACATTTTCGACCATGATGAGCTACAAGTGCACAAAAATGCTTCAACTGGTTGTCATTCATCATGTGGGAGGAAAGGTCTCATCAAAATCAATGCTCATTTCTTGAGCATAACCTTTGGCAACAAGTGTAGCATTATACTTGTCAACTATTCCATCAGGCTTACGTTTCAACTTGTATATGCATTTAGTACCAATGGCCTTTTTTGTGGAGGAAAAATCACATAAAGTCCAAGTACCATTCTTCATAATAGAATCATATTATGATTGCATAGTAGCCATCCAATTTTTTGAATCTTGCGCTTCATCAAAAGAAACAAGCTCATTCTCATCACAAAGACTAGAGGAAGCCATTGCATAGAAATCTAATGCAAACAAAGCACTATGAGAGCCTAAATGGGTATGTTATGACAAAGGTGCATCTAATTTGATATCTTTCAAAGTCTACACCAGCCATTTAGGCATTGTTTTAGCCTCTTCTATGTTAGCCCTCTCAGTAACAAGTGCATCATGTAAATTTGGATAGAAAACGGAATGATTTGCATCATCATGTGAAACCTATAAAGGCTTACATATTGCCTCATTTGGACTAGCACTTCACTATCCACTTATAATTTTAGAACTTTTCTTTGATGAATAGAAAAAAAAGACCTCATCATGCATTGAAAGTATTAATCAAGTTATCCTTTCCTTGGGAAATTACATAGAGTAAATGTACTTAAACCATTGAAAGAAAGGATAAAAGATGAAGGAGAGTTTTAATCTCACATTCAAAAAGAACTCAAGGCTATAAAGCTTCACTAAGTCAAAGTTTTGGATCAATTTAGGTTCGAATCTAAAGATCACTTCAACCATTAGTTCAAGTTTGAAACATTGAGTTGCTAGAGCAACTTAGGAAATTCAATCTCTTGATTCAAAGTAATGCATAAGAATTGCATTCCAATAAAGGAAAGAACAAATTAGTCTGATAGGAAGAATTAGTGTTGTGAGTAAAGAAGAAAACATAATCAATGAAGATCAATGGCTCAAGTCACCAATATTGGCTACCACACTAGACGTTTTTGTACTTCATTGAAAAAAAATCTTTGAAAAGTTTAAGTTCTGAGTCTGATAGACCTTGGCTCAAATTAGTTTAAGGTGTCTTAGAATTTTGAAGTGGTTGCACAAAGTTTTGGTTCTTTAGACATATATGAAATGAGATATCATTTGGGAATTCTTGTGAAGGGCCAAATGTCTCAAGATTATATTAAAAAAAAAAATCCACTAAGCCTAGTGGTTAAGTCTCAAGGATGGGAAGGAGGAGGTCTTGGGTTCAACCCCGATGAGAAAGTTGGGGGGACTATTTTATTAAATCCTTCTAGGAGCATCCACTCAAGTTAACATGAGTTAACTTGACTTCAAAGAGACTCAACTCATGGCAAGTACACCTACCACTAGTGGACTCTAGTGGAAGATATAAAAATGGTGGTGGATATTACACATGCATATGTGTTTGTAGTTAGTTGAGAAGTCACCATTCATCTGAGGAGCTATATAGAGAGGCTGATCCTCGAGCAATGGGGAATACTCCACATAATATACTTCTAAAAAATTTTTAGGATGATGTTTTAAGGGGGGGAATAATGTTCTATAATTAATGATCCAAGTGGAAAAACGTTGTGGGTTTACGGGTCCAAAGTCCCATGGAGAATCCTTGGAGTTTTATAAGAAATCCATGGGAAAGTATCTCCAGGTGTTTTTTTGAAACCTTAAGGATTTGAATCATATGAGCTCCCGTTTGAAGGGTTTCAACATTAGGGTTAATTTATCATAAGGATTGGGAACCTTAGGCTTCGGAGAAGCTTCTCCAACTGACACATTGGGATGTACGTGAGAGGAGAAGACCCATTTGTTTAAGTATCCATGTGATAGCATGAAATATGCCTTTGGTAAGTGTGCACATGAGAGACACTTGGAGAGGCACTTGGAAGTTTCCAAGGACATGCACTCCTTGGCCTAGAGGTATATGTAAGGATGGAGTTGATTAGGTGGAGATGTGCATCTCTCTCCCTAGTGTGGGTCTTGGTAGTTAGTTTTCTTAGTTGATTGATTTGAATGTGGAGGAATGATCCTTCCACAACAAAGGGGATTTGCTGATGGTCTACTATGGACTTTAGATTCTCTTAGAGAAGGAATTCCTCATGTGCCTTGATATGATTCTTTGATATATGAAAACCTTCCACGATCTATCTTCTCACAAAACTTTTCCAATGGAACTAACAACTAGCACTAGGAAGATCCTCAATGGGAATTATGCTTGTGACGACTTTCCTGTAGGGTTGGTACTCAATTGGAAGGTTCCACCATTTTTTTTATATGACTTATCTAGTGTCTATCTCTAGAATAAGCAAACATACCCCTATTAAGCTGCTTGTCACATGGCATAGGACAAGCGTTTCATGATTGGAGTGCTTTTCATATAGAAATCCATGTTCGATAGCCTGAAACTTCTTTTTTTGTGTGCTATCACTCTGGGTAGGGTCAAAGTAAGACTTTCTCAATATGTTTCCTTATCTGATGGACTAGAAAAGGGGTTCTCTAGATAGCATAACTAGACATTAGGGCGAAAAACGGCCCAAAAAGGGCCGTGTAAGGATTTCAATTAGTTGTGCTTAATCGGGATTAAAGTTGTCAAATCCTTTAAGAAATTCCGTGTAAGTTCATTTAAAACGTATCTTATGCAAATTTTGAAGAGAGAGAAACTCGTATCATATAATCATGAAAAGTTTGTGTGATATCTTACGCCTCGAAGTTTGTGTGATATCTTACGCCTCAAAAGTTGAATTTTCCTCTTGTTCACGAACCTATATAATGTGTGCTGATGACGTTTTGCGCTTTTTTTCTCTACTTTTCATAGCAAGCCTGTTTCTCCCTTTCACGTCATTTTAGACACTTGCTGGTCATTTTTCATAGCAGACCATGGAGAACGTTAACCCAAATACTCTCGCTGAGCTTTCAAACAATCGAAATCATTGTAAAAAGTTCCATATCAACATTTAGTTAGTCAGGAGTATGCGACGACAAGAAACGTATTTCGAAGGGCTCTTCATCCTCTTGAAGTGGATGGATTGCGAGAGGAAGGCAAGAAACATATCGACATATGGACAGATGGATCTGTTTATCCAATTGATCCACAAACTGGAAGGTACCCCCCTTTTCATAATCTTCATGATCTGATTAGATTTGTGGGAGATGGTGAGGATGGTTTACGAGGCTATTGTTCAAGGCTGTGGGATATTTCAAGGAATTATGTACAATACATAAAATATTTACAAAACACACTACACCAGAAGAATTTACATATGAGGGAGCTAGAAAACAAATTATCCACTTTATCTTCTCAGTTAGAGTCTTTTAAAAAAATGAAAGAAACTCCTATAGGTTTGAGAATGCGGTCAAAACGAGTAAAACCTTTTTTAGATTTGACTGAAAAATCTGGCCAGAAAAAGAAAAGAATGAAAATTGTTAGAGATCATGTGACAAATGTGCTAGGTTTCAATATGTCGAGCAGTTTTGAGCGCATACATTTCTGTAATGAAATTTTGAGTCAAAATGATGTTTTAAGACTATTGAAACTAAATGAAAATACATGCTTGAAACGCTTTGTTTTTCAAAAACTCATGACAGAAATGAATCTTTTACTAGAACCATCTCAAATTCAAAATATTTGTGATAGTGTCGGAGTGAGTAGGAAAGGTTATAGAGCAATTTCAAAAGTTTGGTGTGAATTTATAAAATTTAACAAAGTTAGAAGTTTTGGATTGCCTAGACCCCATCATGTAGGAAAGTTTCGGCTCTGCTTGAATAAGAAGATCACATCAGTATTTGGTGAATATAAACATATTCACGGTAACATGCCTTACGAAGTAGGAAAACAAAAGTTACATTTCACTTACAATGCATTTAACAACATATGGATAGATGTTAGAAAACTTCAAACATACATGGTTCAGTTCTATAATATAAAAGAGCATGAATGTTCTGGTCTATTGAAATTTGTAATCAAACTTGATGAAGCTGAGCTTAAAAAACATCAAAAGATGGAGAGAATAAGCATTGCACTGATGAACAAAGCTTTGGACTATAGCCTTGGGAAATTGGATACTCCATCTCTCAAAGTACAATCAGAAATGGAGTTATGGTGGGTTGGCTGTGCTCAAGTTCCATCTGAGAGCCATAAAACACTTAAATGGTTATTCTCACAGACAAACATTCCAAATGTTATCCAAGGGCATCATGCAGGAGAATTGTTGAATGTCAAAGACTATGGAAACTTTCAAGTTGAGTGGCATTTGAGTGGAGACCTAAAGACACTCAAATGCATGTTTGGTATAAGTGGGGGAGCAAATTCTAAATACCCTTGCTTGTACTGCATGCAAAGCCCAGGCACAAATGGATGGATTACTAGAGCTGAGGGTGAAGAGGCTACTTCTAGACAAAATGTTATTCTTCGTAACTACTCATCTTCTTCAATGATTTGGGATCCCATACTTCCAATAGCATTGACAAATGTACACATATGTACACTACATGCAGAGTTAAGAATCATTGACAAGTTGGTCCGTCTTCACTTGGATTATGCATATTCTATCAAGCCTACAACTCTTGCAGATGAATGCATAAAAAAATGTGAATGTCTTCTTTCAGAAATGGGGTTTCATGGTGGTGATGTTCATCTAAGAAAAGATCCAAAGCTTTCACAAAATACAGGTGATGTTTTACAGGATGTCTCAATGGGAGGTGCAAAAGCAAGGAGATTCTTCAACAACTATGATGGCAAACAACTTAATGCCATGTGGAATTCATGGAAAACATTTTGTGAGGTCACGACTAATGTAAAAAGCAAACTAGAAATAGCAAAAAGAGAATGGAGGTGTGGGTCAAACTAGATAATCTTTTAAAGATCATGAGGCAGCAGGTAACATCAAAAAGTTATGTGACAGATTTCAGAAAGGCGACCACAGAGCTTATAGAAACCATCATAGAGGCATGGGGTGCCAAAGACAGAACATACTACTTGGTGAGCTCCAAAGATATTTTATTCAATTTATTTATTTTTAATTGAAATAAAGATCTAATGAAATTCTTCTGCTTTCCAGCATATTCTTCTTGTGCATGGTGCATTCTTTGCAGAAAAAGAACCACTTGCCATGTGGAACACCCAAGGCATGGAAAAATCTCATTATCAAGCAAGGACAAGCTTCTTTAGGTGTACAAGGAAAGGAGGAGGAGTAACAAAGAGCAATGCCTTCAGAGAGCTTTTTGATTGGTTCTTTAGAAGACAATTACAAAGGACCTCATGCCAAATATAATCAGAAGGATATGGCTATCTCCAGACAAATCATGTATCAATATCACAAACTGAAAAAGACCACATTTCAAACAGAGCTTTAATATTTGCAATGTCTTTTATTTCTTTGAGAAATAAAAGATGTCATGTATGTACATTTCATGATGTATTATGCTTTGAAAAGAAATATGTCTACTACCATCAGATGACTTTGACCAGAGAATCAATAACAATTACACCAAAAAAATTTGCAATGTCTTATATCACATTGGGCAATTTCTGTATATGTACATTTGTTGAGATATAGAATTTGAAAAAATCAAGTCATTCCTTGAGCCTTTCGAAAGAGCTTGGCTCTGGCAAATCACCTCTATATCTCAGGAACTCTTTTCTCCTGTATCCAGCAATGCTTTTTAAATCTGACACCCCTACAGCCATTGCATAGCTTGAATAACAAAGAAAGTACCCTGCCCTTGAAGCATTGAGTCTTGGGGCATATCCAAAAATTCTGAATGCAGTTGCTCTTTCAAGCAGTAAAACTCTGAAAGCATTAAAGGGTATTGGAGTAAAACCCATGTATTTTGATAGAGTCCTCAAGCAGAACAATGCAAAGTCTGGCTCCTCACTATAGTGCTTGTGAATAACACAAAAAGTGTCTGGGTTCAACTTTGGAAGATAGTGGATAATAGAATGAATATCCACCTTTGCTTTTCCTTTCTCTTCTAAGGCTTTTCTTGTTCCCTTGCCCCTGCCAAGGTAATTGTCTTCATCCAATAAAGTTAACTGTGATAAAAATGAAAAACATGGTTAGATGAAGTGCAAGCACACTTTAGGAAACATGTGAAGTAACTTGAAACTATTAGAAAGAAAAGCAAGAGACACGACTGATGCAAGCGATAAGGGTCTTCAGAGAAATTCAGATTGTCGTTATCGCTTGCATCGGTCGTCATCAATATCTATTTGCAAACTGCCTAGAAACATCTAATGTTTGATAAATGAGGGGAATTCCCACAAGCAAGACATGTATTATCATTGCTGCATGCAACTCCTAGACACGACCGATACAAGCGATAAGCCCCAGCGGAAAATATCCGATGGGCCTAATCGCTTGCATCGGTCGTGATCCATTTCTGACACTTCGAATGGAGAACTTGGACAAATCTGATACAAGAAAGAGATTTTGCATTGGTCCCATCTCATATCCTTAACCTAAAGTTCTTGAGAATATAGTTAACTGTATACCTTGACGTCATCTTCCTCAAGTCCAAACACGACCGATGCAAGCGATGAGGCCCAGCGGAAAATATCCGATGGGCCTAATCGCTTGCATCGGTCGTGATCCATTTTTGACACTTCGAATGGAGAACTTGGACAAATCTGATACAAGAAAGAGATTTTGCATTGGTCCCATCTCATATCCTTAACCTAAAGTTCTTGAGAATATAGTTAACTGCATACCTTGACGTCATCTTCCTAAAGTCCAAACACGACCGATGCAAGCGATGAGGCCCGACGGAAAATATATGATGGGCCTTGTCGCTTGCATCGGTCGTGATCGACTTCTGACACTTCTAATGGAGAACTTGGACAAACTGACACAAGATAGAGATTTTGCATCAAGCCCATCTCATCTCCTTTGCCTTTAAATCATGAGAATATATTTTACTACATACTTGACCTCATCTTCCTCTTCAAGTCCGAATACGACCGATATAAGCGATAAGGCCCAACGGAGATTATCCGTTAGGTTGTATCGCTTGCATCGGTCGTGGTCATTTTCTCACTTAAAAATGGAGATCTCAGACAAAAAGTTTAATTGATAGAATATATCAAACAACATACCTTGACCTCATCTTCCTCCTCAATGAGCTCTTTTGAGTCAATACAAATTGTTCCTTTGTCCTCAGCGACATCCAAGAATGAATAGCCGCGTCCAAACGAGTATATTCCAAGTTGCTTCTGATGCTCATCAAACTCTTCATCAGCAAGTTTTGGCTTCTCTGAGATAGCTTTCACAAAGCATTTTGAAAGAGCTTGTGATGAATCTTTGAATTCTTCATTAGACAAATCCAAATCAAGACGCAAAAATTCCTCTCTTCATTCTCCTTTCTTATTGATGAATCTCCTTGCAACTTCTTCTGCCTCAGCTATAGCTGCAAGACAGTAGTCCTCCCTTAGATTGAAAAGTTCCTGAATGTAAAATAGAGGTATGAAGTCTTTCCCAGAGATAAAGTAAAAAGGTAGATTTGGGAGAAGTAGGGACTTCTCAGACACTTGAACTTCTTCAGTTGGCTCCCTTATTGTAGTCTCTACTTTAAAAGTGGCCACATCAAAATCTTTGACCTGCTCTTCTTCTGCTTGGAGATTGATCTCCTCAACAATCTCCATGACACCTTTCATAGTTTTTGAGCTAGCCTCAAGTGCCAGCTCTAAGCAAGGCTCGTCTTCATCATGAACATTTTCCTCCCTTTCAACTGAGATATGATCAAGCCATATCAAGAAAGCAATGTTTAAAGGGAGCAAGCAGCAGTCCTTTTCATGCTCTGGGCATAAATCAAGCTTCCCTGGCAAAGGGGATATCCTTCTGCATTTTCTTGTGATTTTAGCCCTATCTATTGGATCCTTCCCAAAGATGTGAGGATGGACATAGGTTTTCTGAGAAATAGAAAGGATCCTCCCATTGACCAACCCCAAGAAAATCTCCCACTCATCCTTAAGAAAACTTTTCGAGTTCTCTAAGAGTTTTTCAAAATCAATTTCGGGGTTGAATATGGTCATTGCATCAGGAAAATAATCTACACTTAAACCCTCTTGAACCATGAAATCAAGAAGTTTCTCTGATGGAGAGACACTAAGGATCTCATTCATTCCCTCCATCTAAGCTGCAGCTTCTCTTGTATGTCTATTAGGAGAACACAACCGATGCAAGCGACTAGAGCGAGTCAACATAGGTCAAACGGCGAAAATCGCTTGTATCGGTCGTGTCGGCGACGAAAGAAAAATACACATGTAGGTGAGAAATTCTCTGAAGGTTGAAAGTTTGAGTTTGTGAAGAAATAGGTATTTATAGGCGAGGAGGGAAGAAACGGTCGAATGAGGTGGACCAATCACAGAGTGCCACGTGGCAAAGTGTACGTTGCCCGATGCAACGGATAGATGACGTGGATCAATCAAATCATGCCACGTGGCAAAAGACATTGGAATTCGCAACGGGTATCTGACGTGGACCAATCGGGGCATGCCACGTGGCACAACGGTCAACTCAGTTTTGGGATCTATTTAAGCTTCCCTATTCATTTGCTTCTTTTTTTTTTGTCAACACTTGCCAAGCGTGGAGGTTCCATTGTCACCAAGTTTTTTGGCTACTTCACAATTTCTATAGAGAGCGCTCTCTCCGTAAGGTAATGTGGACACGACCGATGCAAGCGATTAGGGACATCCGAGATTTTTGGATAACCCTAATCGCTTGGATCGGTCATGTTTTTTAAATAGCATCGAGTCCTTGATCATACCTTGCAAATTTTGGTTTCTTTTGTGTTGCTTGAGTATAACGCATTGTTACCTTTATTTTAACTTCTATTTATTGAAATATGATGATGAATTCAGGGACGACCGATGCAAGCGATGAGTGACATCCAGGCATTTACGGATGACTCTTATCGCTTGGATCGGTCGTGTCTCTAGTGAGACAAGTTCTCTGAAGGTTGAAAGTTTGAGTTTGTGAAGGAAGTAGCTTTCTATAGGCGAGGAGGGAAGAAACAGTCGAATGAGGTGGACCAATCATAGAGTGCCACGTGGTAAAGTGTACGTTCCCCGATGCAACTGATAGATGACGTGGATCAATCAAATCATGCCACGTGGCAAAAGACGTTGGAATTCGCAACGGGTATCTGACATGGACCAATCGGGGCATGCCACGTGGCACAATGATCAACTCAGTTTTGGGACCTATTTAAGCTTCCCTATTCATTTCCTTCATTTTTTTCAGTCAACACTTGCCAAGCGTCGAGGTTCCATTGCCACCACGTTTTTAGGCTACTTCACAATTTCTATAGAGAGCGCTCTCTACGTAAGGTAATGTGGACACGACCGATGCAAGCGATTAGGGACATCCGAGATTTTTGGATAACCCTAATCGCTTGGATCGGTCATGTTTTTTAATATCATCGAGTCCTTGATCATAGCTTGCAAATTTTGGTTTCCTTTGCTATGCTTGAGTATAACGCATTGTTACCTTTATTTTAACTACTATTTATTGAAATATGATGATGAATTCAGGGACGACCGATGCAAGCGATGAGGGACATCCGGGCATTTACGGATAACTCTTATCGCTTGGATCGGTCGTGTCTCTTACAGTGGAACGAGTCATTGATTATAGTTTTCCAATTATCTTTTTCTTAGTGGTAATTGAGTATTTTGCATTGTAAGATATATTTTATTGATATTTCATGATAAATTTAAAGACGACCGATGCAAGCGATCAGGGACATACGAGCATTTCCGGATGACTGCTATCGCTTGCATCGGTCGTGCCTCTGATAGTGGAAAGAGTCATTCATTATAGTTTTCCAATTATCGTTTTCTTAGTGATAATTGAGTATTTTGAATTGTAAGATATATTTCATTGATATTTGATGATAAATTTGAAGACGACCGATGCAAGCGATCAGGGACATCCGGGCATTTCCGGATGACTGCTATCGCTTGCATCGGTCGTGCCTCTGATAGTGGAAAGAGTCATTGATTATAGTTTTCCAATTATCTTTATCTTAGTGATAATTGAGTATTTTGCATTGTAAGATATTATTTATTGATATTTGATGATTAATTTAAAGACGACCGATGCAAGCGATCAGGGACATCCGGGCATTTCCGGATGACTGTTATCGCTTGCATCGGTCGTACCTCTGATAGTGGAAAGAGTCATTGATCATAGCTTTTTGAGAGTAAGTTTTGACAGTGGAATATTCCACTTTTCCTAATTCCTTGCCTAAAGACTGATTTTTTGCAGAGTATGGCTAGAACCAAAAAGACAGCAAGGAAGTTGTACCCTGAGGGTCAGGACAAAAATGCCCAAGGGGAAAATGTCCAGGAGCAAAATTCCCAGAAGGTTCAAGCCAATGTGCCAGACAAGCCTTCAAAAAAAAGGGTCAAGTACCATGTAAAGTCCTTGAGGGAAATTAGAAGAGCTCAAAAGTCTGTGGGATTGCTGATCCCAAGACTTCCATTTATGAGAGTTATCAAGCAGATCTCAGCCAACCTCTGTTCTTTGATGAAGACCTCATCCTTTGTCAATGTGAAGTGGCAAACTCAAGCACTGCTATGCCTGCAAGAAGCTGCAGAGGACTTTGCTATTGATTTTATGAATGATGCCTACTTATGTGCTGCTCATTCTCATAGGGTAACACTAATGGCGAAGGATTATGTTATTGTTTCAAGAATAAGATATAAGTTTGATAAAGCTCTGGTTCCTATTGATCACCACGATAAAAAATTCTTCGATATTTTAAATATACCTCCAGCTCGAGCACCTAAAACAACAGTTGTCATTGAAGAGATCAACGCTCAAGTCACTCATGATCATGAAACTAGAACTACAGCAAATAGTGAGGAGGAGAGGAAAAAGCAGGGATTATTTACAGAGGAAAGTGCCATCTTAACCCAGATTCAAAAGTTACAGAAAGCAAATAAAGAGCTCCTCAAGAAAGGAGATGGGCAGGTAATAGTTAATGTTGCAATGCCATGGCAAAATGAATTGTTTCTTGACATTAGACCTGAAGACAACAAAATTTTGAGGGAGCTTCATGTTGAAATATCAGATAGTGTGGTCAACATTTCACTCAGGTATATCTAGAGGCCTTAAAATGCTTTTGTTTTGCATAATTTCCTAGTTCCTTAACTGCATTTTTATTTCTTGATTTGTAGGGTTCTTCTTCAACAATGTGAGGAAGCAGTTCAAAGAAAAGTATTTATTTTAGATCCTCTGGTGACACAGTGTTTTTTGCATAAACATGGAGATGCCAAGTCCTTTCTACATGATTTTACAGAAGAAGTAGAATGTGTTATTTACCCATATATTGAAAAGTAAGTATTCATCTTCATTTTGGAAACATATTTGTTTCATTTAAGAAAGTATATTTACATGCAACTCATTGACAGGGGCCATTGGAGTTTGATTATTGTGGACTTCAATGCATATCAAGCTCTTTTCCTCAATTCTCTTCCATCACAGCATGGGAATTGCAAAGTGTAAGTTACTATACATTTTGTTGTTCTCTATTTTAAAGCCATGCCCCGTTTTGATTTTCACTTTACAATGTAGTGCTGCAAAGCTTCTCAAGATGCATATTGATCAGAATTTTCCAGGAATAGCTAAAATGAATGAACAAAAGCAATTTGGATACAACCAAATTCATGTGCCATTGCAGAGAGACTCAACATCATGTGGCTGGAGAGTGATTGCAAATGCTGTAAGATTCTTGGAAAGAAGGTTCCACAGTCCTGAATTGAATTTATCAGACTACCCGGATGCATGGATCATCTTGATCAGAGAGAGAGCAATAAATAGTATCATGAAACATGCAATCTGCCCATATGATCCAGACTCACCTCCACCCCCTCCACCTGATAAAAAACAGTCTGAAGATAAAAAGAAAGGGCTTCCTCTTCACTCACCACTAAAGCATGGGAACAACATAAAGAGTCAAGCTGAAAGCTCCAAAAAGGGACAGAAGCAACAGAGAAAGCAAGGCTCTAAAAAGGATAGAAAGGGTTAAATCAATTTTTGAGTCTTAGATTGAAATCAATTGTAAAACCAACCAAGGTTGGAAGATTTATTTATGTACAAATTGTATGTAGTTATGCCAATCTTCATCTGGAAGATGGTCACAGTTGTATTGAACCTCTTGAGAGTTTAACAAAAGTTCATTGGATGGTCCAATTAAGTTTATTAATGTCACAATTATGAATGCATTGTGGGTTTTTTACTTCATTCTTGTTGGAAAGTGTTTAAATTCGAGAAGTTACAGAAGGAAATAAAGAATTAAGAGGACACGACCGATACAAGCGATACGGGGAATCGGAGAATCTTGGATTGCCCCTATCACTTGCATCAGTCGTATTATCCATTTCATCGTTGTTGCCAGTTTTTATACTCGTGAGTCAAATCTTTACGCAAGGTCACTTCTTGAAGTCTCTCGCGGTAGTTTGCTAACACGACCGATGTAAGCGAAAAGGGCCATCCGACAATTTCAGATTGCACTAGTCGCTTGCATCAGTCGTCTTCACTTATCTCGTCTCCTCTGCTTTATGCCTTAAGACATGCTCTTCTAATATTGAAATACCAAACCTTGGATTGGAATTTGCACCAAGTTCTCCACACTCTCTTATATTACTTGTTATGTGTACCATGATAATTTCTCTCGCGGTAGTTTGCTAACACGACCGATGTAAGCGATAAGGGCCATCCGACAATTTCAGATTGCACTAGTCGCTTGCATCGGTCGTCTTCACTTATCTCGTCTCCTCTGCTTTATGCCTTAAGACATGCTCTTCTAATATTGAAATACCAAACCTTGGATTGGAATTTGCACCAAGTTCTCCACACTCTCTTATATTACTTGTTATGTGTACCATGATAATTTCTCTTGCATTACTTGAGGACAGAAAAGTTGGATAGAATCAAATTATTTAACTGAGACTAGTGTGCACCTTTGATAGACTATAATTATTAAATTGAAATTAGATATTGAATTCTAGATCTCTTCTTCATCTAGAATTAACTTATGCAAGTTCCTGTATAATTATTTCTTAGTCATCAATTCACTCCTGCAAAAAAAGATCAATGGAAATATGAAATTAAGGACCTAAAAAATATCTAAGACATTTAAGATTAATAATTTAACACACATTGTTTGTAACCATCCTGCCAAGAAAATTCAATGGAAGTATCAATAGAAGCTTCTATTAGATGAAGATACATTATGTAAGAATGTCAGGGTTAACTTGTTACAATCTTAAAGGTTGGAACTTAATCACCCTTGGTGGCAGGCAACTTATGCAAGATAATGATTTCTCTGATCTAATGTTAACTATTGCATCATCAATTGAGAATCTACACTGAGATGATACCTCATCAAGGTATTCTAGAAGCTCCCTTACATTTCTGAGATTCCATGGCAGTGACAATTATTTTCCTTGATTGAAAATATGGATGAATCAATACTTCTAACTCAAATTCTGGACAGCTCTCCTCTGAGTCCAAGGCTATCCAAAGTCCAAGCTTTTTTTTCCACCTTCTATAGTCATATCCTAGAACCAGAGATTGTCGACATATCTGATATGAGATTGAAAGAGAATTGGGACTAACTTTACATAAAATAATGTCACCTAGCTTTTGAACTTCTTTGCTATCCCATTCCCTACCTAAAACATCATCAATCTCTGAAATAGGGACTCTCCTATTCAACCACATTGTTTTTGTTTTCTGTAATAACATGTTTTTAAAGCATGCTACAAAGACATGAATAGGCAAAAACCATTGAATCTTTATCCTTCTCGAAATTCGGCCTGCTGACATTGCCTTCTGGATGTCAAATTTAATTTTGCAAAGAAAACTTGAAACTGTTGAATGATCAGGAGCATCCCAATCTAATGAAGAGATGCAAGGACTAGGTACGTGTACAAGAATTCCATAAGAACTCCTCCCTGACGGCACTTGATAATCTGCATAATGGACAAATAACTCTATGCTATTGAAAAATTGAACAGATTTCTCTGCATACATGAGTTCTGCATATTCCTTATGAAGAACTCTGAATGTTCCTGTTAAACATTCAACAGGTTGCCATTCCACAATATTGGAAGGAAAGATATCTGCAGTACAAAAACATATGTTTCATTATACAAAATCAACTGGAATGATAGAAGAGCATTGTCAAACTTCACTTACAGTACGAAGGGAATTGCAGATGATTTTCTAGAACAAGATCCTTAGCGGTGTACACATGCAGTACTCGTGCAAACCAACCGCATCTCTTCAATTTGAAACTGAGAATACGTCCCTTCCAATGGTTTCTTGTGTTGTCTCTTTTGGCACGCTTGACTTTATGGGCACCTCTACAGCTAGGAAGCATAGTAACCCAGTCATTTACTTTCACGGAAAGAGGTTTCCACAAAGAATCCTCTCTTCTGTTGTAAACCTCACATGAAGTTACGCGATTGGAAGGACGACGAGAAGAAGAAGCCATTTGAACTTAGGAGAAGAAGAATGTTCAAAGCGAGAAACCGACGTTCACAAATTTTGGCAGTATTTATAGAAAAAAAGGCTTTGTACACGTGAAAACTTTTGATTTGATGTTAACCCTGTCGTTGAATGATCATGACATTTTGTGAACCCAAAAATATTTCGTATCTTCAAAAATCAATTCCTTCTTGGAAATTCGAGAATATGCTTTGTGTAGTGTGCAAAAGTATCTTTTTTTGCATCAAACCGAAAAATTGTACACTGAATACGAGACTCTTCATCACTTTAGCGGCGCTTTGAAAGAAAATTGTATTAAAAAAAGAAATTCTCCATACGGTTAAAAGAGACAGCAATGTTATATTCTTGTACACGTGGAAAGATGCTATTTGTCAATTTCCTTAATCTCTCATTAGCAAACAACCCCTTTTCGGCCGTTTTTTGCCCTAATGAGGTGGATTTTCGATGAGGTTGATGCATAGGCTTCCAATAACTTCCAATGTTGTCCGATATAGTTAGGATAGCTATGATGTTTGGCAACAAGTTTCCCGGGATGTGTCATCCACAAGGTACAAGGGCTTCTATGATGAGCTCTTACGGCAATGAAGATCAATTTTGATGGTGTGTCATCCACAAGGTACAAGGACTTCTATAATGAGTTCTTATGGCAATCAAGATCAATTTCGATGGTCATGAGGGGTCTCAAACTATCCTAAGTTTCCCGATAGAAAATAGACTAATGTTGGGCCCCCTTTATATAGCTCTAGCTCCTTGTGGTCATTAAAATCTTGTGAATGATTCTCGAAAGGATCCGGTGTTCGATGGAGTTGCTTGGTTTCCCTTCCCAATAGGTTAGTTCTCACCACTTCCGATAGTGCTCATATATGGTCCTTCGTGGGCACACACATAGACACTCTCTTACAACTTGTGTTTTGATGAGAGGCAACACTCCAATCGCTGACCCTTTGATTTTTGTAAGGTATCGATTTCCAATGAGTGTGGTTACCAAGCTATGCATCTCCCGATGTGGGAAACTTCCTTCTTATACAATATACAATGTATGGAGGGGCTTGGAGAGGTGCATACAACTCAATGAGGATGTGACTATGGGCCTTTTCCAATGTTCGAGCTAAGCCCGTCCATGAAGAGGAGGGGTTGGTTGGTAAAAAGCTTCATGAAAGTGACAATGAAGTTGAGTGAGGTCTAGTAGATGGGATTGGTTTTAGTTATTTAAAATGAGAGAAAAAGCCGATAAGGGTGGAATGAAAAAGGTGAAGATGTGATGGGATGTTAAGAGTAGCTTTTTTCTTTGGAATGGCGTGGGCTGAATCCAAGGTGAAGGATTGGCTTTGACAATGAGGGTTCGTTGGGATGACTTTGGAAGAATGGTTGGGGGGCACGTAGGAGTTGTGGGTGAATGAATAGTGTTGTGGATTGAGAGGCTAGCACAAGATGATGAGAATGGTGGTTGATGGTGATGACAAGGAGAATATTGATTTTATTGATGCTATGAGCAAAGGGAACATCCTTGATAAAGAACTTTGAATAATGTATCCTTGATGAGTAATGAGTGAAAGAAGATGCATGTGGAAATGAAGATGAGGCTAGTGTGGTTAAGTGTTTATCTATGAAAATTTGACGGGTAAATCGTAGGTGAGTGATGGATGATGGAAATAGGGGTGTCCTTGGTGTTTGGGAAAAGTTAGATGGTCCTTAATGGTTTGGATGAGTGGTCTTTGATGGGATTTAGTTGGATGGAGGTCCATAATGGGGTGTGATGAATGATGGAGTAGGCTAGAACCTTGACTGATGTGAAACATTAGAGTGATCTATGATGTTGAATTGTGTGATTTCCATGTTTTTTTTTTTTGTCATAAGTGCTACACCAGTTGCGTAGATGAAGTTGGAAAGTACAAAAAGAAAGAAGAAAGAAAGAAAAAAGAGAAAGAACCTTCACCATATATCTTCTATGGCTATGAGTTTCTAAATTAAATCACTAAACATCTATGCATGTACAAACCAAAAGCCCATCATTGGAATCTTACTCAGACCAAAGATTGAGCAGACTTTTGATCAAGCAGTTAAAGAGAATCTCCTCATGCAAAGGTTGAAAAAACTTGCCAAGAGATGTGTTTGCACGATCTCAATATCCATCACATAAGTTACCTAGGTATGGTCATTGATCTCCCTAACAATGGTGCCAAAAACTGTTGTCTTGTGGTACAAGGTGCACTTGTACACTTTCAAATCATCAACTTGCAGAGACTACACCTCATCCATGTTGCAACCAAAGGTAGTAAGCACATGGGATGGATAGGTATCAAGTCAAGTAGCCAATGTACTATGTCACATTAGCTTCCAAAGAAATCCTCCACACAATCTAGCTCTCGATGAATGCTAAAATTTGTAGTAAAAAAGAATACAGTATAAGGGATCTAAGAGCATTGTACAACGCTCATATACCTATAGTAAATACCCCCTTGCTAGATCTGATAACATAAACAAGTGTAAAATCATGCAAAAGCGCTTTAAAATGATGCAAACATGTTAGATAATACTTCAACACACTTGAAAAAAGTGTCATACATCCAAAATCAAGCACAGTGTGCACAATCAAAGTGCATGACAAAGCCAAAAACATGAGTTTTCAAGAAAAGGGAGGTCACTAATTAGCTGGAAAAAAAGTTCTTACAAACGAGGGCCTTGGCCAAGGAAGTTCTTAGGCAGATCAAGAAAAGAAAGAAAGTTTAGAAGAATCCATGTGAGTGATGTCAGATGCAGAACACGACTGGCATGAAAACTTATAGAAGAGATTCCAAGAACGCAAATGGAGAAAAAGGTCCTAGTCAACCACACTTTATAAAGCTAATATGGGAAGTAGACATTCATGATAAAATTTACAATGAGATTGAATTCCCTAGGGGTGTGAGCTGAATGGAATGGATTCTAGTTTAAGGGCATTGTTAACTACACTCGGCATGTGAAACATAATAAAAAATCATGCGTGCACCTTAGGTAAGATGGAAGGTAAATTTTGAAAGGCTAAGTTGTTGGAGTCCAAGGTCTGTGGAAGCCCATGAATAGCGGAAGGAAGAAGAAAAATATTGGAGCACAGCACAATATTAAATGTATTACCAAGTGATTGTACAAAGATAAGTGACCCATTAGGGTTATACAAGTATATACAAGCTGGCAAGGAAAACTTCCCAAAGAGGGAAAAAAGTGCCACGAAACTCCTAAGTGTGTTCAAACACATCACTACCAAAATATATTAGCAATCCCCCTGGGAGTGATGCAGTGAACAAGGGTCTTGCACTCGTGTATAAGGAAGTTCCAATCTATGTCTAAAGAAATCAATCCACAAAAGGAAGTAAACCCAAAGCTTTGAAGAAAATCTTCAAACTTCTCCTAGGCAAAGCCTTTGTGAAAAGGTCAAGAACATTATCCTGTATGCAAACGTAAGACAAAATGATCTCTCTAGCAAAGAACCTCTCCTTCACATAATGATAGTGCACCTCAATATGCTTTGCGTGAGCATGGAACACAAGGTTCCTCGCAACTACCAATGCAGTCTAACTATCCGTAAAGACAGTGGTGGTAGAAGACTAACCAAAACCCGAATCAACCAAAAGGCCTATAAGCCACACACATTCAATAGTCATTGTGAAACCTGCCCTATACTCAACCTCACAACAAGTGGCCACAATGGGTTGCTTCTTATTCAACCAAGATATGCATGAGCTACCAAGCATGAGGAAAAAACCACCAACAAGTATGCAAGTGTCATAGAAACCAACCCATCTTGAGTAAAAAAAAGCATGTAAAACTGGTGGTACTGATCCCGCATTGGGGAAAAACAGTCCAAGTACTCGGGTACCATTCAAGTAATGAGAGATGCATTTAACCTCCTACAAATGCTTGACCCCTAGGCAATGCATAAACCTCCTCATCTGAGAGTCAAAAAATGAATATCAACCAAAGCCATGCATAAGTAAATCAAGCACCCAACAACCTACTGATAGAGAACAACAACAAATGCATCTCTAGCATCATGAAGACTCAGACTTAATCTTGTTTCCATGGGAGTTTCAATAGGTTTGCAATCTTCCATGCCAAAAAACTACAATAATTTGTCAATGTATTTTTTTTTGACATAGAGCTATTCCTCTAGAAACTTGTATAAACTAAATGCCCAAATAATGATGCAAACACCCCAAATTTGACAACTCAAAAGAGGCACGCAAATTAGCCTGAAATTTAGGAATATGCTTCTCATAAGGACCACTAAGCAACATATCATCAACATACACAACAATGATCATAAGTACATTATTTGCATACTTAGCATAGAAGCTTCTCTCAATTGTATTGTTCTCAAAGCCATGTGTCAACAAATAGGAATGTAATATCTCTTACCAAGCATATGGTGCTTGCTTTAAACTACGTAATGCCTTTTTCAAACTGCACACTTTGTTTTCATGCCCTTTTTGCACAAAACCATGGGGTTGAAATACATACACTTCTTCATGTAAGTCACCGTTGAGAAATGCAATTTTAATTTTCCAACTAATGTACATTCCACCCATGATAAGATACACGTCCAAAAATGCTAAACAATGGTCATTTGACATGTGGGAAAAGAGGTCACATCAAAATCAATGCCTCTCTCTTGAGCATAACCTTTGGCAACAAGCCTAGCCTTACACTTGCCAATTGTTCCATCAATCTTACATTTCATCTTGTAGACCCATTTAGTGCCAATAATATCTTTACCTGAAGGCAAATCACATAAAGACTAGGTACCATTTTTCATAATGGCATCGCATTCTAATTCCATAGTAGGCATCCAATTTTTTGATTTTTTTTGCTTCATCAAAAGAAATAGACTCATTTTCATCACAAAGACTAGAGATATCCATTGCATGAAAATCTAATGCAAGGCAACCACTATGAGAGCCTAAACAATTATGATATGAAAAAGGTGCATATAACTTGCTATCTTTCAAAGTTTACATGGTAAATCTTTCCTACCCTTTGGCAAAGGTACTAAATCCCAAGTACCATTTTCATGAATAGAATCCAACCCATTCTTCATGGCATGCTGCCACTTGACATGATCTATTGTTTGCATAGCCTCTTTGTAGCAAGAAGGCTCACCAACATCTGTTAGCATAACAAAATCTAAACCTGGAACATATCTATCAGGTGGATGTGAGACACGTGTAGAGCGTCTCAATGGTTGCTGCAGGAACATTTGCAGACTGATATGATAACAAATTCTCTTGAACATCCCTATGTACATCATTTTTATGCATGTTAACTGGAGGACTAGTATCCTCAAACATCACTCTTCTCACTTCAAACTCCTTAATGGATTGTTCATGCATCTTAGACTCATTGAAAATGACATCACTACTTCTGATTAATAATCGTGATTTAGGATCCCATAGGCGATATCCAAATTGTCCCTCTCGACCATATCCAAGAAAAATGCATTTCTTTGACTTATGGTCCAACTTTTGTCTAAGATTCTTTGGTATATGAACATATGCTTCACACTCAAAAACTCAAAGATGATTATAATATGGTGGTTTCCTTGTCCGTAACTCTTGTACCACTTTTAGACCTTTGGTAGTACTAGGTGAAAGGTTGATCACATGAACTGCAGCTAATACTACTTTTTCCCAAAAGCCTTGTGAAAGATTTGCATGATGTAGCATAGAAACTACTCTATCTTGAATAATTCTAGTCATCCTTTCAGCTACAACATTCTCTACTTGGGAAAAAGGAGCTGTAAACTCCCTACAAATTCCTCTAGACTAGCAGAAAAGTTTGAATTCATGTGAGGTATACTTACCCCCATTATCTAAATGTAAAGCCTTAAGCTTAGTTCCTTTTTCACTCTCAACTAAAGCAAGCCATTTTCTGAAAGTAGGGAATACCTCATCCTTTGCTTTGATAGGATATACCCATACTTTTCTAGTAGCATCATCTATGAAAGTGACAAAATAAAGAGAACCCCCTAATGACCTTGTGGGCATAGGACCACACACATCTATAAGAATGACATCTAAAGGCTGAATTGAAGATTCAATGTGCATTTTTTGCACATTCCTAGTTTGCTTTCCATATTGACAATGCTCACAAAATGAAAAATCAGAGAAAGATTAAATAAGTAGCCAGAATGAGAAATATTTTCCATTCCACTACAAGATATATGGCCCAAATGGCCATGCCAAATACAAGGCATGGGCTATTCAATAATAGCTAACAAGTGTTTTTATGAAACAAATAAAGGATAAAGTGAGCCAACTTTGCTTCCTTTTGCAATAACCATATTTCCCTTTGATATGCGAAAGGCATGGAAGACCACCATGTAACCAAGGTCATCAAGTTGGCCAACTGACATCAAACTACGTGATAACTAAGGTACATGGCATACATTATGCATAGTAAATTTTGAACCATCAATGAACTACACAACCACATCTCCAATCCTCACAACGTCACACTGGTAAGAGTCACCAAGTCTCACGGTACCAAGAGACTTAGCTACATAATTAGAGAACCATTCTGTGTATGGTGTCATGTGGAAAGAAGCACGAGAATCTAGCAACCATGTGTGGGAAAGTGAATCAGCCATAAGAACCTCAATTGGCACAATATTATCAAGTGTCAACACATGAGCATCATCAAAAATAGCATTAATTTCTTCAATCTTCATGCGAAATGTATCCCATGATGATGGCAAGGTGCATAACAATAAGACTGCTTTCATTTCATTATCCATATCCATTTTTTGAGCCTATAACTGGGAGAATATAGCATCAAACTCATGTGTATGAGCAACAACACTATCTGCATCCTTCATGCGAAGTTCATATGACTTTCTCATCAAATACACTTTATTTGATGTCGCCTCTTTTTCCTATGTATTGTGTAACTTCTTCCAAAGTTCCTCTACACTTTCACAATCTAATACTGTAAAGTAAACATTATCTGCCAGGTGCAATCAAATGGTAGACCTGGCCATTTCATCTAACTCATCCCAATCATCTTCATCCATGTCAGTAGGCTTCTTCGAGATTCCATTTACTGGCTTGCATTGCCTCCTTTGAATCAGCACATCGTTAATCTAATTCTTCCATAGAGCAAAGTTTGTGCCATTGAATTTTCAGATCTCAAAATGGTCTTTGCCTTGCAAGTTATAGCTCCTCCTTAGAACATTGGCATTAGACCCTGATCCACTAGACGTTCTTGAGACCTCTAATGCCATGATGGTAGACAACTGAATAGAATGATAATGGACCTAGAAGAGTCCAAACACCACTAAGACTCAAAGAAGGATGAACAACTGTTAGATTTTTGGAGAAAATTCAACAATCTTCCTAGAAAAATGAATTAATGAGTAGTAATGACCAACCAGAAGGATTATGTGAGGATAAATGTGCTCACACCAATAAGTGTATCAAGGAGTAAATCAACCACTATATAGTTGACAAAACTAGAAAATTTAGAAAACCTTTGCCAAAGTATCCTCTGCAAAATGAGCATATGAACAGTGTCAAAATCTCATAAAACTAAAAGACCTAACATGTTTACCTCCATAGTGAATCACGGGCTCCACTACATATAATCAATTACGCGAAAGAAGCCAACTAGGCTTATCAAGCACCTATGAACAATCATCATACATCTCCTATGGCGAGGTTGGGTAAGTCTTCCACCTACATCACCAAAGAGACCCCAACATCCGGGTGTCTCCCAATTAAGAGAACTTCAACACGACCCTCTTTATCAAATGTAACAGGCTTTATGCAAAAAACGTAACTGCTATATCAATGACCACATGAAAGTACATAAGCATTATCCACAAAAGCATGCATAGTGTGTATGTGCACAATATATGCACTAAAATGGCATTGAAAGGCTAAATTCACTACCCAAACACTGGCCGATAACACCTGCAAGTGTCTGTCAACTCTGTTCTTTAGGCTCAAAAAACCTGCATAGACTTGTAGTGGCTGGTCCCACCACAACTAAAACCTTTCAAGAAACCTGTAGATTAACTAGTGTGGCTGAAAACACAGCCCCAAAAGGTGAACTTTCATTGTCAAAAAAGTACAAAGAGCACTCTTCTTGATTTTCTTGGCCCTCTGTGAAGAGAACTATGCATGAAAATACTCCAGAATGGCTCCAAAAATCACCCCAAAAATGCTTCAAAAATAAGCTTCGAAAGTAAAGAATGAAGCTTTGAGGGTCCAAAACTTGTTGAAGGTATAGTGAACCTTAGTCTTTCCGCTTCTTCAAGCACCACAAGAGTATAGCTTAGTGGCAAGAGATTGCCACAGTTAAGTGAGCTCTAGGGGGAATAGTACTGGGATGGGTGACCTCCTGGGAAGTATCGGGAACCTCTGTCTTCCTTGATCATTGAGGTCCTCCCTTGCACATAGCCTACGGTGCCAAAAGTGACTTCGGTGACTCAGATGACAAGGTATGCCAAGGTTTATGCCTTGGTCACCACCGTAGTCGTAAGCCTTGGGCTTAGGGTTTAGGGTTGTAGTTGACTAGTCCACTAAGAATATACAAAGAAGTGTATGGTGGCCATTTCACCTTTCACATGGACAATAACTGTAACACTACCTAATAGGTAAAGGGATTTTTCAAAATCTTTGTCCCCAAATCTTATCCAGATTCAACTTCTTTGATTCCCTTAATAGGAATCCAAATAGAATCATTTTTGTAAGCAGTGTGGAACAAATTTGCATGTTTACGAGTAGTGTATATTTGTAAATCCTCGTTCCCGAACCTGTAAGATTGGAGTACTGTTAGTCTGTGGGCAACCAATACGTTCAACATATGGCGGCCATGATGGGATGCGGTAACAAAACATAGCATAAAGTGGATTGATGCCAGTATGAAGTGGCAAGGAGTACTTACAAAAGACTTATCATCATGGATATCTAGACAAATTCGTGCAGCAGACACTCCCAACATTGAAGCTTGAAGACATTCCTCTTGAGGATGCAATTACTATTATAGAGGAAGTACAATTTTGGGTGGAAATCGGAGTTTTACCCCCCAAGCTTTTGAAGGATCTAGTCTTTGAGTGGAAGAACGATAAATTAGCTAAAGTATTGTGGCAAGGAGAATTCGGTGGGATCCACTAATAGAACCACCTGCAGGAAGAGAAGTACCCTGTGGAAGTAGGTCAAAGTGGTGATAGCGTACCCCTGCCAGACTTGCAGTTAGCTCTAATACTCTCACCTCAAACCGGTACCTTACAGATGCTTGGTGGTTCGATGGCGAATAGGCACCCATTACCAGTGTTAAATTATACTCATTTCCATGGCCGAGTGAACGAGGATCCAAATGTGCATGTACGGACATTTGAGAATTAGTATCTATGTAACCATTGTAATTTGCATGACAATCGGCACAAGTTCCAGGTGTTCCAAGCCACGTTAGTCGGCAATGCCATAATATTGAGTACCCTCCCGATGACTTCTCAAGTTATGATGAGTTGAAGGTGGTATTTTTAGAGCGATTTCAGACTGCTAAGAGTGTTTTGGATTTACATTCTTCACTTCAGTATATGCTATATAGAGGGACAGTTGAACAATATGCATCTGATTTTAGATCTACACTACGGTAGTTTTCGATAGACAAATGTCCTACCGAAGAAATGTTAACAGAATTCTTTGCTGACGGACTTCAATCACACTTTCGGCGAAACAGACAGGAGTTTGGTAGAGGATGGAGATTCCAACAACCTAGACCAAGTAACTCTGGTAATCACCCAATTCAGTGTCAGTTTTATCTACAATATGATCATAGACTGTGGGAATGCGAGGAGGCTAAGGAATATGATCAGTGAAAGCAAGAAGCAAAGCTCAAAGTGCCTATGGAAGTATTTGGAGCCGTCAACATCAGTAGTCACCTGATCTCAGAAAGAGTATTCAAGTGGACAAAAATTTGGATTATTTAACACCTGTGAAGCAAACTTTTAAGAAGGCAGTATAGTGGACTACAGAGTACCCGCTGCACTATGTGGATTCTCCACTATTCCTAGTGGAATCTTCTGGAAAGAAGTGTATAAAAAGTACAGTTGGTACGAAATCTGAAGAAATCTCGCAAGAGCCAATGATGCATACTAGATCGGATACAGGTGTAACACAGAAACAAGGCTTGGATGGGCAGAAGCAAGGGTATAAATATTATAAACCACCAGTAAATAAGGAGTATTATGAGTTTCTACAGGAATCTCACATCAGACTATCTTTGGGGGCATTGCTGGAACTAGTCCCAACATTTCGGACACAGTTACTACAACAATTGCACGAAAAATATACACCTTTTGAAAATTCGGAACCCTTATTCTCAATGGTAAGGAATGTGCCGAACAGAATAGTGGATTATGTGGTTCCTATGATTATAGTATAGTATAGAAATAAAGCTATTCCAAAGGTTTTGATTGATGGGGATTCTAGTATCAATATTGCATCTACCATCACGTGTAAGAAAATGGGTTCGAATAGCACTGACCCAGCTCGCTTCTTTGTTCGAATGACAGACCAATCAAGGGTACAACCAATGGAGCTGGTCAAAGGTATCCCTATTCGTATTGCATAGGTTCTATTTAATATTACACTTGTTGTATTGGAACTAAAGGGGAAAAAATTAGATTATAACTTATTATTGGGCTAACCGTGGTTGCGCAATGCCAAAGTTCTCGAGAATTGGGATGAAAAGACAATTACTTTCTAAAGAGGGCATGCCAAGTTTTTTGTTCCTTTAGATGAAGAGCACCATTACCTTCTTGAGCGTAAACTAGTATTAGCAGAGCCTACGCATATGCTGGATGGACTTGACGAAGATGAGGAACAATAATTTCTGGAAGCAAATAGGGATTTACTCTCGTTCGGTGTATTTGATGTGAATGCAGTCATCAATTTTGAATGGGACAGTACAGTAGCTGTGGACAGAATCTCAGGAATTGCAGGACGAGGATAGCATTCAACTAGTGATCAAAGGTCCTATGGAGAATGGAAGAATACATGTGCAAGAAGATTCTTTAGAAGTGGTCAATTCGGGGACTACGGAAGAGCCTAAGCTAGTCTGAATTTGTTCGAAGCTTGCTCCAGACTTCTGGATGGGCTTGATTGCTTTGTTGAAACCGTACAAGGATGTCTTTGCTTAGACATATTCATACATGAAAGGCCTGGATCCGAAGCTTTATCATCACCGGATTTTGCTTAAGCCAAATGCTACCCCAGTGGATCTAGATAAAGTCAAAGTCATCTTAGAAACTCCAACACCTTGCAATCCAGGACGTATTATGTTTTTAGGGTCAAGTGCGATGGCATGGCAAACACTTACGGGATCTTGCTCATATAGCCATCCCATTAAATAAGCTAGCACATGTGAAAGCGGTGGATTTTTTCTAGATGTCTGAAGCACAAACAACATTTGAGCGCTTAGGAAAAATGCTAGTCACTGCACTGGTACTGAAAGCTCCAGACTGGATGCAATCATTTCATGTATTTGTGGATGCTTCAGATAGAGCTATTGGAAGTGTCTTGATGGCGAAGGAGGATCAAATTTGGTTCTCCCTTGTATACCATGCTAGTCGGAGATTCACAACTGCTGAACAAAATTACTCAGCGACGGAACGAGAATGCCTAGGTCTGATTTATTCAATAAAGAAGTTTCGACATTCTTGTTGGTTTGCTCATTCACTTTTCATGTAGATCACACTACGTTGTTATATTTGGTTAAACAACAGAATTTAGTGGGCCACCTTCCTCGGTGGGTCCTGCTTCAAATTTGATATCATTCATCACCCAGGCGCTAGTCATGCTATTGTAGACTTTCTCTCATGCATCGATAATGGGGAACCCCCTGACGGAGTTGATGACTCTCTTTTGGACGTAGAAGTTTTTTCCGTAGTTGAAGTGGACAATGCTCCTCACACCTACCCCACATGGTACGAAGAAATGCTCGATTTTCTTGAGAATGGCATTGCTCCCTCTTACTTAAGTTCAGCAGCACGAAAAAAACTTGGACTTCGTAGTCATAGGTTTACTGTTATTATGGGCCAATTATATCATAAGGACCCAACCGACATTTGGATGCACTGCGTTCCTCCACACGAGGTGCAGGCCGTAATTTCGGAGGCTCATGCTGGCGAAGCTAACAGACACTTTAGTCATTTGATTACGATGCGAAAAATCTAGCAATCTGGATTATGATGGCCAACTATGTACTGAAATGTGCAACAAGCAATATGAAGTTGTGATCCATGCCAATGAACTGGAGAACCTCGCAATAGTCAGCACTTTTTGTTGCAGTCGATTTTGCCCCTAGAACCTTTTCACAAATGGGGTTTGGACTTCATTGGTCCCATCAAACCACCTATGACGCATACCGGAGCCCTGTACATTTTAACCTGTACGGACTATTGTACATGCTCGGCCTAAGCATGGGCAACTAAGCAAGCTAGTGCACGAACAATAGCAAGGAAATTGAAAAATGATATCTTTCTGTAGTATGGATTATCGCTGGAATTAGTTTCCGATTGGGGAACTCATTTTTTGAATCAATTGATTGTCGAACTCACCACAGAATACCAAATTAAGCATAAATTTAGTTCCCCCTATTATCCTCAAGTGAATGGATTGGCAGAAAGCACTAACAAAGTTTTACTACATATGCTCCAAAAACTGTTGCTTGATTCAACCAATCAGTGGGAAATTATGCTCCCCACAGTCCTCTAGGCTTATAAGACTGTGTATAAAGTTTCAGTAGGTAGCACACCTTTCGAATTGATCTACAGACAAGAGGCCATACTACCCTTTGAATTTGCGATACCCAATCTCTAGATTGCGATGTTGAAGCGGTTGGTTCCGGAGGAGTCTTTTGCATATCGAATGGATTAGTTGCGGCAATTAGATGAACATCGTTATCATAGCTTTTTACTTCTACACAAAGTTCAGAGCCGTCAGAAGAAGTGGCATGATCACAATCTCTGAACTAAGATTTTTTGACTGCGGGATTTGGTTCTGTATATTCACTCCAAAATGAAGAGGAAGATGGGTAAACTGAAATTACAGTGGACCGGTCTATTCATGATTCATGCAATTGTGGTCGAGGTTCATTTTGGTTGGCTATGTTGACCGGAATAGTTCATACTACAGCAAGGATCCAACAACAAATCTTAGTCCACCCATCTACTTTACAGAGGGGGGGCTCAGTCTTTTCCAAACCCAACTCAAAAGCAACTACTTGAAGTTAACAGAGAAGATCTCAAAGATTGATTGAAAAGAGATAGCAAGAACAAAGTCATTATGTCAATTATGGCTTTATGCATCAGATTCAACAAATCCCAAAACCTTCTAACTACAAAGAAGCTCAAGGGCAACCTGTGTGGGAAGAAGCTATGCAAGTGGAAAAGGATGCAATAGAGAAGAACAAGACTTGGACTCTTGTTCCTAAACCCACAAATCATCAAGTTATAGGAGTCAAGTGGCTCTACAAGGTCAAATACAAATTAGATGGAACATTAGATAAGTACAAATCAAGGTTGGTACTAGAAAGTCCACACCTTGCAAAGGCTCAAGTACTAATCATGGGGTTCAAGGGCATGTCATCTCCTTGTATCAAGTATTTCAATCTCTAATAGGTGCCACATCTCTTGAAAAATTCCTTGGTATCTTGATGGAAGGTGGGCCACTAGAGATCAATGACAACAATCATTTTTTCACATCTCTCAAGGGAGAAATAGTTGGAGTTTGAGGTCTATAGAAGCATGCAAAAGAACACAAGGAAGAAGAAGAAGCTTGGAACACAACACACAATACTGAATGTATTACCAAGTGAATGTACACAGATAAATGACCTATTAGGGTTATAGGAATATATACAATCCAAAGAAAAAAACCTCCTAAAGAGGGAAAAAAGTGCCCCAATGGTCCTAAGCGTGTTCATCCACATCACTACGAAAATATTTCAACAAAATTCCCTAGGAGTGATGTGGTGAACAATGGGTTGGCAGTCATGTATAAGGAAGTGCCAAGCTATGTGGAAAGAGATCAATCCACAAAAGGAAGTAAGATCCAAGCTTTGTGGAAAGCTTCAAACTTCTCTTAGGGCAGAGCCTTTGTGAAAAGATTTGCAATGTTATCCTATGTGGGCACATATGCCAAAGTGATCTCTCTAGCAGAGAATTTATCCCCAATATGCTTCTCATTAGGACCAGTGAGCAACATGTCATAGACATAGACATCAATGATCAAATGCACATTAGTTTCATGCTTAACATATAAGGTGCTCTCAGTTGGACTGTTCTCAAAACCATGTGCAATCAAGTAGGCATGTATGTTTCCATACTAAGCACATGGTGATTGCTTCAAACCATATAATGGCTTTTTCAACTTGCACAATTTGTTTTCATGCCCTTTTTGCACAAATCTATGGGGTTGAAAAAAGATGTAAGTCACCATTCAAAAATGTAGTTTTAATGTCCAACTGATGTACATTCTAACCATGATGGGCTGCAAGTGCACACATGCTACAAACGGTAGTCATTCGACATGTGGGTGCAAAGGTCTCATCAAAATAAATGCCTCTTTCTTGAGCATAGCCTTTTGCAACAAGCCTAGCTTTATACATGTCAACTATTCCACCAGGCTTGCTTTGCCATCTAATTTTTTTATTTTTTCCCTTCATCAAAAGAAACATCATATGGACTAGGGGCAGCCATTTCATAGCAATCGCATGCAAAAGAAGCACAAAAAGGACCTAAATGAGTATGATATGACAAAGGTGCTTCTAATTGGATATCTCGCAAAGTCTACACCATCCATTTAGGCATAATGTTTGCCTTCTCTATATCAGACCTCTCATCAACAAGTGCATAATGTAAATCTGCATCAGAATGGAATGATTTGCATCATCATGTGGAGCCTATAAAGGTTGAGAATTTGCCTCATTTGGACTAGCACTTAACTATGCACCTATAAAAAGAGGCAGCAAAGTGTCATACACATCTTTGGAGCTAACTGATGTCTCCTTAGTACATTAAAGTAATGGATGAACTTCCTCAAAAATAACATCATGGCTAACCAGAATGCATTTATTTTATGAATGATATAGACGATAGCCTTTTCTTTCAAAACTATACCTAACAAAAGTACATTTCAATACTTTATCATCCAATTTTCCACATTGTTGTTCAGGAACTAAGGCATATGGCAAACAACCAAAGACACACATATGAGAAATAGATGGCTTGTAACCATGCCAATCCTCATATAGAGTGATAGACTACTATGCTTTGGTGGGACACTTGTTAAATACATATGCTAGACACATAAGAACCTCAAGCTAGAAACTATGTGGTAAAGCCTAACTTTTGACCATACACCTTGCCATCTCCATGAGAGACCTATTCTTTCTTTTAGAAACACCATTTTTTTGAGGTGTGTACGATGCTATACATTGATGGTTTATCCTATGCTCAGCCAAAAAATGCATTAAAATCAAAAGACATGTATTCACACCTTGATTAGGACAGAGGGTGCCCATTTTACATGTTGACACATTTTTAGTTAGAACCAAAAATATTTTGCAGCACATAAACACTTTGCACTTTGCTTTCAATGGATACAACTATGCTTGCCAAGAAAAATCATCAATAAAAGTCACAAAGTAAACGTTGTTCTGAAAAGAATGTGTCTGCATAGGGTCATAGACATCACTATGAACAGGTTGCAATTTTTGAGTAGCTCATACTGAACCATCTTTTGGGAAGTATGAGAGCTACATTTTGCCCAAAATAAAGCCTTCACAAAAATGCTTAATAGGTGCCTCTAGTTTTGGTAGAGAGCACACCCTTTCAGATTTTTGTGTGTATAGAAACTAGCAAAATTTACATGAAAAAAGTGTGCATGCCAAAGCTTTGCATTTGAGATAGCCAGATAATTTTGAACTACACATGCTGAATCATTGAGAAAGTTTTCCATAGTCTACGAGCTTATACAATCCACAAAATAAAATGCTAGAAGCAACAATAACATCGCCATTTTATAGATCGTGAACTATACATCTGTCATTACTAAATTTGACAACCAAGTCAATCTTGGCTAATGCTAAAACTAACAATAGATTTTTATTGATTCCCGACACAAACAAAGCATCTAAAAAATGTAAAAGAACTACCATCAATAATAGTCAAAATGATCTTACCAACTCCCATGACTAGATAAGAGGAGTTGTTGGTGCATGTGATAGTATTCCCTATACGGGCATGCTCAAGTGAATTGAAGAAACTGTGCTATAGGTAATATGTTTGGTTGCCCCATTCTCAAAGTACCAAACATTTGAGTCGACTATAGACATAGTGTTCATGAGAAGATGGTTCATAGCTGCAAACAATAGTAAATGAAGGGTTTCGATGGCGATGCATGACGGTGCGCTCTCCTCATTGAGAGCTCCACGACGATATCCTCCGAGTAGAAAACGGACCTCCTAAGCGCGCACACGATACTCTGCACAGAGACTACAGATTACACAGGAAACATAGTACACAGGGAGCATGAAGACAGACTTCTTAGGTCTTACAAATGCGGTCGAACTTACAATCTGTGACTGACCAGGCCACTATATGTTTTATTAAAGAACATATACAAAGAAGTGGCCAGTGGCCATTTGGCCTTTCACATGGACACTAATGGTAACAATCTCCCACTAAAGGCCAATATGGCCAAAGTAACTATGGGAGAAAAATAAAGAATAATAAAGAATACCTGAGTGTAAGTATACAAACTATACCTCCCACCTGATGATCATGTTACAAAGTATACAAGTGACTGTGTAAGATCATGAATCAAGTAACCCCCATCAAGTGACAACAGAGTCGAAAGCTATCGTGTGGTAGAGCTTTAGTCAAAGCATCTATAGCATTATCTCGAGTGTGAACCTTCTTAAGAATAATGAGCTCAGTGGCTAAGCAATATCGAATGAAGTGATACCTCACCTCAATGTGCTTGGTCTTTGCATGATAGACTGGATTCTTAGCCAAAGCAATGGCACTCTGTAGCTCAACGATGAGTAGCACCTCCTTTAATGTCAATCCGGGGAGACGTGAGGATGGTATGAAGACCACGAGCAAGTGGAAGCACAAGTGCGTGAGTGAGAAGCACACAAGCATGCACACACATACACGCACACATGCACACACGGCAAGAACAAAGAGAGTAAGACAATGGAACCACTTCTATTGCAACAAAGTTCTCATACAAGCTCAAACTACAAGAAGCTAGCCCCCCAAAAGTGAGCTCTCTAGCTCTATTTATAGTTTTTGACTAGCTTTGGCCCTGTCCAGACCTAGTGTCCGACCTAGTTAAAAATTAGGTTCCAGGGCTTATTTGAGGGCCCAAACGAGATCTAAAAATTATGAAAATTGGCAGGCAACTACTTCTAAGGCTCCCCAAGCTCGAGGACTCCTCGGCTTGTACAAAATGGAGCTACAAAAAGGTGAAATGATATTTACAAGGGTTTGTAGTGATGAGAATCACTTTAAAATGATGTGAGGTTTTTTTTAAAAAATTGAAGGGTTGCCTCAGTGCTAGATCTGCATGTGTGTCCGTACTTGCTTCTTCCCGTATACTGTCAACACTCTCCCCCCCCCTAGGGTCTGTCGCCTCTGACAGACCTTTGATCTGCGGGTTGATCAATATAGTCCTGGAGAATGTTAGCTCCCACATCATGTTCTTTGATTCGCAGCCCTCGGATCAGGTCTCTCTGCAGGGTATCCCAATTGACTGGGCCCAGTATGTCCGGCTGTGGCGTTGTGTAGAGTTCTGAGTGCATCGTTTGTTCGCATGCAAAGAGGTGTAACAAATGGGTGGGCCGTGGCGCGAACACCTCTGAGTGTGCTTCCCAGAACCCCGTGGTGAACATTTCATCGAAAGTTTGCTTGTAGCAGGCAGGGAGATATCTGATGCGTGCGTGCCATGCATAAGCAACTCGTATGCTCGGGGTGGTGCTCATATCATATAGCAGGTCATAATTACCATTAACAAACCCGAGAATCGGAGGTTGAATATGACAGACATTTCGGAAAGTTTTGAGCACAACCTGCATCATGTCGAAGATCTTGAGCATCATCTGGGCAGCCACATCTGGCATAGGGTGGAGGCGTGGGAGCCAATGTCTGATGGTATCCATCATATAGGCTACAGTAGGCATGCCGTTTGGGGGTGCAATGGCAGGGTAATTGAGCCATTCTTTGCAATTTGCGTTGTTCTT
This sequence comes from Ceratopteris richardii, assembly GCA_020310875.1. Lineage (NCBI taxonomy): Eukaryota > Viridiplantae > Streptophyta > Polypodiopsida > Polypodiales > Pteridaceae > Ceratopteris > Ceratopteris richardii. Next base: position 87,522,082 of record CM035432.1, on the reverse strand, counting down.
GACTTTGATGGCGAATGACTTCCATGTTCTTCTCCGTTGCACTGGTCCATAGCAATTGTTATACTTCAAATGCATGGGTGCGTGGTCCCATGTCCGTAGCATCTCGGGATAGGTTTCCAATAGCTTTTGCCTCCAGATGGGTTGGTGTATTTTCCCTTTGCGCGCCTCCTCTGGAATGTCCTCAGGTTCAAATTGTGTTGCGAAAGTTGGGTACTTGTTGGTCTTACGTTTGATCTCGGCGTTGTAGTCTGCCAACAGTACAAAGTATGGCTTATATTGTAATTCTGAGCTGGTTATTAGTCTTCTAGGGGCCAGATGTCTGAAGTAGTCTGATTGAAGTATGGTTTCTTCAATGGTCTTCATGGCCAACATCTGGTAGGAGATACGTTCTTCATGAGTTTGCCCCATTTCTTCTACCTGTTTCATCCATGCCGATGGGGGTTCCTCATAAGTGTCCTGTCCCTCCTCAGTGATTGTGCCTCCGGGAAAAGGTTGAGGCTCATAGTTCTCTTCAAATGCTTCCTCCACTGGAATAATAACTGCTTCTTCTTCTATGGGTTGCTCAGGTGGGGAAGGAGGTCGTTCATATTGTAACAACTTGATTTTCAACTCTGCAACCTGTTGCCTTAGCTCAAGTACTTCATTGGTTACTGATAATTCCGGCTCTGGTGAGGTTGCAATGTTGGCCATCTCTTTAGGTTCTTGTTGGTGTGGTGCAGGCACTTGGGCTTTCTGTAGGTCTTTGACTTGGTCAGCAAGCTGATCATGAGCTTCTAGGAGAGTGGCATAGGTTTCTAATATTTGTTGTATATTCTCTGAGGGGATGGCTTGGAATTTAGCCGGGTCAATGGGTGCCCCTGGAGTATTTTCCATAGCTGCTTCGAGGTTGTCTTGATTTTGTTGCTGTAGTCTTTTGTTTTCTTCTTGAGCAGCCGCTAAATGGCGTCGGAGTAGAGCCATGTTTCGTTGTAGTCTAGCGTTACGGGCTAGCTGATCTCTAAGTTGTTCTTCAGTTACCCTACTCTTCTCTGTATGTGTGGACTCGAGCTCCACCTGATATTGTTGGAGGGTAGTCACCTCCTACTGTAATTCCGTATTAGATAACTCCAGGGCAGTGACTCGTGCCTAGAGATGGGCTGACAAAGTACATAGTTCTTTATTGTTTTCTTCTAGTAACCTGTATTCCTGTTTAAGTTGGGCAGCAGCTTCGAGCATGGTGTTGAGTGCATGACTAAATGAAGTGGGTGCAGGGGTAAAGGTGGAAGATGCAAGGGGTCGGGAGATGGGAAAGGGAAAAGTGGATGTTGTGCCTACAGTGCTTGGAAATGGCGACCTGCGTGAAATAATACGTGGTGATGTTGGAATAACAGTGGTGGTGGGTGATCGTGTGGATGGTGAGATGTCCATGGGATCGGACGTGAGAGTGTGTGATTCGTGCACTGTGAATACAGGAATGGTGGGTGGTGTGATAGTGGTGGCAGTGAATGTGGGGGAGAGGGGTTGGGAAAGGGACTTTTTATTATAATTATCCACATGTTGGAGTATATTTACAAGGTTCGTCCAGAATGACGGTTGTGTGACTTGGGTTGAGCATGAGGCGGTTACTAGGGAAGTGGTGGATAGGGTTTGGGTGTGGGTGAATGGAAAAGGATGGGATGAGTGCTGGCTAGTGGCAAGTGGTTGTCCAAGGGCGGGGAGATAGGAAGGGTGACCTATTATGGTTTGATCGGTGGCAGGGTGACCGGTGTGAGGTTCAAAATTTAGGGTGGAAGTGATGGAAGTGGGTAAAGGGAAGGATGTAAGAACAGAGGTGTGTACAATGGTTTCATGATGGGTGGACATCGGTTGTTCAGAAAGGCTAGTGGAGAAGGGTTCTGAGGGTCGAATGGAAGGTGACGGTGGAGATGGTACCTGAGTAATTACCTCTTGTTCGTCAGTGGGACTTGGGCTCGTCATGTGAACATCCTCTGAAAGGGTGGTAGGCAAGGCAGTAGAGACTTCCATTTGGATCATTTTCCCTCGTCGTGGCCGTGTATCAATCCTTCGTTGATCATAGATAGGGTTTTCTTGATAGACCATTGTCCTCAATGCTTCCCCGATCCCACATGTCTCTGCCAATAGATTCAATGATTCCACAAAGTGTGAGTAGACATTCTCGGTTTGAAGCATCTGGTTCACTAGGGCTCTATTCGCCTCTTCTGTCATCTTATGTCTTCTCTGTACCTGCTTGATTGTCTTGTACAGCCGTCTGAGTTGTGCTGTGTAGGCAGGGGCCTCCTCTTCACTGTCTTCTGGGTCATTTCTTTGTGCACCTTCCTGAACTTGTGTGTTTGGGTCATGAGGATGTTGTGCCACTTCTTCCCTCTGCTCGTCTCGCCCCGTGGCTGTTCTCTTTGGACTGATGCACCCGGATCAACATTGTTAGGGGAATCTTCACTGTCGGATAGGGGGACCGTCTGCAGGAATCTTTCAAAATCGAAGTTTGGATCTTCTGTGAAGGTGGCCATAGATGCAAACTCTGCATCGGTAGGTAGTGGAGGGGCGGATGGAACGGGTTGTACCACCTCCCTAGCTTGAACTCCTTGAAGATGGATCGTGAAAGGTGTGACCTGAGTTTCTGGTCGGGGAGAAGCTTCGGTCGTGGCTTCCTGAGGGATCGTTACCTGGGAGAGCGATCCACGCATTCGTTTTGCAGGCTGGCTCCCTGACTTCCGCCCTTTGAACAGCTCCAGTTGTGCATACTTTAGGGCTCGGGCAACTGGCACATCATATGCAAGACATCTGTAGATGATTCTTGTAAGCGCACAACAGCCATGTAGAGTAGGCTTCCTCACACCCCGCTTACCTGCCTCATACACTTGGTCTAAGATCCATACCGGCATCTTAATGGGCAAGCTTCCAGTCTCTGCTAGATATAGCCCATACCATATTTTCTTGTGAGGTTGAGTGAAACGGTCCTGAGCGGGAAATGCGAAGTGTTGGAGGCACATCCGCAAAGGTATGGCGATGTTGGGGGTGAGGGCGCACATTTCTTTTAGTTTCTTGATTCTATTGCTTTTCATCGACTCCGGTATCAAAGGGTCGCGGTCAGAAGGTACATGCGTGCCATACATCTGAAGTGCTTCCCTGATTAAAGTCACATTCAATTCGAACTTCCTCATTTCCTCCAGATTTGACAAGGAGGGCACCCAGAATGTGCCTGAATGATCCTTATCCCCTGTCGGCTTCAGCGTGGCAATTAGGTAGTAGCACCTGAGGAAATCTGGTTTAGGCAGAGCTGCACTGAAATAAGTTTGTAATCCTGCTTTTTGCCAGATATCTTGAAGTGGAGCTGCATTTTGCAATACTTCGAATTCTCGTGAGAAGAATTGGAAGGTCCACCACACTCCTCCACATTCCATCTTGGACTCCCACATATGATCCGCGTCCCCCAAATCTCCTGGCATCTCGTTGAACCAGTGAGAATGCCCCTTTACTCTTTCGGTTAGGCCATTTCGTGGATCTGGAATAGGAATCCTCTGCACATTCACGAACTCCTCAGGTCGAGCTGTTGGTGGGGCCTCCACCGGCATGGCATCCCAATTGATTGGAGCACCAGATCCTGCCTGAGAGCTTGTGCCTGCCGCTGTTGCCATGAGAGTAGGTTGCTTATCTGCTGGAAGACGAAAGGCACATTAGTGTTGCATAGGAAACAAGCTGTAATGGTGTTCCCTTCACAATACTAACATGACAATCCCGGAGGTCAGTGGTTAGTGGTGAAGTGTTTGTGATAGGTGTGAGTGGTGATTAGAGGTCAGTGTCATTCTAGATGCATGCTTTGGTTATGCGATGGGCTCGGAATGCTCCTGTGTTAGTGTGGGCGGATTTACAGAATTGGGTCAGGGGGTTTAGTACACAGTTTAATTCTCCACGCTTGGATAGAGGAGTCGTAGCTCTTAGAGCTAAAGATAGGTGAAGGTTTCTGGATGAGAGTGTGATGTATTTGGGACCTTTTGGGTTCCCATTTCCAGACATTCCTAGGGTTGATGGGAGTGGGGACAGTGAGAGGTGTAGGTATCTTTTCATTTTCTGAGTTGTTGGTCATGAGTGCTTGTGAAAGTTGCTTCATCCTAGTGCCTGAAGGTGAAGTAATTTGGGCTTGTAAGCAGGCCTTGGGCACCCATATCTGTCTAGCATTGGGGGTAGCCTTCATTGACCGCTTAGGGACCCAAATAGAAATGGTATGCCTAGGGGTTATCCTAGGGGGCTTCTTCACTTTGCTCCTTGATGGTGAGGCACGTTTCTTGTCTCCTTGAGAGTCTGCTATTAGAGCTGTGGGTTTTCCATCCTTGCGTATCCAGATCTGCTTCCTGCCACGAGATGCTCCATGTTGCACGGGTTGGCGCTCCTGCCTCTTGATCAGCAGCCTCCTTCGTGTCAAGTGATGTTTGGTCTGCTCGTCTAGAATCTTCCTTGGATCAGTTAGGAACTCTTTATTGGCTCCTGTACCTTCAGTGAGATTGACAATCCTCTGCACAATAGAAGTTTGTACAAGGACAACATTGTTATCTTCATGTGGATTCCTGGAGGGACCAGGAGTTGGTGCCTGTTCTATTGGTTTGAGTGCTTGATTTTCTAATTCAATCGTGAGACGGCTTTGGCCTACCCAAGCCTGAAGAAGTCCACTTCTTAGGTTGAGGTTGACTGCGTGATCATAGATCCAGTCTTGGCCTAAGACAAGAGGTTCGGTCAGATCCTCGTCTTCACACACTAGCACTTTTGCTGTCATGAGGACCTCTTGTATGTAGAGGGGAAGATCCACCTCTCCCATGCAAGGGGTTTCAACACCTCCTAATCCTATCAGATATGCTTCTAGGGGTTTTACCTCCAATTGCAGCTGCTGGCAATAAGAAAGCCGAACTGCACTTGTGGCTGCTCCTGAATCAATTAATGCTCTCACGCTTGTGCTGTGGTCTCTTTGTCCTATTTCTAGGGTCACAAAAGGTCGTCGGTCCACTATCTTATGGGTACGTTCACCTGCAGTCTCACACATGGCCATGTGATAGCCTGGAGACTCTTGAGTGTCAGTCATAGGCTGATCCCTCCCTTGTCTCCTCAACTTCATTCGTCTGATACGCTCTAAGGCCTCTGCCTGTGCTTCTTCTCGAATTCGTTTTTCCTCCTCTTTACGTTGCTCAGCAATATTGAGTCGGCTTAGCATTTCCTCCGTGAGGGGTTCCTGATAAAGCTTGACTCTGCATCCGCTAATATAGTTTGGGAGGACATCCCCCTCTAAAGTGGCTAGTTGTACTGCTCCACTCGTGGAGATCCTATTAATGATCATAGGTCCGTAGCCTCTCTTTTCTAGCTTTCTTGCGTGTTGTTTCAATGTGTAGACTAAAACTAGATCTCCTGCTTTCAAGCCCTTATCCTTCACATGGGCATCAAAGTATGCCTTTTGCCGTTTCTTTGCAGCATAGATGCCTGCTGCTGCTCGTAGCCTCGTCTCACCTAAACGCTCTAGATCCAAGATCCTAGAGGACAACTCATGTCCATTCCACTCATGGTCTTGTGCTACTCTTAAAGCTGGGATTAGGAAATCTAATGGTAGCACCGCATTCTGTCCGAAGACCATCTGAAATGGGGTGGCATTGAGTACCGTTTTGTAGGCAACTCGGTATGCCCAAACAGCATGATGAAGTTGTTTGTCCCAATCAGAACGTTTATTATTTACAAGTTTTGTCAATACGTTACACAGGATCTTATTCGTGCTCTCGGCTTGTCCGTTAGCTTGTGGGTGATAGGGTGCATACTTCTTATGTGTCACCATGAATTCTTGAAGGAGATTTTCAATGACCTCATTCAAGAAGTGCGTACCTCTATCACTAACCAACTCTATTGGTAACCCATATCTAGTGAACACATTTTTGAATAAGAACTTAGCCGTCGTTAGAGCATCATTCTTTGTCGTGGCTTTTACTTCCACCCACTTTGTAAGGTAATCTGTGGCTACAATAATGTATTCTGCATGGGAGTTTCTAGCTGGGGGGTTGATGGGACCTACAAAGTCTATACCCCACTTTGAAAATGCACGTCCTCCCATCATTGGCCTTAAAGGCATTTCATCTTTTCTTATCGGATATTGGGCACGTTGGCATGTGTCGCAACTCTTCACATAAGTATGTGCATCCATATGAAGAGTGGGCCACCACAGCCCCGAGAATAGAATGGTCTTAATTACTCTGTCAGGCCGAAAGTGTCCGCCTGCAGTACCGCTGTGTGCCGTTTCTAAGACTTTCAAATAGTCTGATTCATGAATGCACAGTCTTAGGTAACCATCCTTGCCTCTTCGATATAGGTTGTCTCCTACTAAGGCATAGTCTTGAGCCTCTTGCTCCATGCTCCGTTTTCTTGTAAGACGAGCCTGATTGGGTATTGTTCCCGATCTCATGAACTCGACCAATGGAGCACTCCAATCTGGGATTAATGACACGTGATAAAGAGTGGCATGTTCCACTGGGGGTCTCTTCTGGCACACTGGACAATTGTGGATCCACTCTTGTATTTCTTTGTCCATGCTAGGCCAATACACTCCTAAGCGTCTTAGATTCTGCAATGTTCGTTGTTTAGAGTAGTGATTTCCTAGCAATCCTTCATGGGCTTGTTGCAACCAACTAGTATGCTCATCGTCCTCGACACAACAAGATAATACGCCCTCGGTATCTTGCTTGTACATACTTCCGGCCAATATTTGATACTTTAGTGATTTTACGATTTCCTCTTTGCTTGTTTTAACATTTTTATTTGCAGGCCCGAAGGTTAGGACTGGTACCAACTTATTTGCCCATTTAGGAACAACTTCTAAGTTGAACAAATAAGCAGCGGGCAATTCATCAGACACTCCTTGCGGTGGCTCTCCTGAAGTGATGCGAGAAAGATGGTCTGCCCTAAGATGGGTTCTACCTTTCCTGACAACAACTTCAAAGTCGTATTCCATTAGTAAGAGGAACCATCTTACTAAGCGGCCTGTATTGCAAGGTTTATTGACCAAATATAGTAAAGCTTGATGATCAGTGAAAAACTTGAACTTATTGGCCAATAAATAGTGTCTAAACTTCTTCACAGCATATACCATGCCTAAGCCTTCTCTTTCCGTTGTGGTATAATTTCGTTCAGCTGCATTTAATTGCCTACTAGCATATGCTATCGGCAAATCTAGGTTTCCTTCACCTGTGGGTTGTGCTAGCACACATCCTATTGCATGATTGGAGGCATCTACATGGACATGAAAGGGTTTGCTCCAATGCGGAGTAGTCAATATTGGTGCTGTGCACAGACGTCTTTTCAGTTCGTTGAAGGAATTCTCGCATTCCTCATTCCACTCAAAATTTGTTAACAACCCATAAAGAGGTTTAGCTATGATGGCATACATGTGGATAAACCTACGGTAGTATCCACAATGGCCCATAAAGGCTTGTACCTCTTTAACATTCCGTGGCCTGGGCAGCTCTGCTATTGCTCTTACTTTGTCTTCATCTATTGAAATTCCATTCTTAGAAACAATGTGACCTAGGATCTTACCTTGTCGTACCATGAACACACACTTCTCTGGGTTCAGACACACTCGATAATCTCTACACTTGTTGAAGACTTGTCTGAGCTCAGGGATGTGGTAACTTCTTTCTTGGGAATGAGCGCATAAATCATCCACATATACTTCTAAGCTCTTCCGCAAGAACTCTTTGAAGACATGACACATGAGTCTTTGGAATGTTGCAGGTGCATTGGTGAGCCCAAATGGCATCACACGAAATGCAAAGATTCCCCATTCTGTGGCAAAGGCCGTTTTGTGTTGATCTTCGGGGGCAATGGCTACTTGGTTGTAACCTGAAAATCCATCAAGGAAGCTGTAAACTTCCTTACCTGCGACACGCTCCAATAGATGTTCGGTGATTGGAAGTGGATAACTATCTCTGATCGTAGCGGCATTAACTTTTTTAAGGTTAATGCACACTCGCAATTTCCCATTCTTCTTGGGCACCACTACAATGGGGGACACCCATTCAGTGTGCTCAATCTCATAGATGAATCCAGCTTCAATTAGCCTGTCAATTTCCTACTTTATTTTGGCTGCATAGTTGTCATTATATGTGTAGGGCTTTTGTTTGGTGGGCTTGGCATCAGCGGTCATCGGAATCGTATGAGAGCAAATCTTTGGATCTACTCCTTTCAAGTCTCTATAATGCCATGCGAACACATCCCTATATTCCCTTAATAGTGCTACAAGCGCTAATTCTTCTTTTGCACTTAGGTCGTCTCCTATGTACGTACATCGCTCTTCGTTCCCTTCAATGGTCACTACAATTTTTTTGGTCTTTTCTTTATTGTCATATGCTTCTCCTATAATGGCCTCTCTCTTAGGCATTCGTACCAAAATTTTTCGGTCTTCCACTTCATATTTCTTGAAATTTTCTGGTACTTCAAACAATGATTCTTCCTCTTATTGTTTCACTGCTTTTCTTTTCTTTTTCTTTTGACCTCCTTCACTTCCTTTCTTTGAATTTATCGTTTTAATACTTGTGAGGGGTTCTTCTTCTTTTTGGGTTAACACTCCTATATCTTCTAAATAGTGTTCCTCTGAGTCAAAGTAAGTATCCATCACAATGGATTCTAGATCATCGTCATTCTCTTCTTCTTCTATGAACTCACTAGGATCACACTCTTCCAACAAGGGCTGACACATGAACACTGAAATATCATAACCCTCCTCATCACAATGGGGTGTCCATTGTTCTTCATTGACTGCAATGTCCATGGTAGCTAAGATTTCTGCCCAACCATGAGGCTCAAATTCCTCATCTGGAAATATCATCGGTGTATAGGCTGGGTCTTTTATTGGTCTATCTCCTGGGGGAGTTCCTTCTTCTATCGCTTTTAGGCGCTTTTCCTCTTCCTCCGCGACCTTGCACATCCACAAGTGAGTATCTTCATGCAGCCAGGATGGTTCAGGTGAACTTCCAGAATGCACAGAGATAGAATCTTCTTTCGCTTTGTGGATAGGATTCCACTGTAGGGGTGGTACATCTCTGAAGGTGTAATCCTTCAGATTGACCTTGGTGGTGACCCCTAAGTGCTGTAAGTACAAGGAGTTGGTTCCCCAATCCTGTACTATTTGCAATTGTCGTAAGAAGGGTCTTCCTAGGATCATCTCGTAGACATTATTTTTCTCAAAGTCACATATAGCAAATGTATGTTCAAACTCTACACCACAAGTGGTTAGAGTTATCCCTTCAAGCAATCCGAGAGGTCTTTCAAAATGACCATCTGCCATTTGAAGTTTCATTCTCGTTGGTCTTAAGGTGGGTTTTCCCCATCGCTTCCACAAGGAGGTGGTCGCAATAGCAACACCAGCAACCGAATCCACAATTGCTTTGGTTGTGTAACCTTGATAGGTGATCGGAAGATAAGTGTTACCTTCTTCACCTTCGCTCATGTCTCCTATCTTGTCGAGAGGTATCTCTGGTACTTTTTGCTTAGAGCCTACTTTTGGTGTATTGGATTCAAGTTCTGGAACCTGATCCTTCACATGATTCCAGAGCTCCGGTTTTGCCTTGAGCAGCTCCTCTACAGTGAGATGACATTGAACCTTAGTGTTCTTCACAACATCAGTGTTCCTGGGAATCACTGAGTCTTCATTTCTTACCAATATTGTGGGGGCTCTAATCTGGAGAGATTCAGATTCCCATGGGCCTGTGAAATGAGGCAACTCCTGTAAAGAATTAGATTCAAAATCTAATCTCTCATCCTCTTGTTGCTCTGTTTGATCTCCATAGATAGACGGAATGTCTTGGGGAAATTGATCACGAAGATCATCAATCTCAGGAATAGGAGGGGAATCACCCTTCTCCTTGGCCCATTTCTCTTCTTGTATTTCCCGCAAGAACTCTTGAGAGTACTGTTGAATTGAAGGAGGTATTCCAGCATCCGTGGAATTAGGAACATAAGCTCCCTTTGGTGGTGAGCTTCCTCTTTCAACAACTGGTTGAGCCTGTGGAGGTAAAGAAACTTGTGATTTGTTTACCAACTGCTCTAATCTTTCTAGTAAGCCTTGGAAATGCAAATCCGGCTTGACAGAGTTTGTCTGATTGAACTTTTGACTAGTCTCAAGTATAGCTTGAGCTTGTTCTACCATTTTCATGCACATTTTCATCCGTTCAATCTCTAAATCTGCTCTAGGGTAACTCTTGTCTAGGTTTGCAGCTGTTGGCCCTTCTTGAAGTCGAGCCTGGTAGGCCTTGAACATCATGTCCAAGCCTTCAGGAGTGGGGTCAGCTAATAATGATCCTACTCGGGGTGGTGGGTGGGTTACGTGGGGTGTATTAGAGGGTGGAGAAATGGAGGGTGATGGGGATGGTAGTGGTGGAAGTGTGTGGGAGTGCAGTTGAGATGTGATCTCTGTGATCCTTGGTTTCTCTCAAGCTTTCTTCAAGTTCGTTTATCTTTTTTGCCCATTGCCTCTTCATTCTTTCACGACTATCCTTCCAGGCTCTAGTCCTCTTTTTGGTTATGCTCTCTGTTTCACTCACCTCGGGGCTCTTTTCGGGACCAACACCTTGGTGTTGTTGAAGTGTCTGGGCTCTTGTGATCACCTGCACAGGTGGAAGTCACACTCCCTGTGGAGTCTACAACTAACCCAACAACATTGATAGGAGTGATTTTAGGCATGTTATTAGGGTTCTTTGGGCAATCTCGTAGGAGATGCTCTTTCCCGCAGTCTTGACAGAAACCCTGAATGGTTACTGGTTGAGGTTGTGTAGGGGCAGGTAGTGGACAATCACGTATAAGGTGATTTCCCTGACATCTGAAGCATGGTCCACTAGGAAATGGGGGTCGTACCTGCCTAGGTTGAGGTCTAGAGTTGGGGTTTGTGTACATGACATTAGCATACTCAGGTTCCCCACTATTTTCACTTGGGTCCTCATAATAGTATGACTCGTTATGCTCGGATGACTGCATGTAGTAAGCCTGTGGGCTATCAATATGTGTGGAGTCAAAACTATGGTCACTTGGATCACTGTCTGATAGCAATGGGGTGACTGGGACTATGGCTCTATTCGGATTTTCTTCAGCAGACGCATATTTCACTGGTATTGCATTGGTGGGAGCAGGGGGTTGCTGTACTAGGACTGGTTGAGGTCTCTGCTGCCCTTGGTAAGGTGGCTGATAAGTTTGCTGTGGTCTGTTGTATTGTTGTGGTGGGTACTGATTCTGGTATCTACCATGTTGTGGATATGGCTGAGGATAATTTTGCCTAACAGTTTGTTTGTTATATGGGCAGTCTTGTGCAGTGTGGTTGGTGTACCGGCACTCTATGGTGCAGTACTGGCTACTAGGGTTCGCCTGGGGTGGGGCCATAATGGGACATACACTTGCCATATGGTCACCGCCACAATTGTAGCACCGCTTAACTGGGGTAAATCTCAGAATTTGTTTGCTAGAGACACCTAGTTTTCGGGCTACCTTCTCTGCAAGTTCCTCGATGGATGTGGATTGACCAGATGTCAGGTTACTAGAGCTATCAGAATCCTTATAGATTTTTGATAGTTCTAATTCCTCACCTAGATTGTCCTCAATGTCTATGCACATGCGCACGCACTCTTCTATCGTTCTGGGGTCCTTCAGGTACACATATGACCTGAGCTTGGTGCTCAACAATCCATCTAGGAACAAGGCCACTTGTTTGGCTGGTGTGGGTAACTCCGGCATCGGGCATCTCTCCAGGTACTGTCTAAATCTTCTTCCAGCTAGTCTGACCGTCTCTTGAGGTGTTTGTTTGAAGCTATGAATTAGTGAGGAGGTGTTATGCCTGATTCCACTCTTAGAAAACTCAACAATAAATGCCTCTAAGAGCTGGTCTATGTTTCTGAAATGCCTCTCATTTAGTGGTTGAAACCACGTAAGGGCAGTGTTCCTAAGAGTTAGACCGAAAGCATTATATTGTGTGAATAGGTCCTCTACCTGTTCAGCTTTCAATACTTGCCGAAATTCTGCCACATGGTCATAAGGGTCTCCTATGCCATCGAAGTAATTCTTCATGGACTTCACTAGTTGAGTTGGTCGTAGGGTCCTAGTGTGTTCTCTCGGCCTTGGCAAAGGAAAATCATCAATATTCCTTTGATTCCATGGGGTTCTATGTCTCTCAGGTTCCACTCTATTCCTTTCTGTTCCCGTTCTTTCCCTTCCCAGGGAGTTGGCAAAACTTACCTCAGGTTTGTCTCTACTTCTATCTCTTTGCGCTCCATGAGCTTGGGAGGTCCCAGCTCCTTGGTGACCAAAGGACACATTAGACCTTGGTTGGGGAAAAACAAATTCACCCTTCCATGTGTAGGCATGCCTACCATGCTCAGTGACCACAAAGATTCTTTCTGATGCATTGTCTAGGTAGGTTACTTGGCCTGGGCTATCAGGGTCTTTAAACTCATAGATTGTGAGGGCACTCACTTCCTGAGGTTGAGCAGATTTGTATCTCCAAAAAGCCTCATCGGTTTCTCGGTTTAAAAGCAGATCTATGCTTTTATTATCCTGTGGAATCCACTCTGGAGTCATGATTCTGGTCAAGACAGATTTACCACGGGGAGTTCTTGGCTCTCTCTCTAAGTTCCCTTGCTCTATATCACCCATGTCGGTCTCCGCAATCACATTTCCAAACTCATCAGTTCTATCAGGAAGAGTGGTGACTACATATATAGTCCCCTCTTTATCTAGGTATGCTCCATTCTCAAACTTGACTACCGGGTGGTCTAATCCATGGGGTTGATCGGGGTTCTTAATCTGGACCACCGATCTTCTCAGTCCGTCTTCGTAGATGCGAGCACCTAGACGATTCGTCCTGATATATTCCAATTGAGTCTTGTAAGGCCCCTCTGGCTTTTCTAGATAAGCCAACCCTGAACTACCTACTGGTCTCTCCATGTGATAGGACATCTCAGAATCACTTGTTTCTGATCTGGGAGTGTATGGGTAATCACTCAACTGTTGGGCCCAAGACCTGGCAGTGTGATTGACACTAGCTTCAGAAGATCTGAGGCTTTGTCTGTCTCGGCCTAAGTGTCTGCCTGATCTAAGGTTCATATGCCTGATTTATCTACCCCCTGGGACCCAAGCACACTCTCGTTGCAGGTTAATTTTGCACCAATCACTTTGTTCTTTTGAGTTGAATATTATGTTTATGGTCTTGTCTAAAATCGCGTCGTCAGGAGTATTTAAGTGAATTTCCGCACTTGATAAGTGATCGATTCCCGTTTACCTTTTGTCCCTTAGGGTTTTCGCACTTAGGACCTATTTACTTCTTGCACTTGGTTGATTAATACTCTTGGACTTGATTCGTGCCTAACGTTGCCCTAATTAATTACCACACCTAAGTCGTACTTAGCCTAGGCTAGGAATTGACAAAGGAGGGTTGAGAGATCTTCCAACCTCAATTAGTTGGTTGACCAGACTGCTACACAAGCCCAGGAAGCCTTCTCCCAAGCTTGGTACTCACCCTTGCTAGCTTGCCTTGGATTGCCTTGAGTGCACACAAAGTTCCTGCAAAGGCTCACCAGTTAGTATAGCTTTATTACCACAAGTAATTGGAAAACACACATCAATATTTTCAGTCCCCTTGGAGTAACTCACTGCACCCCCTGAATCTGAGGACCACTTAGTTCCACCTAAAGGTCAACTTAAAAATGCATGTTCTAAAACTCCACGTATGATTCTTACAAAAACCAGTCGAGGTCCACGTAGGATTCTCAACGAGCTTTCCAACGAGACCAAAATCTCATCAATCGGAGTCCGTATGGTCAAGTTATGACCATTCAGGCACAAAAGGGTCAAAACAGGCTCTCAGGGTTCAGGAGATCCCTCTCTGGTTTCTAGGCCTTTTGCCCACTTCCAAGGTTCTAAAGTTATACCAAGGTGCCTAAAATTAAGCTCAACTACCCTTCAATTCACTCAAAATTAACCCTAACTTTTCATGCATTAAAGGCCGTGTATCGCGATAGGTCGGGTCGAGGTGTCGCGATAGGTGGGAAGTGTCGCGATAGCTCGTGAGGTGTCGCGATAGGTGGGAAGTGTCGCGATAGCCCGTGAGGTGTCGCGATAGCTCGTGAGGTGTTGCGATAGGTCGAAGTGTCACGATAGCTCGTGAGGTGTCGCGATAGGTCGAAGTGTCGCGATAGCTCATGAGGTGTCGCGATAGGTCGAAGTGTCGCGATAGCTCGTGAGGTGTCGCGATAGGTCGTGAGGTGTCGCGATAGCTCGTGAGGTGTCGCGATAAGTCGTGAGGTGTCGCGATAGGTCGTGAGGTGTCGCGATAGGTCGTGAGGTGTCGCGATAGGTCGAAGTGTCGCGATAGGTCGTGAGGTGTCGCGATAGGTCGTGAGGTGTCGCGATAGCTCGTGATATGGTGAACTTTTCTGTTATGTCTAGTGATCCTGGGAGCTCTAGGCCTGGCAGTGTCGTGGTGCACTCAGAATCGTGATTGGGTGAAATTTTCGGAGTGTCGCGATAGCTCGAGCTCAACGCCTCGGGGACTGTGCAGACAAATTCTGTACCTGCTGAGCTTGCTGGAGATGATGATGGAGCTGCCACCTGCAAGAAACATGCAAAAAACACACAAAGACAAGCACACACACTCGCTCTCTCTCAAACTCGCACACAACAAATGAGGGAATGATAAGGAAGAGGGAATATGTAGTGGAGAAGGAGGTGGAGGTGGAGATGGAGAAGGAGGTGAAGATGAAGATGGAGATGGAGAAAAATCAGAAATTTACCTACTACTTACCATTCCAACGCGTCCTCTCTACGTCTTACCATCACACGCTCGTCCTCAAAGCTCGATCCCCGGCAACGGCGCCAAAATTTGGTGTAGCTCAGCGATGAGTAGCACCTCCTTTAATGTCAATCCTGGGAGACGTGAGGATGGTATGAAGACCACGAGCAAGTGGAAGCACAAGTGCGTGAGTGAGAAGCACACAAGCATGCACACACATACACGCACACGCGCACACACGGCAAGAACAAAGAGAGTAAGACAATGGAACCACTTCTATTGCAACAAAGTTCTCATACAAGCTGAAACTACAAGAAGCTAGCCCCCCAAAAGTGAGCTCTCTAGCTCTATTTATAGTTTTTGACTAGCTTTGGCCCTGTCCAGACCTAGTGTCCGGCCTAGTTAAAAATTAGGTTCCAGGGCTTATTTGAGGGCCCAAACGAGATCTAAAAATTATGAAAATTGGCAGGCAACTACTTCTAAGGCTCCCCAAGCTCGAGGACTCCTCGGCTTGTACAAAATGGAGCTACAAAAAGGTGAAATGATATTTACAAGGGTTTGTAGTGATGAGAATCACTTTAAAATGATGTGAGGGTTTTTTTTTTTTAAATGAAGGGTTGCCTCAGTGCTAGATTTGCATGTGTGTCCGTACTTGCTTCTTCCCGTATACTGTCAACACACTCTGACTATCACTGAGCAAACGAGGTACATGCTGAGGTAAACCCATATCACAAGCAAGACGAGAAAGCCACAATGCTTCCTTACATGCCTCAGTTGCTACAACATACTCTACTTTTGTTGTGGAAACATATGTACATTCTTGAAGACGAGATCTCCAAGAGATAGCACCTCTAGCAAAATGAAAAATGTACCCCTCATGTAGACTTACGATTGTCTACACAACCAGCATAGTTAGAATCTGTGTAACCAATAATGGATGCTTTCCCTCTACCTAAGCATAGACACTTGTCCTTAGTGCCACTTAGATATCTTAAGATCATCTTGACCGCTTCCCAATGTTTCTTTCTAGGATTAAACATATATCTCCTAACAACTCCCACTACAAATGCAGTGTTTGGTCCCATAGCTACCATAGCATACATGAGACTACCAACAGTAGACTGATAGGGAATTTTGGTCATGAATTCCTTTTCCTCATCTGATTTGGGGCAATCATCCTTGCTCAATTTCACATATGTGGGTAAAGGTGTACTCAATGCCTTTCCACCCTGCATATTGAACCTGTGAAGTACTTTTGGATATGTACTCACTTTGAGACAAGTATATGCATCTTTTTCTCCTATCACGAGTAATGTGCATGCCAAGAATATGTTTGGCATCCCCCAAATCCTTCATATCAAATGTCTGACTCAACTTCTTTTTGAGAATTGACAAATCATAAGAGGACTTCCCAGCAATCAGCATATCATCGACATAAAGTATCAAGCATATCAAGCTTCCATCTGAGCATCTCTTTGTGTAGAGACAATGATCCTCATTTCTTTGAGAGTAGCCTTGAGACTTCATAAAAGCAACAAACTTTTGGTACCATTGTCTAGGGGACTGTTTAAGTCCATACAAGCTCTTCTTTCTTACAAACTAGACTTTCCTTGCCAAGAACTACATAACCCTCTGGTTGTTCCATATAGATCTCATATGTAAGATCTCCATGCAACAAAGCAGTTTTCACATCCATTTGGACTAGCTCTAAGTCCTCCATTGCAACGAGCCCAAGCAACATACGCAGGGTAGTCATCTTGACCACTGCAGAGAAGATTTCCTCGAAATCAACACCATGTTGTTGCTTAAAACCCTTTGCAACAAGTCATGCTTTATACTTTGGAGAAGCACTATCTGATGTGAATTTCAGGTTATATACCCATTTACATGGTAAAGCTTTCCTGCCCTTTGGCAAAGGTACCAAATCCCAAGTACCATTCTTTTGAAACGAATCCAACTCATTCTTCATGGCATGCTCCCACTTGACATGATCCTCTGTCTGCATAGCCTCTTTGTAGAATGAAGGCTCACAGTCATCTGTTAGCATAACAAAATCTAAACCTGGAACATATCTATCACGTGGATGTGAGACACGTGCAGAACGTCTCAATGGTTGCTGAACAGAAATATGTGCAGACTGATCTGAATAGACATTCTCTTGAACATCCCTATGTGCAGCATTTTTATGCATGCTAACCGGAGGACTAGTATCCTCAAACACCACTCTTCTCACTTCAACCTCCTTAATGGGTTGTTTATGCATCTTAGACTCATTGAAAATGACATCACTACTTCTGATCATTGACCGTGTTTCAGGATCCCATAAGCGATATTCAAATTGTCCTTCTCGACCATATCCAAGAAAAATGCATTTCTTTGACTTATGGTCCAACTTTTGTCTAAGATTCTTGGGTATATGAACATATGCTTCACACCCAAAAACTCGAAGATGGTCATAATATGGTGGCTTCCCTGTCCATAACTCTAGTGCCACTTTCAGACCTTTGGCAGTACTAGGTGAAAGGTTAATCACATGAATTGCAGTCAATACTACTTTTGTCCAAAAGCCTTGTGAGAGGTTTGCATGATGCAACATAGAAACTACTCTATCTTGAATAGTTCTATTCATCCTTTTAACTACACCATTCTATATTGGGGTATAAGGAGCTGTAAACTCTCTACGAATCCCTCTAGACTGACAGAAAAGGCTAAATTCATGTGAGGTATACTCACCCCCATTATTTGAACATAAAGCCTTAAGCTTAGTTCCTTTTTCAGTCTCAACTGAAGGAAGCCATTTTCTGAAAGTAGGGAATACCTCATCCTTCGGTTTGATAGGATAAACCCAGACTTTTCTAGTAGCATCATCTATGAAAGTGACAAAGTAAAGAGAACCACCTAAGGACCTAGTGGTCATAGGACCACACACATCTATATGGATGAGATGTAAAGGCTGAATTGAAGATTCAATGTGCGTTTTATGCACATTTCTAGTTTGCTTTCCATATTGACAATGCTCACAAAATGAAAAATCAGATAAAGATATCACAGGTAAGTAGCCAAAACGAGAAAGATTTTCCATTCCACTACGAGATATATGGACCAAACGACCATACCAAATACAAGCCATAGGCTGTTCAGTAACAGCTAACAAGTGTTCTTTCTATGATACAAATAAAGGATAAAGTGAGCCAACTTTTCTTCCTTTTGCAATAACCATATTGCCCTTTGATATGCGAAAGGATTGATCATAGAAGACCACCTTGTAACCAAGGTCATCAAGTTGACCAACTGACATCAAACTGCATGATAATTGAGGTACATGGCATACATTATGCATAGTAAATTTTGAACCATCAATGAACTGCACAACCACATCTCCATTCCCCACAACGTCACACTGGTAAGAATCACCAAGTCTCATGGTACCAAGAGACTTTGCTACATAATTAGAGAAACATGATCTATGTGGTGTCACATGGAAAGAAGCACCAAAATCTAGCAGCCATGTGTGGAAAAGAGAATCAGCCATAAGAGCCTGAGTTGGCACAGTACTATCAAGTATCAACACATCAGCATCATCGGAAATGGCATTAATTTCTTCAATCTTCACAATCGAAGTAGATGGTGCACGTAACTGTTTAACATGCCCATCAACATTTTGTCCTTTACCTTTAGCATTCTTTAATGCACAACAATCTTTCTTCATATGTTCTCTCTTATGAAAATAATGTCATTTGATATCCCTCTTCCTTGATTTACTTCTACTCTTATTCCATTGACCATTCTTTTCCTTGTTCTTGCTCCTGCCACATTGTTGGTTCTTTCCTTGGTAAGAATCATGAACATTATATGCATCTCCACTCTGAGTGCCAACCATAGATTTTCTATGAATCTCCTCACTCAAGAGTGCTCCACATATGTCATCATAGATGAGTTTACCACCAGGTGCACTATTGCTAATAATTGTGCAAAATGTATCCCATGATGAAGGCAAGGTGCATAACAGTAATACTGCTTTCATTTCATTATCCACATCCATTTTTTGAGCTTGTAACTGAGAGAATATAGCATCAAACTCATTTAGATGAGTAACAACACTATCTGTGTCCTTCATAGAAAGGTCATATAATTTTCTCATTAGATAGACTTTATTTGATGCCGTCTCTTTTTCATTGTATTGCAGAACTTTTTCCAAAGCTCCTTTGCACTTTCACAGTCTAACACTGTAAAGTAAACATTATCTGCCAGGTGCAAGCGAATGGTAGACCTGGCCATTTCATCTAACTCATCCCAATCATCTTCATCCATGTCAATAGGCTTCTTTGAAATTCCATTTACTAGCTTCCATTGCCTCCTTTGAATAAGCACATCTTTAATCTCATTCTTCCATAGAGCAAAGTTTGTGCCATCAAATTTTCAGATCTCAAAATGGTCTTTGCCCTGCAAGTTATAGCTCCTCCTCGGAACACTAGCACTAGATCCTGAGCCACCGGATGTGCGTGAGACCTCTCATGGCATGATGGTAGAGAACTGAATAGAATGATAATGGAGCTAGAAGAGTCCGAACACCAACGAATAAGTGTATCAAGGAGTAAATCGACCAGTGTATAGTTGACAAAACCAAAAATCTAGAAAAATTTTGCCAGAGTATCCTCTGCAAAATGAGCGTATACCAATGTCAAAATATCATAAAACTGCAAGTACTGACATGTTTTTTTGCATAGTGAATCACTAACTCCACTACATATAATCAGTTACCCAATAGAAGCCAACTAGGTTTATCGAGCACCTTTGAAAAACTATCATACATCTCCTATGGCGAGGCTGGGTAAGTCTTCCACCTGCATCACCGAAGAGACCTTGACATTTGGGTGTCCCCCAGTTAAGAAAACCTCACCAGGACCCTCTTTATCAAATGTAAAAGGCTTTATGCAAAGAACGTAACCGCTATATCAATGACCACATGGACGTACATAAGCGGTATCCATAGAAGCATACATAATGCGTATGTGCTCAATCTATGCAGTAAAATGACACTAAAAGGGTGAATGCATAGCCCAAAAACTAGCCAATAACACCTGCAAGTGTCTGTCAACTCTGATGTTTTTGGCTCAAAAAACCTGCATAAATTTGTAGTGGTTGCTCCCACCAAAACTGAAATCTTTCAAGAAACCTGTAGTTTTACGAGTGTGGCTGAAAACACAGCCCCAAAGGTTGATATTTATTGTCGGAGAAGTACAAAGAACACTCTTCTTGATGTTCTTGGACCTATGTGAAGAGAAATATGTGCGGAAGGACTCCAAAATGGCTCCAAAAGGCACCCCAAAAATGCTTCAAAATAGGCTTTGAAAGCAAAGAATGAAGCTTTGAGGGACCAAAACATGTTCAAGGTAAGTCAACCTTAGTCTTTCCCCTTCTTAAGACACCACAAGAGTGTAGCTTAGTGGCAAGAGATTGCCACAGTTAAGCGAGCTCCAGGGGGAACAGTACTAGGATGGGTGACCTCTCAGGAAGTACCGGGAACCTCTATATTCCTTGATCATTGAGGTCCTCCCTCGCGCGTAGCCAACGGCACCAACGGTGACTTCGTGACTCGGATGACAAGGTATGCCAGGGTCTATGCCTTGGTTGCTGCCTTAGTCGTAAGCCTTGGAGAAAGCCGAGGGGGGGGGAGGGTTCTCGCTTCACTCACACAAAAGAAACAAAGCTTTTGCATCGAAGTGCTCTGATATCAGTGAAGGGTTTTGATGGCGAAGCACCACAGTGCGGTCTCGTTATCGAGAGCTCCACGAAAATATCCTCGAAGTAAAAAACGGACCTCCTAAGGGCACACATGGTACTCCGCACAGAGACTATAGATTACGCAAGAAACAAAGTACACTGGGAGCACGAAGACACACTTCTTAGGTCTTACAAATGCAGTCGAACTTACAATCTGTGATTGACCAAGCCACTATATGTTTTATTAAAGAACATATACAAAGAAGTGTCCAGTGGCCATTTGGCCTTTCACATGGACACTAACGATAATAGTAACTGCCCATTCTTCATTCTAAAGAAGATTAACAAACTCTATTTTGGGTTTAGAGGCCTCTGCAACAACCATTCCAGCCCCTTTTTTTTGCCTCTTTTGCAACTAGTTTTGGACAACTCTTGATGACATCATTGTTTCCTTTACAGTATTTGCAAAATAAGTTCTACTTTTCTGATTTATTCTTGTCTTTGTCTTCTTTTTTGGAGTGTGCAAAATTAGTAGATTTTTGCTTACTAGTAGGTGAGCTCCATTTACCTTCACCCTTCTGACTAGCTAAGAAAGCTTGATCTGCTTCATGCATAATGGACCTGTTTTTCCTTGAATGATCTTCCTGCAACAAAACAAAGACTAACTCCTCAAATGTTAAGGCATTTGGATTGTGTTTCATCATCAACCAAAGTGTAGAAGCAAAAATCTGATATGAATATGGAAGACCATTCATAATAGTCTGCACAAGTGAACTGTTTGGCAAGACTTCATCATCAGAAATCAATTGTTCCATCTTTCATCTTTGTCAGACAACTATCCATAGAATCTCTTCATTCATATGCTCACTCTCTAACTATTTTCGGAGGTAAGCAACATGAGCATCATTTCTTACTTGGTATAAGGTGGTAACTACATCCCAAGAATCCTTTGTTGTTGTGCAAGAGCGAATATGATGTAATGGCATGTTTGATAAACAAAGCTATCAATGCATGTGCCTTAGCATCTCTAACATTGCATCAAAATTGCTCTGTAGTAAGTGCAGGGGGAATCGTAGAACGAACAGGAATATGAAGATCATCATCTTCAACGCCATCTACATCACCTTCAGTAACTGTATTTGGAGGTGTAGTAGGTTGTTTTTCAACATCATGCACAATGTTCCATAATCCTTTTGGGACCAATACATGGTGCATCATATATGCCTACAATGGGTAATTGGTACCATCCAAATTGTGCTCAATAGTCAATGTACAGAATACATCATTGCTTTCAGCCATGGCCACTAACTAAGATACCTTGATGTAGAAAAATGAATGTATCTTAAAAAGTTGAACAGAATTACCCTATAGAGATCCCCTAAACCTATAGTAGACTTTGAGGCACTTGTATTGGAGATTCAAAACTTGTATATATGTTTGGCACAAAAGGAAGAAGTTGCTTGCATAGGCACTATGATAGTGCATTCGAAGGCCAAAATGAGCTAAGATCTGAATTTTGACATCATAGAGTGAATCAGTTTTTAACTCCTAATCGCCTTGAGTATGCTCACCAATTTTTGTGCGATTGTGAGACTGTGATTAGAGGGGTGTCGATGACATCCTAGATGAAGTGGCAACCTGCTCTGATACCAATTATTGGAGTTTAAGGTCTATGAAAGCACACAAAAAACACAAGGAAGAAGAAGAAGCATGGATCACAACACACAGTAATGAATGTATTACCAAGAGAATGTACAAAAATAAGTGACCCATTAGGGTTATATGTGTATATATAAGCCAAGGGAAAAAAACCCCCTAAAGAGGGGAAAAAGTGCCCCGACGGCCCTAAGTGTGTTCATACACATCACTATAGAAATATATCAATAGGAAAAACTCCATCTCTCTCATACCAAAGTGTGAAAATTAATTCTTTAGTGAGGAATCAAGAAAGGTTGTATAATCATTTATCCTCTATGCTTTAGGCTATTATGTCGTGAGTGCTAAGATCAATCACTTTATTGATGTGTTCTCAAAGAGCACTTGTTTGTGATGATCAATTATAGCTTTGGCTAAAGGGTATTCATGTAAAGATTTGGTACAAAATGTACATTCGATAAGGCTTTGCATTTTTCTTTGGGATTCATAATTTGTACTTTACCTTAGATTCAAAGACTTTTGTTATTTCCTAAGTGGATTTGGCCTTTGTGGTCTTCTAGATCCTTAAAGCACGCAAAATCCTTGCATATGTGCAGGGTAGCTATGCTATCAAGTATTCATTCTTCATATGGGGCAGAAGTGATGAAATCATTGGCTTATGTTGAGATGAAGAGATCTTCACTCAAACAATAAGACCGATATATAGAAGAATTAGATCTATTTTTGGATGTAGATGCTTTGGAATTATTATTCTCCTATAACATAACTTCTCCATATGCCCTTATTTGTCACAATAATTACATGTAAGCTTCTTGGATGAGGTGTTGGATCCTTGCTTAGAGGAATTTCCAGAATAATGAATATAGTGCTTAGGCTTGTTGAAGAGTCCCTTTAGTTTCATAGCTCCTTCTTGAGATATTGACCACTTTGCTTGTGAGTTGTGGAGAAGGAAGGGTCTTTGTACTTCCTCCCAAGTCAAGATTTGAAATCTATTGTAGAGGATC
The DNA here is from genome assembly GCA_020310875.1 of Ceratopteris richardii. Taxonomy (NCBI): domain Eukaryota; kingdom Viridiplantae; phylum Streptophyta; class Polypodiopsida; order Polypodiales; family Pteridaceae; genus Ceratopteris; species Ceratopteris richardii. The sequence goes on along the minus strand of CM035432.1, from coordinate 87,498,904 downwards.
TTTATCAATGTCTCATAGCTGTAGGGAGTTTTTTTAGAAGCCTAATAGCTATATCTTTTCTTGACACGTCTTCCATAGAATGATAGTTTGTGTTTGATAATGTTCAAAAGTGGCAATACCTTAGTGATTGGATCACGGGCCCAATTGCTAGGTTATTGAATTCTGCTTCTAGGGCATAAATTCTTCACGGAGTACTATCTTCATAGAAATATTGAAGTATCTTCCAAGCATTGTGAGAAGGCTTGCAAGGAGTAATTTGCCCTTTTGTTACCTTATCACAAGCTAGCAATAGTTGCTCTAGGGTTCGCTTATCTTTTACGTTCCAACCATTCAATGCAATGGGATCACTATCCTTGTCGGGCTCAGGCTCTATGGCATCTAGAATTTCATACAATAAGTTTGTGTACAAATAAGTTGTGATGGTGTATTATTTATGCCATTAAACCTTTCATCTTTGGGCATGAACATAGGTGTGAACAATGGCAAGTACAACATACTTGATGAAGTTGCACTGAAAACGATAGACATAATGTCCCCCTTGAAAAAAAAATGAATCACCACACTTGCAAATATAGATAGATTTGACACCAAAGCTTGGAGGAGGGGAGGGGCATATAGTAGCCCTATGAACACTTTGACACCCTTGGGGGCTTAGAGTAGCCTTACCAAGCTCTCTCTCACACACAAAGGGTCCTTCTTATATTGCTTGGAGTTTACAAAATTGGAGGGCCTTTAGTGCCGAATTGTGTGGCAAAGATGAGGGATGAACCCTTGGAGAATACAAAGACAATGCCTTTTTTGCGGAGTAAAATAGCAGGCAACGATTTCCAGGAGATTTGCCAAAAAACTGAGGTTCTTATGGAGAGAAAGAGGTTGATCATTAATCAAGTCAATAAATGAGATAATAACCTGGACCACTGCAAATATATGTTTACGATAATTTAAATGGATCTCCAAATGTCTTGTTCTTTTATGAAAGGAAATAAGGTCAATTTTTTTTTTGTCTTCAAGAATTGGCTTCTTACGTGGTCAAGAAGAAAAATTAGTTCAAAAAACAAAAAACACATGATTACCAACACTTATTGTTAAGTCAATCTCTAGCAGCCTCGATTTTTGTGCTATGTTTTCTATATCTATTTGAAAGAATTTGGTGCATGTTATTTATCTCTTTATTATTATTATTTTTTTTTAAATGGAGGTTCAGCCGAAGCCTACTCCCCCGGACTTTAACTTTGAAATTGCAACTGTACAAGACAAACACTCTCTCTTATCTCTCTTCAATGGATGTGTGTACGCTCAACGGAGGCGCGTCTTATTCTTTCACAAAGAGATGATGCTCTCTCTCTCTCTCTCTCTCTCTCTCTCCATGAGAGAACTCAAGCTATAGTATGATTCAAAGACATGCACGTTGGAGGATATTTGGCTTTCTGCCTTGACAGAAGGGTGCAACAGAGGCATTTCCCCCCTCCTATCTCTCTTTCTCTCTCCATGAGGCAACTAAAGCTCTCTCTCTCTCTCTCTCTCCAAAGAGATGGTGCATGTTGTCTAGTCTATGTTTCCTTGCCCTCCTCGCTATTGAGGAAAGATGGAGCTTCTTCAATGTGCCTTCATCTACAAATGATGGTCTGTTGTTAGTATGCCATCATCTATAACTAACGGTTTGCCTCTATCACTAAGGGAGGTAAGAAGCAGAGGATCAACGGAGTTCTTTGAAGCTATTGGTGCCTATTGGAGAAGTCCTCATGCCTCTTCAATCTCATTGTCAAGAGTTGTTCAACTACTGTTTGCTATGCATGAGCTGAGGAGGCAGGAGGTTGCAATGAGTAGTAAATGCCCATTCTTCATTCAGAACAAGTTAAGAAGACTCTATTTTAGGTGTAGAGGCCTCTGCAATAACCATTCCAACCTTTTTCTTCTTTGGCTCCTTTGTAACCAATTTAAAACAACTCTTTGATCATTTTCCTTAAAATAATTGCAAAATTGTTTTTACTTTTCTTGTCATCTTTGTCTTTGTTCTTTGATTGTAGAACATTAGTAGATGAGCTCCATTTATCTTTTCCCTTCTAACTAGCTAAGAAAGCTTGATTTTCTACATGCATAATTGACCTATTCTAGCTCGATTGATATTTCTATAACAAAATAGAGACTAAGTCCTCAAAGGTTAAGGCATTTGGATTATCTTTCATCAACTTAAGAGTAGAAGCAAAACTTTGATAAGAATCTAGAAGACCATTAAGAAACATCTACGCAAGTGAAGTATCTGGCAAGATTTCGTTAGCAAAAATTAAATGCTCTTTCAAATCTTTGATCTAAAAAAAAAAACTATTCATTTGCTCAATCTTCAACTATTTTTGGAGGTAAGCAACATGAGTCTCATTTCGTGCATGATATGATGTTTTAAGAGTATCCTAAGCATATTTTTCTATCTTGCAATAATGTGTGTGAGGATAATGGCATGTTTGAGAGAGAAAGCTATCAAGTCATGTGATTGTGCATCTCTGCCATCCCATAAAAGTTTCTATCAAGTAGGTGAAAGAGGAACTACAACGCGAACAAGACATCAAGATCATCATCTTCAACACCATGTGCATCACCTTCAATCACTATATTTGTAGATGTAGTAGCACATTTTTCAATACCTTGCATAGTATTATGTAGTCCTTTTGCTACCAATACATGACACATCATATATGCCCACAATGGTTAATAAGTAGCATACAACTTATCCTCAACAACCAACATATGGAATACATCATCGCTTTAAGCCATGGGAAATTACTAAATACCTTGATGCAAGAAATTGACTATATCTCAAAAAGTTGAACAAAAGTACCTAATCACACTGTGCTAGGCTTGTAGTATACTTTGAGCCGCTTGTGCTTGTGAAAAAAAAGTTTATAGGTGCTTGAAACAAAAGGATAAAATTTCTCACACAATCACTGCAATAGTGCATTTGAAGGCCGAAACAATCTCAAATCAAAATTTCCACACCATAAAGGAAATTTGTTTTTGAACTACTTATTGCACCAAGTATGCTCATCAATTTGTGTGCAATTCAAGGATTGTGAGAGGTGTCTATAATGCCCGAGAGAAAGTGGTGACCTGCTCTGATACCAATTGTCAGAGTTTGAGGTCTCTTGAAGCACACAAGAATGATCATTATAAGAACTTATCTTGTATTGTGAGCTCTTGAATAGAAGCATTCTTCCTTCCACTATCTCCCTCTTGTTTCTACCTTGCACCTGCACATGTGTATGTGCATCTAATGTGATTCTCACCTTCACCTTCGTGCACATCACTTATTCATGATCACCATATCATCGTATCATCTCCACATATTGCAATCAAGGAGGTGGAACTCCTTGACATGGTACTCATCCTTGTCTAGAGTGACACCAAATTTGGCAATATTGTCAAGGAGTGCACTTGTGGATGAATCTGTGATGGTAAGAGTGTTGAAGGATTGATGTTGGATAGTAAAATTGGTATATTGTTCTCATTTTTTCACTATTTTCATACATTTTTTGCATCAACTTCATCTTCTCCACCTTCCATTACCATAGCCACACCATCTTCTTCACAAAAATAAAAATGTTTTGCCATATCTATCCATCTCACTTTACTTCCCTTATTTGCATGAGATAGAGAGAGAGAGAGAGCAAGTGTATTTGTGTTGTTTTTCTTTTTTTGCTTGTGTTTAGAATTCTATTGCAGGTTTTGATATACCAAAAAAGCAGGATTCTTGAAGATGCATGTGTAGGATGAGATAGAGCTCCCCAACGCCATCTCCATGCACTAGATGGATTTCAAAATTTCTTAGTTTTTGGCTCCATCGTGACAGAACACAAGCTCAACCTATCCATCATGATAGACCCCACCTATCAAGATAAACCACTCCATGGTGATAGACCTCAGTCTACCATGATATACCATGAACCCAATGGACACAATCCATCATGAGAGATAGAACGTTTATCCGGAAAGGCCAATCCATTGCCATAGAAACCCATGTATCATGATAGAATAAGATACGTGATAGAGACCCTTTATTGTGATAGAACCCTGTCTATTGTGATAAAACAACCCCACGATAGACTACCCTATCATGATAGACCCCATCTATCACAGTAGATGGGTCCATCACAATAGAACCCCAGTCCATTGTGACAATCCCCCCATGATAGAACCTTCTATTGTGACTGGCTATCTATCGTGATAGACCACCCACATGACAAAGTGCCCTATTGCAATAGAGTACCCTATTGTGATAGATGCTGAAAATCAAGTCTCAACCATGCAAAAGGACTCATCCACAAGCTTTGCAAGGGGATTAATAAAAAAAGGAGGACCAAAGTCACGAGATCAAGCTAGAAGCTCCACCAAACTCAATCAAATTCAAATCTCAACCAAAAAAGTGCACCTACATTGATTGGTGGGTGGTTAGCCAGATTGTAGGAAAAGTAAAACTCTATATAAGCACCATCTTGCATCTTTATTCTTGATTTGTATGCATTCCATTTGTTTCCCACTTAATTTAGTGAAGTTCTAAACTCTAGCAAACAGCCACCTTGCTTGCTTAACTCATTTTCTCATGACTTTGCTCCTCTCTATCTAGAGGTGTAGTGAGACTTTTCCAAATCTGATTGTACCAGATTGTAGAGCATTGTTTATTCTCTCATTGTAATCATTTTCATTAATTTCAAGCTCATTTGATCTCTCATATAGTGCCCAAAAGTTTGCCAAAGTTTCAAGTTCTTTTCCCAAGTGAGTTGTGAGAAATTGCTAAGTTTGTGAAGAGATATACATAGGCAGAGAGTGTTGCAAACAAGTAGCCTATTTTTGTAGTGGATGGTTCTCTGATTTAAAGCTTTTTGGTAGCTCTAAGAGTGGAGTTTAATTTTATGGAGTTTCATTTTAAGTTATTATATAGGTGTAGAGAAAAGTTCAAAATAGTGAGCATATCTCGTTGCTTGTGTGTGTAGTAGAGGGTAGTCATCTTCCATTGTTGCATTAGGGTGTTAGCATCATCTCACATCAATGGTGTTAGAGCATTTTTGAGGCTTGAAGACATTATTGGAAATCATGTTCAAGACTTAAAGGGATCAAGATAACTCGTGGAAGCACAAGGAGGACTTATCAAAACAAGAAGACATAAAAAGGGGGCTACATCGATCAAGATCAGGTAGTCAAAGGTTAGCAAGGGAGAAGCTATCAAAAGGTAAAATCCACACCTTCTAAAGCATACAAAAACTTTACCAGGAGCATCTTAAAGTTCATTGTGGATGATTATAATGCACAAATAGACAAGTTAGAGAAAGGCAATTATTAACCATGAAAATTTAGATTTAGCAACTGCCTTATGGGCAAAGGATTGTGGGGATTAGTGAGTGGCATAGAGCCAATGCCTTATGTTGATGAGCCACCACTTCAAGGCCAGGTCAAGGAACTTAATGAATGGATAGAAAGGGATAGTAGATTCATATTCATTCTATCCCAAGACATAAGCAAAAGCATGATAGAGCATATACAAGACTTGGATACATCCAAGAAGGTTTGGGAGACAAAGCTCAAGAATGAGCTACATAACTCAATTGTCCTATGTTTCCACTAATTTCCAATGTGCAAATATGTTGACTAAGTGACTGGATGGTATCAAACTAAGAAGATTCAAAGGCATGATTGGATTGCTAGAAATCAAGGAGGACTGAAGACTCAAGCATACTAGGCTTGAGGGGGCACTGTTGGTGTATTTCATCCAAGCCTAATGCTTTCTCACTCATTAATAAAAAAACATTTCTTATGTACACTCTCAATGAGAGAGTCATAGAAACAAACTCTTGTAATACTTGAAAAGTAATTACATGAAAAAGTAAAATTCATTGAGGAATTTGTGGCCTTTTTAGGCATGAACTATGAGCTACATTAGGAGTGATTTATTAGCTAGATGATTCCCCAACTTGAGGAAACTTTTAGGTACATTCCCTCCAAGATTTGAATTCAAAAATATCTATAAAAACACCTATGTGTAGTCATGGATCAAAATAGACCTAATAACTACTTCTTGAGGAGATTCTGATCAAGCAACAAGCCATAAGTGAAGCACACATTAAGCTCCTCTTTCCCAAGATTCATGTTCATTAATATCATGTACAATATGTGCAATAAAGATTGATTTTCAAGCTACATCTTGGAGTTCTCCTCATCTACTACTACAGGTTCACATTCATGTTTTCCAGTCAACTTCAGTTATTTATTTCTCTGTGTACATTTAATCTTTTGCTGAGATTTAAATTGGTAAAATAGGTAACTTGATAATCTTATTTGCATCATACCAATTTTCATTAACATTGGTTCATTATTCTGTGAGCTATATTTAGTTGAAGTCAACTATGTATGTTGGGAGATAGTTCCTAAAATGTTGGGATGACACCTGTATCTTGCTAGATTGATTTCTCTTAGTATAGTTCATCAAAATTCATCAAATTTGTTGCTTTAGACTCATTATCTATCTAGTTAATAGTGGGCAAAAGATCTCTGTTCAATTTTTAGTAGCTTGTAAGCTCTCACTTAATTTCCAATGTGCAACTCATCCAAAAATAGCAAGTTTTGCTTCATCTATTTTATGTCAAGTAGTATGTCTTGATGAATGAATTTGAGATTGAATTTGATGAATGAATTTAATGAATGAATTTGAGATTGATGCTCCAAAGCACTAGGATGATTTATATGCATCCTTAGCAAGCACAAGGTGTCTACTTATCATCTCTGAAGCTACCTTGGCAAGTGTAGAGCAGGTTTTTGGAGCATCAGGAACATCTTTGGAGTGTATCAACTATCTCCTCTCACATTGGTCACCATCAATGGAATGACTCTCTATGAAGCTTGTTGGAGTAAGAAACAAAAACTAGATCATTGTTAAGTGTTTGGATCAATTGCCTATGCTTATGTACCATCACAACTCAGACATAAGCTCAAACCAAAGGTAGAAAAATATGTATTCTTTTGATATGATGAAAAGTGGGTTAAAGATTGTGGAATCATTTAACTAAACAATTTGCAGAGAAGCTTCAAGTCCACTTGAAGGTAATCATAATCTTAGCAAATATGATGTTGCATAATATAAAGACATGAAAAAATATCAATCTCTTATGGGAAGGTTGATTTATGTTACACTAACAAGACCTAATCTTAGTTATGCACTGGGATTTCTCTCACATTTCATGCATTGTCCAAAGGATCCACATTGAATTGTAGGTCAAAGAGTTCTGAGATATATAAAAGGAAATTTAAAAGACATAATGATAATGGACTTCAATATGTTTGGTTCTAGCATGGTAAACTGGATTAGCTGCTAAGTGAAGTGAATGTTGAAGAATCACTCACGAATTTGACAGACGAACAGACAAAGGAAGATAAAGAGAAGTAGAATCAAAGTAATTAGAAAATCAAAGCCTTAGTGAAGGGACAAATTCACAACTGAAATGTACAGCGTAGAATCTTCCAGAATTAGAGTTTGTTAAAGTTTGTTACACCGGATCAAAACTATATATAAAGAGAGACGAGAACAGAAAAAGTAAGGTAGAGTGCAAGCATGGGCGAGTACGAGTGTGAGTGATAGAAGAGCGCGTAGCGCGAGTTGAGCGCATATAGAAATCAAGAATAGGTTTAGAAGACGCCAGAGATCGCGTATGTAAAGATGAATAACAGAAACCTGAAATGTCAGGTATTCATCTGAGAGAGATGGTAAAAAGAAACTACTCAGTGTAGGAGAGTTTCCATAGCTTGAGCAAGAAGAGGCCAAGCTAGTTTTTGTACTCATCTTCTCTAATAGAAAACACATGTTCATGTGGAATCTTGCGTGCATTCTTCGTATGTGAAGGAATCTGAATATTTTCTTATTACGGTATAAAGTTAGTTAACAGTTGCAGTTTCTTCAGTAAACGTATTTTTCGGTCAATTACAGTTTTTCTCAGTAAACGTGTTTTCCGGTAGAACAACAAAGTATATCTCGTAGAATAAATTAAAGCTTTGTATGAGAGATAGCTTATCTTATAGCTAGACATCTCTACTATCAATTCATCAAAGATTTCGGTGAAGTGGATATGTACACACAGTACAAAGTCTGACCGGAAAGAGGCATTCTGAACTAGTGAAGTTTTTCTTAAACTTCAGAAAGAGTTCATTCAGTGAAGGAAGTTCACGCATCACTTCCTTACTTCTTGTATATTCACTTGAAGTAATTACAAATAGAATTGCGGTTGATTCCGGTAAGATTCCGGTATAATTACGGTGACAGTCTGGTGACAGTCTGGTGAAGTTCCAGTGAATTTTTCAGTAAATTCAAAACGCAGTCTTATATGTTGAGTGACAGTAACTGTGCTGAGCTACTGCTGATTATAGAGGTGTTCTAATTTCACTCTAGCTTAGCAACCCTACTGTGATGCGGCAAATTCCGCAGGCTTGACAAGGTTCGGGCTTTTGCCATGATGTCGCCAACATGTGGTATCAGAGCCAAGGTTAACCACAACAGGTGGTATCAGAGCCGTGAGATCCAAGAAGTGGTATCAGAGCCGGTTAACCACAACAAGTAGTACCAGAACAGAAAAGATTCTAAAGAACGGAAAAAGTTTCTCAGAAGAAGAAACGGAAAGAGAATTTGAAGAGTTCTCATAAAGGAAGGTGAAAGCTAACTAACGGCATCAAGAAACGTTTCGAAGTCAATTTCAAGGGTAAAGGTTTGTAAAAGGTAAAACCTTTTTAACGTTTCACTCACCATAAGTAACAGAAACAAGAAGATTATGGCAGATCATGTTTCTATTGACAAATTGGACAGAGATAATTATCCCGCGTGGGTAATGCACATGGAAGCCTTACTTATGAGTAAGGACTTAATGATGTATGTGACCGGAGAAGAAAAGAAGCCGACTTTCAAAGATGATAGTCAACCGGAAAAAGAAGAATTAGAAGCCTTGAAGCTATGGCAGAAGAAAGATGCAACGGCAAGAGCTTACATTTATAATACCGTTATAGACCATATACTACCGCACATTAGAGGTCTGGAGAAAGCGAAGGACATATGGAGTGCGTTGGAAGATCATTTCCAAAATACTACGAAAGCTAGGAAGGCTAGCTTATGGTCCGAATTCACAACGTTCAAAAAGAAGTCGAATCAAAGCATTAGAGACTACGTTACTAAAATGAAGGATCTAGCAGATAGTCTTGGATCCATAAATGAAGATGTCGAAGATCACAGATTGATAGCGCAAGTGCTCACAGGTTTGAGAGGAGATGAAAGGTGGAAACCTTTTGTACTCTCAACTGAACTCTCTTTAAATCATTTTGTACCAGATTTAAATAAGCTGCTTGGTTTGATGCTCACATATGAGCAAGACCTGAAAGGAGATGGAGATAAAGGACAAAGTTCTACAATGTACATGAAGAACAAGAAGAAAGGAGATAAAGGCAAGTCAAAAGATGAAGAAGAGTCGAGTTCTCAGGCTTATTATGCAAGAGGTAAAGGCACCGATAGAGGAAGAGCAAGAGGTTTTGGAAGAGGAAGAGGTAGCCAGAATATCAACAAGAAGGCTTGCTGGATTTGTGGATTAAGTAATCATCTCGCTCATGATTGTTGGCACAATCAACAAGGATCAAATCAAAATCAGAACAGTAATAGCAGAGGTAGAAGTAGAAGATATCAGAGTAATTTTCAAAGAGGTAGACAGAATCAAAGAGGAGGCTATGGTAGAGGTGGAGCAAGAAGTTGGGGACAAAATCAATCCTACAACACCACCTACAACAACTACGCAAATGATACACAGAATGAAAGTCATATGTCATTGATGATGAACTCAATCGGCACATCAGATAACGAAGATCTAAAGGTATTTTACATTGATTCTGGATGTTCTAATCATTTGTCAGGAAATATAGAACTGATGTCAGAGTTGGAAAAGGGTAGTTCCAGTCATACTGTTCAAACAGGTGACAACACGAGACACAGTGTACATTCAATTGGATAAGTAAAATGTAAGAGTGGAGCAGATTTGCTAACCAATTTTTTGTATGTTCCAACAATACCTAAGAATTTGATTAGTGTGGGACAGATAGTTGAGAAAGGTTTTTAGGTCAAATTTACAAATGAAGGAGTATTTGTAGAAGATCCTGAGAATGGATATAATCAGATCGTCTCTGGTAAGAAAGAAGGTAGACTCTTTACTTTAAGAGTACAAGGGAACATTGGTCAAGCGTTGCTCACACATGGTGAAAAGGTGATTACAGAACTTGATCTCTAGCATAAGAGATTAGGTCATTTTAATGAAAAAGGAATTAAAGCTATGATTTCAAATCAGCCAGTACTGGGATTACCGGATGTACAGAACCAACATATGATTCATAAATGCGAAGCATGTCAGATGGGAAAAGCCCACAGGTTACCGTTCCAGAAGAAAGGATTCAAACATGACGGAGTACTTGAACTCATTCATACAGATGTATGGGGTCCAACAAAAGAAGGATCAATCAGTGGATCGAGGTATTATGTTTTATTCATTGATGATGCTACAAGATGGATAACGTTATATGTTTTGAAGGAAAGATCAGAAGTATTTGAAACCTTCAAGCATTTTCATGCATATGCTGAAAGACTCATAGGTCAAAAGCTTAAGATACTGAGGTCTGATGGAGGGGGAGAATACTTCTCCCGAGAGTTCAATGATTATCTTTGGAATGCAGGTATTAAGAGAGAAATAACCTGCAGGTATACACCACAACAAAATGGTGTAGCAGAAAGAAGGAACCGAATTCTAGTTGAGTTTGCACGAGCTATGCTCAAAGAAAAGGATTGTCCAAATTATCTCTGGGCTGAAGCTGTAAATACAGCTACATACTTGGTAAACAGATTACCATGTACAGCTTTAGATGGAATGACCCCTTATGAAGCTTGGTGGGGAAAGAAACCAACACTTGATCATTGCAAAGTGTTTGGATCGGTAGCTTATGCTTATGTACCATCACAACTCAGACATAAGCTTGAACCAAAAGCAGAAAAATATGTGTTCGTCGGATATGATGAAAAGCAGATGGGTTACAGGTTATGGAGTCCTCTAACAAAACAGTTCACTGTTTCCAGAGATGTTACATTTGATGAACAGAAAAGCTGGTATACAGATCAAAGTCATACAACGAAAGAATTTGAAGAAGAGGTAAGAAGAAAAGAGAAAGGGAAATCAATTGTGCAGGTGAACAGAGATGAATATTATATGCAAGCAAGTACGTCCAGAAATGGATCAACAAGAAGGAATGAAGAAATTCCTATATTTGATGAAGAAGTGTATTCAGACACTGATGAAGAATGTGAACCAAGAAGGTCAAGCAGGACTAGAAGACAACCAGAAAGGTATTCTTATGATACTTCGTACATAACTCAGAAAAATTATGCATATATGGTCAAAGATGACGAAGAACCTCAGAACTATGATGAAGCTAAAGGCAAGAAGCAATGGGAAGAAGCAATGGAAGAAGAGTTCAGCGCACTGGAAGAAAACAAGACATGGGAGCTTGTTCCTAAACCAAATGGTAAGAAAGTGATTGGAAATAAATGGGTTTTCAAAGTTAAGAAACTTGCAGATGGAAGGATAGCCAGATACAAAGCTAGACTGGTTATCAAGGGCTATGCTCAGATGCATGGCATAGATTATGATGAGACGTTTAGTCCAGTGGCAAGGATGTCAACCATAAGGACAGTGATTGCTATAACAGCATCAAAAGGATGGAAGCTAAGTCAGCTAGATATAAAGAATGCATTTCTGAATGGATATATATCAGACGAAGTCTATATGGAACAACCTGAAGGGTTTGTAAGTTCCAGATATCCAAATTTCGTTTGCAGATTAAGAAAAGCACTTTATGGACTGAAGCAAGCTCCAAGAGCTTGGAATTACAGACTTGTGAAATATCTCAATGAACTTGGATACCAAAGTTCGAAGGCAGATGCAAGTCTACTCATCAAAGAACAGAAGAAGGTATGATCTACATTTGTATCTATGTAGATGACATTATAATCACAGGTACATCGGATGAAGGAATTAAAGAAGTAAAGAGATTGCTTGAAAAGAAGTTTAAGATCAGTGATCTAGGAAAGTTATCATACTTTCTTGGAATGGAAATCACATACACAGATCATGGTGTATATGTTTCGCAAGAAAGGTATCTCCTAAACTTATTGAAGAAGTTTAATATGGAGAATTGCAGAGAAGCTTCAACACCGCTTGAAGTAAATCATAAACTCAACAAATATAGTGGTGCAGAGTTTAAAGATATGAGAAAGTATTAGTCGTTAGTGGGAAGTCTAATTTATGCTACACTAACACGACCGGATATTAGTTATGCAGTGGGAGTTCTCTCACAGTTCATGCATTGTCCGAAGGATCAACATTGGGTTGCAGGACAAAGAGTTCTTAGATATATCAAAAGAACTATAAAGGAAGGATTATATTATCCCTTTACGTTAGATATAAAGTTAAGAGCGTTCAGTGAATCAGATTGGGCAGGAAGTCAAGATGATAGAAGATCAACACATGGGTATATGATATACCTAGGAGACAAGCTAGTGAGCTGGTGTTCGAAGAAACAACACGCAGTGGCTTTATCGTCAACAGAAGTAGAATATAAAGGACTTGTAGAAGTAGCTAAAGAAGTGATATGGATGCAGACCTTGTTCAAAAGCATGGGTATTGATCAAGGTATACCTATCATACATGGAGATAATATGCGCTCATTGTATCTTGCAGCAAATCCAATATTTCATGCAAGAACAAAGCACATAGAAATTCAGTATCATTTCCTGAGGGAAAAGGTAATGGAGAAGGAGATAGAAATAGTGTACACTCCGACAAAAGATCAGATTGCAGATATCTTGACAAAGAGCTTGGATGGAATAAAAACAAGCAGATTCAAAGAAATGGCAGATATAAAAGAAAGAAAAATATATGAAATACAGGAAGAGTCAAATTAGTGATTGAGGGGGAGCTGTTGAAGAATCACTCACGAATTTGACAGACGAACAGAAAAAGGAAGATAAAGAGAAGCAGAATCAAAGTAATTAGAAAATCAAAGCCTTAGTGAAGGGACAAATTCACGACTGAAATGTACAGCGTAGAATCTTCCAGAATCAGAGTTTGTTAGAGTTTGTTACACCGGATCAAAACTGTATATAAAGAGAGACGAGAACAGAAAAAGTAAGGTAGAGTGCAAGCATGGGCGAGCACGAGTGTGAGTGATAGAAGAGCGCGTAGCGCGAGTTGAGCGCATATAGAAATCAAGAATAGGTTTAGAAGATGCTAGAGATCACGTATGTAAAGATGAATAACAGAAACCTGAAATGTCAGGTATTCATCTGAGAGAGATGGTAAGAAGAAACTACTCAGTGTAGGAGAGTTTCCATAGCTTGAGCAAGAAGAGGCCAAGCTAGTTTTTGTACTCATCTTCTCTAATAGAAAACACATGTTCATGTGGAAGTCTTGCGCGCATTCTTCATATGTGAAGGAATCTGAATATTTTCTTGTTACGGTATAAAGTTAGTTAACAATTGCAGTTTCTTCAGTAAACATATTTTTCGGTCAGTTACAGTTTTTCTCAGTAAACGTGTTTTCCGGTAGAACAACAAAGTATATCTCGCAGAATAAATTAAAGCTTTGTATGAGAGATAGCTTATCTTATAGCTAGACATCTCTACTATCAATTCATCAAAGATTTCGGTGAAATGGATATGTACACAGTACAAAGTCTGACCCGAAAGAGGCATTCTGAACTGGTGAAGTTTTTCTTAAACTTCAGAAAGAGTTCATTCAGTGAAGGAAGTTCACACATCACTTCCTTACTTCTTGTATATTCACTTGAAGTGATTACAAATAGAATTGCGGTTGATTCCGGCAAGATTCCGGTATAATTACGGTGACAGTCTGGTGAGAGTCCGATGAAGTTCTAGTGAATTTTTCAGTAAATTCAAAACGCAGTCTTATATGTTGAGTGATAGTAACTGTGCTGAGCTACTGCTGATTATAGAGGTGTTCTAATTTCACTCTAGCTTAGCAACCCTACGGTGATGCGGCGAATCCCGCAGGCTTGACAAGGTTCGGGCCTTTGCCGTGACGTCGCCAACAGTGAACTTGTATTCTCACCAAATATGTGAGGAGTTAAGATATGTAACTCTAAATTTGAGTATAGACATTTTAACCACAAAGTTTCTTCTGTTGTGTTTGCCAATCCTCTATATTCAGCTTTAGTAGATGATAGAGCAATAGTTGGTTGCTTCTTTGAAGATCATGAAATTAGTTTTGATCTTGCAAATGACAAATACCTTGAAGTACTCTTCCTATCATCCTTTGATCTAGCCCTATCTGAATCTGAGTAAAGTTTGAGATCAACTTTGGAGGTGAAGGGGTAGAAAAGCCCTTCATTCATGGTACCCTTCAAGTATTTGAGCACTCTCTTGGCTGCTTCCATGTGTGGCCTCCTTCGCTTGTGCATAAATTGACGGAGTATGCTAACACTATAGCATATGTCCACCCTTGTGAGAGTGTTATAGTTCAAACTTCCTACCAAGATTTGGTAGCTTATGATATCTTCAATAGGTTCTCCCTCATAAGCATTTAGCTTATGATTCAACTCCATGGGTGTACCTGCACACTTGGTATTCTCTGTTTTAAACTAGGAAAGCATGTCATGTACATACTTCCTTTGAGTGATGTATATACTGAAATCTGTATAGACAAGTTCAAGGCCAAGAAAATAAGTGAGAGGTCCCAGATCATTGATCTTGAATTAATCCTTCATTCTAGCTTTTACCTATTTAATCCCATTGACATCATTCTTTGTAATTATAATGTCATCTACATATATACAAAGATATAAAACCTCTGATCCGATATAGCTTCCAATTTGTAGATGCATCAATGCTAACAAGTACTCTAATGGTAGGCATTTTAGCAACAAGTGAGAAGGTCTCTTCATAGTCTATGCCATGGGTTTGGGCCAACCCTTTGGCTACTAACCTTGCCTTGTATCTATTAATACTACCATCTAAATTAATCCACCTTGATCCAATTACCTTCATTGATGGTTTTCTAGGAACAAGTTCCCATGTGTCATTGTCCATGAGGGCTTCAATTTCTTCATTCATTGCTTCTCTCCATCCCTTCTTGCTTTGTGCTTCTTTGTATGATGTTGGTTCTTCATTGTTCGAGTCCTTAGCCATATAAATTGAATGCTTTGTGACCAGAGAGGTATCAAATCCATATCTCTCTAGTTTCTTCTTCTCTCTCACTGATCTTTTGAGTGGTTGATGAGAGTTTTTTAATCCTTGAGCTAGGTCTTATGCTTAGCTTTCGCTTTGTTCTTCCATAGCTTTGATTTTTCTAAATATGTTGAGTCATCCTCAGAGTCACTATCTTCATGATGCTTTGGTTCCTTTGTTGGAAGAGATGGGAAGTCTTCTTCCAAGTCATAGGGTAGCTTCACTTTCCTCTCATCATCAAACCAAGATTTATTTTCATCAAAGACTACATCTCTACTGACTAAAAAGCCTTTGTTAGTGGGATTACATAGTTTGTATCCTTTTTGGTTTAGATCATATCGAATAAAGATACACTTCTCTCCTTTGGGATCCAATTTTCCTCTTATTTGAGAAGGTATGTGAGCATAAGCTAGACATCCAAAGATTTTGCAATGCTCTAGACTTGGCCTTCTTCCATTCCGTATTTCATAGGGAGTCATACCATTTAAAGAATTTGATGGAAGTCTATTTACAAGGTATGTGGTTGTTGATATAGCCTCTGCCCAAAGATAATTTGGCAAATCCTTTTCATTTAGCATAGATATGGCTACCTCAACTATTGTTCTGTTCCTTCTTTCAGCTACTCCATTGAACTCAAGTGTCTGTATGGTTGTTACCTCTCTTTTGATGCCTCTTTCTTGTAGGAAAGCATCAAATTTAGTTAAGAAGTATTCTCCACCACCATCTGATCTGAGTTTCTTAAGACATGTACCTGTTTGATTCTCTACAAGAGCAAGATACCTTTTGAAACAATCAAAGACTTCATCTTTGTGCTTCATAAACTACAAAATTGTCCATCTGCTACAAATCATCAATAGAGGATACATAATACTTTGAACCTGAAATAGAAGGTTCTTTGCTTATACCCCACACATTTGTGTGTACAAGATCCAATAGCTTCTGATGGATATAGCCTTTCTTGTTGAAAGGTTGTCTATTAGCTTTGCCGAATTGACAAGTTCCAGGCTTGTATATCATGTGTTGTTTTGTAATGTTGGGCAATCCAAGTACACTTTGATCCCTGCAAATTTGTTTCAAAGTTCTCTCTCAAATATGAGAAAGCCTTTTATGCCATACCTCCAATTAAGAGAGTGTTCGAGATCCATAGCTAAATAATGCTATGTTCTTGGTGTCCTCCACTTCAAAGATGAAGAGTCTTCCTATCTTTTCTCCTTTGGAAATTCTTCTAAATCCTTGCCTGGTGTCTTCCACATATGCTCCATGTCTTGTAAACCTAACATGCAATCCTTTCTCCACAATTTTTCTAATACTTATGAAGTTTTTGGTTATGGTAGGAAAATAAAAAATCAAGATTAGAAGATTTATGTTGTCATTTGATTTCTTGACATTACCTATTTTCTCCACTGAATGTCTTGTATCATCATCTTTCTGCACTTCATGTTTATTCCTGGGATCTTCTAAGTCAAAGAGTAATGCTACATTTCCTGATACATGATTTCAGCACCCTTAGTCAATATAGAAGATATGATCATCATCCTAACCTTGCTTCAATGATAGCTTCATGATGAATAGTGAGTCTTCTTGACTTTGATCTTCAGTGTAGTTGTTGTAATCATTTTTGCCTTTGAATCCATTTTGATGATTATTGTTGTAGTAGTAGTTGTTGTATCTTCCATTGTATCTAGCTCTATTTGATCCATAGCCACCTCTATTGAATCCTCTTCTTATGGAATTCCTTGGGTTTTTGTACATTCCTTAGTGGTATGATTAGAGTAACCACAAATATTACAAGGTTGGGATGCCTCGCATCTCCTCCTGTCTTGCCTGATCTTACATATCAGAATATGCAACATTTTTGCCATGCTTGTCAATTTGGAAAACAAAGCAGATTAACATTCAAGAAGGGAGCACACATGAGCAATGAGGTGGTGAATCTCATACACACAGATGTATGCGGATCTACAAGGGATCCATCCATTGGAGGTAACAGATATTGTGTCATGTTTATAGATGATAATTCAAGGTTTGTTTGGATGCATTCATGAAGTCAAAATCAGAGGTGTTTTATCACTTCAAGAGGTTCAAAGACCTAGTGGAGAAGGATAGGGAAGTATATAAAGAGTCTCAAATTGGATGGAGGGAGAGAGCATTTTTCAAATGAATTTTTAAATTTTCTACATGACCATGGCATCAAAAGGCAATTCACTTGTAGGCATATACCTCAACAAAATGGGGTGGCAGAGAGAAAGCACATATATATAGCAAAAGTGGCTAGATTTTGTTGAATGAAATGAATGTTCCTAGTTCTTATTGGCCTGATGCAACAAATATAGCCATATACAATATGAATAGGTGTCCAACCTCAAGAGTACATGGAGTTATGGCTTGTGGAGTTACAGCTTACATGAGCCAAGTTATAGCTTGTGAAGAACCTAACTTTCTTGAAGAAGTGAATAAACATAGGGAATGGATTGATGCCATCAAGGATGAATTCAAGGCACTTGAGGAAAACAATACTTTTTCATTGGTCCCAAGAACAAAGGACATGAAAGTCATTGGCAAGAAATTGGTGTACAATGTAAAGAGGCATGCAAATGGGAGCATCTCTAGGTATAAAGTGAGGTTGGTTTCCAAAGGTTTTGGTCAAACCTATGGCATAGAATTTGAGGAAACATTGGGTCGAGTAGCTAAGATGTCAAGCATAAGAAGTTTGATTGCAATTTCAGCCTCAAAAGGTTGGAAGATGTACCGATTGGATGTGAAGAATTCTTGCCTAAATGGAGAGCTTGAAGAGGTAGTCTTCATGGAGCAGTTCCAAGGCTTTGAGGTGAGAGGTTTCCACATCATGCATACATGCTTAACAAGGCTCGTTGTGGACTCAAGCAAGCATGAAGGGCTTGGAACCAAATACTTATGAACGACTTCATAAAATGTGGATACAATTAGGGTCATGTAGACCCATAACTCTTCATTAAGAAGGAAGTAGCAAAACTGTTTTCATTGTATATATGTTGATAATTTGATCATTACAAAGGATGATGAAGCCAACATAAATGAAATAAAGAGAAACCTTGGATGTGAGTTTAAAATCTATGATTTAGGGATTTTAAGGTACTTCGTTGGGACTGATGTGCTATATAAAGAGGAAGGTATATACTTGATGCAAAGGGAATACATTCTAGATATTTTGAAGAAGTTTGGCTTATGTGATTGCAAGCCCATTTCAAATCCATTAGAAGTAAATGTTAAACTAAGTGCTCATGAAGGTGAAGAAGTGAAGGATGTGACCATATATAGGTCAATAATTGGTTCTCTCTTGTATGCTACTATAACAAGACCAGATATTGCACATGTAGTTGGAGTGTTATCTCAATTTTTGCAGGCACCAAGAGTACCTCATCTTGTTGTAGTCAAAAGGGTACTTAGGTACCTCACAGGAATAGTGAATGAAGGGCTATATTATCCATTTGATGATGGATTAAATGTACAATTTTATTGTGATGCTAATTGGGTAGGTTCCAAAGATTACAAGAGAAGCACTAGTGTTGGAATATCCATTTGGGATTATTTAAAGCTTGTTGGCTATCTCTAAGAGTCTAATTTAAGTATCCAAAGTTCCATTTGAAGTCTTTGTATAGATGAAAACAAAAGTTTGGAACAGTGAGCATATATGATTTCTTATGGGCCTAGTGGAGGGAAACCATCTTCCATTGTTGCATTAGGGTGTTAGAATCATCCCCCATCAATAAATGGATCTATCACGATGGATTCCATCTATCACGAGAGACCCTATCTATCATGATAGACAATATACACAAGAAAATTAGGGTTTTGATTTCTTGAGTCAAACTTGGTCTATTTCTAAGGTTTTTTTATGGATTACAGGGACTACGAAGACTGGAAGAGATCAAGACTATAGCAAGAGGTCAGAGCATATTATAAAAACTTTGGAGACCTTTCTAGGCTACTCAAAGCAAACTGTGACTTGAGGTTAGAAATTTACAAACCCCTTTTTTCAATTCTAGCTTCGGCTAAAGCATTATGCTAGCAATACTGCATAGAGTGACATTAGGAATACTCAAGTCCAAGAAAACTTAGGGGAATCATGTGTAAGACTATCAAAACACTTGTAACCATGATAATAATTAAGATGTAAAGACCATAAAGAGCCAAATCATGATCAAGTCAAACAACGTAAATATTCTCAACAATGACTCATCAACACAAGAACTAACAAGGAGGTATTCGCTAAGTGTCCCTTAGGCTTTTAACATAACTTAAAAAATACCAATACCATGAAGAAACTTACTACTTTACGATAACCTCCATTTCATATATACTTATTAAAGGAAAACTATCTCAATGTCATGAAAGATGATGATTATATCAAGCTTGCATGCATATTATGTTATATGAATATCATTTTTCTTCTTCCAAATTTTTTTAGCAATAGTTGCAATCATACCTAGTTACGCCTAATACTTTTTACACATATAGAGGTCTTGTGGCAAACCTTAACAGGTCGGCAATTCTATATTCCAATCCCTCATATAGCTCAAGGGACATTGTGCATTTTTACTAATAAAGAATCACAATAAAATGGTTAGACCATATAATCACTTCTGCTACACGCACATAGATTTTCATGATTCTTGAGATTTTTCCTCTCTTTTACTATTAAAGGCATTTCAACATACTTGCACCAAAAGGTAGATATTTGACATGATGCTCACCACATTAATTATCTATGCAACATCATTATGAACGTCAAGCCTCGCAACACAAATTCATAAATTTTGAGAAAATATGTACCATAGTATTTAGATAAGGCATGCAATCATTGCTATGCGATATCACTAGAGGAGGATTTGTAAGCCCATTATTTTAACGGAGAAAGTTTTTTAGATGACGAGCTTTAACTAGAACATATCTAATCTAAATCAAGAGAAATTGGCAAGCAATATAAGCTCTTGGTGCAATCATTAGTGCCATTTTATATCAACTCTTGGTACAATATGTTGATATATTTTTAGTATGATGTGTGTGAGCACACTTAGGGCCATCGTGGCACTTTTTTACCTCTTTAGGAGATTTTTTTTCCCTCAGCTTGTATAAACGCCTATAACCCTAATGGTTTACTCATTCTTGTACATTCACTTGGTAATTCATTTAGCATTGTGTTGTGCTCCAAGCTTCTCCTTCTTTCTTGTGTTGTTTCTATGCTTCTATAGACCTCAAACTCCAATTGGTATTAGAGTAGGTCACTGCTTCATCCAGGGCATCCTCAACACACCTCCATTCATAGTCTTAGAATCACACAAAAATTGGTGAGCGTACACAAAATGCACTATCACGTAGGCTACACACGAAATTTCATCCTTTTATGCCAAACATATATACACATTTTTGTTTGCCAGTACAAGCACCTCAAAGTCTGCTACAGGGTTAGCGGACCTCAATAGAGAAACTTTGTTCAAATTTTTGAGATGCAATCATTTTTCTATATCAAGGTAATTCATCGGTGGCCATGGCTAAAAGCAATGATGTATTTAGTATATTGGTTGTTGAGGACAAGTTGGATGGTACTAATTACCTATTATGGGTATATATGATCTGTAATGTATTGGTAGCAAAAGGGCTATGGAATATTGTGCAAGGTATTGAAAAGCACCCAACCACATGTGCAAATGCAATTATTGAAGGTGATGTAGATGGCATCAAAGATGATGATCTTCATATTCCTATTCGTGTTGTGTCTACACAAAAACTTTGTTGGGATAGCAGAGATAATCAAGCACATGCATTAATAGACTTGTCTCTCAAATGTTCCAGTATCCCTCACATTCGCTCTTGCAAGACAACAAAGGATGCGTTGGATACAGTTACAATCTTATACGAGAAAAGAAATGAGGCTCATGTTGCTAACCTCTAAAACATTTGGAGATTTCATGGATACTTTTTTTTTTAAGGTCAAAGATTTGAAGGAGAAATTGATTTCTGCTAATGGTCTTACCAAATAGTTCATTTTTGGAGATGGTTCTTAATGCACTTCTAGATTCATATCACAGTTTTGCTTCTACTCTTGATTGATGATGAAAGGAAATCAAAATGCCTTAACATTTGAGTTAGTCTCTAGTTTGTTGCAAGATGATCAGTCCAAGCATCAAAGGTCCATTATACCTATTGGAGATCAAGCTTTCTTTGCTAGTCAGAAGGGCAAACATAAATGGAGCTCATCTACTAGTAAGCAGAAATATACAAATGTTGCACATTTGAAGAAGGAAGACAGAGATGATAAGAAAACAAAAAAGTAGAAACAATTTTGCAAATACTATATAGCAAATGATCATGTCATAAAGAGTTGTCCAAAACTGATTGCAAAAGAGGCAGAAAAGAAAGAGGTTAGTATGGTTATTGTAGAGGCCTCTATACCTAAAACACAGTCTGCCAATCTTGTGTAGAATGAAGAATGGGTGTTTACTACTGTTTGCACCTATGATCCATCTTCTCATAAGTACTGTATGTCTACAGTAGACTCAAATGTTTGGTACTTTGATAGTGGGGCAACCAAACATATTTCCTCGTAGCGCAATTTCTCTAGTTCACTTGAGCATGTCTCTATAGAGAATAATATCACATTTGCTAACAACTCCTCTTATCCTATAATGAGAGTTGTCATTCGGACTACTACTGATGTTACTTATTTCACATTGTCAAATGATTTGTATGTGCCAAGGATCAAGAGAAATGTGTTATCAGTTTCACCATTAACGAAGATTCGCTTGGTTGTCAAATTTATTTTTGAAAGATGTATAGTTCATGTTCTCTCAAATTGTGATGCTATTATTGATTCTAGCATTTTATGTCATGGGCTCATAGACTATGCAAAATTTTTGAATGAGTCATCATATGGAGTTCAAGGTTTCGAGGCTATCTCATATGCAAAGCTTTGGCATTCATGCTTTGGTTATCTGAATTTTGCTAGTTTGCTATGCCAACAAAAACTTGAAATGGTTTCATATCTGGCCAAACTTGAGATACCTTGTAAACATCTCTCTGAAGGCTGTATTTTAGGCAAAATGCATTGTTCATCCTTCCTAAAAGATGGCTCAATTCGAGTTTCTCATATATTGTAGCTTGTTGATAGTGATGTTTTGTGATCCTATGTAGACATTATCTTTCCGAAACTATCTTCACTTCATAACTTTTATTGAAGATTTCTTCAGGTATGCATGGGTGTATCCATTGAAAGCAAAGTCCAAACTATTTATGTACTTCAAACAATTTTCAGTTATGGCTAAACATTTGTTAGCATGTAAATTGGGCACCCTCCATTTTGGCTAAGGAGGAAGATACACTTTTCTAATTTTAATGCATTTCTGGATTAGCATGGTATAAACATTAGTGTACAGTGTGACAGTGTCATAGAGATGGTGAGGTCTATCACAAAAAGTCAGGCTTTACCACATCGCTTTTGGCTTGAGGTTGTTATGTATGTAGCATATATACATAATACGTGTCCCACCAGAGCATTGCAATCCATCACTCCATATGAGGTTTGGCATGGTCATAAGTCATATGTTGCTAATGTGCATGTTTTTGGTTTTCTGGCTTATACATTAGTTCCTGAACAACAACACATAAAATTGGATGATAAAGCAGGTTGTGTATGGATCTGAAACCATAAGCTAGCATCTATATAATCCACAAACTAAACACATTTTGTTTAGTCATGATGTTGTTTTTGTGGAATATGCAATTCAGCCATTACTTTCATCTACCAATAAGACTTTAGTTACCTCTAGAGATGTGTATACACTTTGCTGCCTTGTTTTATATGTGGGCAATCAAGTATTGTTCCAAATGAGGTAATTTCTTAGCCTTTCCAATTTCCAACTAATGATGCTGATCATTCCATTTTTGATGTAGATTTACATGATGCACTTGTGAATGAGAGGGTTGATATAGAGGAGGCAAAAGCTATGCCTAAATGCCTAGTGTAGACTTTGAGAGATAGCAAATGAGATACACATCTATCATATCGTACTCGTTCCCGCTCTCATAGTGCTTCCTTTGCATCAGATTACTATACAATGGCTTCCTCTAGTATTTATGATGAGAATGAACTAGTTTCTTTTGATGAAGCATGAAATTCAAAAAATTAGATAGTTGCTATGAAATCAAAATATGATGCTATTATGAAGAATGATACCTAGTCTTTATGTGATTTGCCTCCACAGAAAAAGGCCATTGGCACTAAATGGGTATACAAGCAAAACATAAGATTGATGGAGCAGAGGGCAAGTATATGGCTAACATTGTTGCAAAAGATTATGCTCAAGAGAGAGGCATGGATTTTGATGAGACCTTTGCACCCGCATGTCAAATGACCATGTTTGTAGCATTTGTGCACTTGAAAGTCATCATGGTTGGAATGTACATCGGTTGGACATTAAAACTGCATTTTTGAATGGTGAATTACATAAAGAAGTATATGTATTGCAACCTTGTGGTCTTGTGTAGAAAACAAAGTGTGCATGTTGAAAAAGGCATAATATGGTTTGAAGCAAGCACCACGTGCTTGGTATGAAAAGATACATGCCTACTTGATTCCACATGGTTTTTAGAAAAGTTCAACTAAGAGCACCTTATATGTTAAGCATGCAAATGATGTAATTATGATCATTATTATGTACGTTGATGACATGTTGCTCACTGATCCTAACGAGAAGCAATTTTCTAAATTTAAGGCTGATTGACATGTGTCACTTTAGCACAATGGTAAGTACCAACGTGAGGAGCTTCACCGCATAAATGTCAATCCGCAGAGATGTGAGGACTAGTATGAAGACTATGCACAAGTGATGGCACAAGTGCATGAGTGAAAGCACACAAGCATGCACACATATACACACACACGTGCACCAGGTACGAGCAAAGAGTGGAACAATGGAAAGCTTTGATTACAAAAGAAATTTCTTACAAAGCTCAAATCTACAACAAGCTAACCTCAAAAATGAGCTCTCCAGCCCTTTTTATAGTCTTTTGAGTGGTTTTGGTCTTGTCCAGACCTAGTGTCCGGCCTAGTTAAAAATTAGGCTCCAAGGCTTATTTGAGGGCTCAAACGGAGTCTAAAAATATGAAAATTGGTACCATGATACTTCTAATACTCCTCAAGCTCGAAGAATCCTCGACTTGAACAAAATGGAGTTAGAAAAATGGAAAATGGTATTTATAATGGTTTTTAGTGATAAAAATCATTATTTTTATAGGGATTTCTTTTGAAAATTTGACATGTGCTTCTTGGAGCTCCCTAAATGCTCCTTCTTCTTGTGTGTCCACTTCCTTGATGCACTTCCATGCTTTGTCCTTAACCTGGAGTGTCAACACTCCCCCCCTCTTGAGTCTATCGTCCCTGACAGACCCTTGTTGTAGTGGTTGTTTCATGTAGTACTTCGCGAGGTAGAGTTCCTCATGTCTCCACCAAAGCGGTATGTCTTCCACTTGTAGTGTGGTCGCTTGTCCCATTCTTCGTGTTTAGTCCCCATATATATACTTCTTCCTTGATTCCAACATGAGAGTGTATTGTTGAGCTTTTCAAAATTGGGAGCTGCTCAAAAGAGGTTATCACAGTTGATTGTGAGTGGCTCTCAACGGTGGATTGCTTCCTTTCTCTTGTTGTTGTCATCTTGATGTCATCTGGTTGTCAACGATGGCTTCCCAAGTTTTCATGCCAAGTACTTGTGACCCATAATGACTGATGGGTAAGTGCATTAGTGCATGGGTTGGAAGAAGAATGTGCCTTGTGCACGGCCTTGTAATGTAGCCCTATGCATGCATACTTGGGAAATGCATGGGAAGAATTATGGTGCAAGAAGTTGGGTCTTGAGCTCAGTGCTCAAGGGTATGCCGATGAAGAGGTTTCCTAATTGATCATGGTTATAGTGCTATTGAAGCATACAATTCTTACCATGGTGAAAGGTCCGTCGATCTTCATCTCTTCGTGTTGTACTACCATCATGGTGATTGACCCTTGGCTTCTCTTTCTTGTCGATGGATGTCCTTTCTGATGGTTCACTTTAGGGGATTCTTCAAGCACACAGTCTTCTCTCTCTCTCTCTCTCTCTTTTTCTTTGTGCTCGTGATGGCATAAAACAAGAAGAAAGATATTAGTATCAATAAAATATTTTACATATGGCAAGTGTGTCTCATGTACCTGGGATTTCTCAATGGTGTCTATGCACGACCGTGTAATGTGGCCCTATATTAATGCATACTTTGGAAATGCATGACTTGAATGGTGCAAAAGACAGGGTTATGCCAGAGGCACATGGTTGTTGTTGGTCGAGGCTTCTGATGTTACTTGCAGACTTGATGCAATCTTTGTTTGGGGGTGTCGATTGGTTCTTGAAATGTTGTAATCCTCCTCATTGGAATCCATTTTAGAATTGTATTTGGCCCTGGAGAGATCACCATAGGAAAGCACACAGTGTGCTTTCTCTTGCTCATCGAGGCTGTCACTGTTGCTGGTGGACGTTGATGCAGTCTTTGTTGGAGGGAGCTAGTGGATCTTGAAATGATGTGATCAATCGCTGGTGAAATGACAATTGACCATTCCTCCCTTTAGGGATCCATTTGAGAACCGTGTTTGGTTGCGTAGAGATCAACTTTGGCTTCTTCATCTGTGGATGGTTGCTTGAATTTTTTTATCCCTTGTGGTTGGCGCCTCAGTTCTGTGGAAGTTACTGGTACTTTTGGCTTCCAAACCCATATCCTTGATGATTGTCTTCTTACTTTTGCTGAAGGGTTGATTTTATCTTCTTTTGTTTTTTGTGCTTGGTTCTTACCCTTTTCTCTCCTTGGATTCTTTGTTGAGGCCTTTTGCATGGTGGAGATCATAATCCTTTGTGCATGTAAGAGTGCTTTGGGAACCCACATATGTAATCGACCTTGTTGAGTTGCAGCTAATGTTTTTGGTACCCAAATTTGTTGAAGACCTTTTGGTTGAGCTGGTCCTACTTGCTTGGCTCTGCTCTTCCCATGGTTGGCTAGCGTGGGTGGGAATTTTGTCGGCAGTGCTAGTGGTTGCTCTCCTTTTCGTACCCAGATCTGCTTTATGCCCGGAACTACTTTACTCTTGAAGGCTCTTTGTCTATTTGATATAGTGGTTGTCATGTATTGTTTTGCTTGCCTTTTTGGTTGAGTTGTGGTGATGGCATTAGTCTTTGCACAAGAGGAGGAGTTCGCTTGTCTTTGAGCTTGTTCTTCCGTGATTGAGTTCTTCTGGAACACAGAGCTTTTGACACATACAACATCTTCTTTGCTAAGATTAGTCCTAGAAGAACTAAGAGAATGTGCAACATCTGGATTTGTGACATGAAATTCTCTAATTCTAATGTGATGCATTGTTCCTGTACCCAAACTTGAAGAAGTTGACTTCTTAGGTTCAAGTTGGTTGCATGGTCGTAAATCCAATCTTGACCCAAGACAAGTGGCTCTGTAAGGTCCTCATCATGACACACTAGCATTTGTTCAATTGCAGGTCTTGCCAGTATGATAGTTTAACTGCACTAGTTGTTGCACCTGAGTCAACCAATGCTCTCACAGTCCTTAGACTCTTCCCTTGTCCTACCTTAGCGGTCACAAAGGGGTGTCGGTCAATTATTCGAGAATTAATTATGCCCAATTTTTGGCACATGTCCATGTGATATTTTGGGGCTTTCGGGTCGACATCTAGGCCTAGTCGTCTTAACTTATTTCGCCTAATGCGCTCTCTAGCCTCTGCATGTGCTTCTTCTCTGACCCTCAACTCTTCTTCTTTTCGCTTCTTAGCAGTGTTGAGTCTCATTAACATATCCTCTGTAAGAGTTTCTTGATATAACTTGACTCGACAACCACTTATATAGTTTGGCAAGATATCACCTTCTAATGTGGCCAATTGAACCACACCGCTAGTGGAAATTCGATTAATGATCATGGGTCCATATCCTCTTTTTTTCCAATTAACGAGCATGTTGCTTTAGCATATAAAGTGTAAGCAGCAGTAGATCTCCTTCTTTCAATCCTTTATTCTTTGTATGGGCATCAAAGTATGTATTTTGACGTTTCTTTGCAGCATAAATGCCTGTTGTCGCTCGTTACCTTGTCTCCCCTAAGCGTTCTAGATAAAAGATCTTGGACGACAACTCAATCCATTCCACTCATGCTCTTGTGCTACTTTTAAAGCTGGGATTGGGAAGTCTATTGGTAGCACAACATTCTGTCCAAAGACCATCTGAAATGGGGTGGCATTGAGTACCGTTTTATAGGCAACTCGGTAAGCCCAAACAGCATGATGAAGTTGTTTGTCCCAATTAGAGCATTTATTATTCAATAGTTTCGTCAACACATTACATAGGATCTTATTCGTGCTCTCAGCTTGTCCGTTAGCTTGTGGATGATAGAGGGCATACTTCTTGTGTATCACCAAGAATTCTTGGAGAAGGTTTTCAATGACTTCCTTCAAGAAGTGTGTGCCTCTACCACTTACTAACTCTATGGGTAACCCGTATCTAGTGAACACATTATAGAATAAGAACTTAGCCATCATTTGAGCACCGTTCTTTATCATGGCTTTGACTTCCACCCACTTGGTAAGGTAATTTGAGGTGACAATAATATACTCTGCATGGGAGTTTCTAGCTGGGGGATTAATAGGATCAACAAATTCTATACCCCACTTTGAAAATGCATGTCCTCCCATCATTGGCCCCAGAGGCATCTCATCTTTTCTGATAGGATATTGGGCACGTTGGCATGTGTCACATTTCTTCACATAGGTATGTGCATCCATATGAAGAGTGGGCCACCAGAGTCCTGAGAATAGAATGGTCTTAATTACTCGGTCAGGACCAAAACCTCCACATGCAACACCACTATGTGCAGTTTCTAAGACTTTCAAATAATTTGATTCATGAACGCACAGTCTTAAATAACCATCTTTGCCTCTTCGATATAGGTTGCCTCATACTTCCGGCCGATATTTGATATTTTTGTGATCTTACAATTTCCTCTTTATTTGTTTTTACATTCTTATTTGCTGGTCCGAAGGTTAGGACTTGTACCAACTTATTTGCGCATTTAGGAACAACTTCTAAATTGAACAGATAAGCATCGGGAAATTCATCAGACACTCCTTGAGGTGACTCACCTGAAGTGATGTGAGAAAGATGGTCTGCCCTGAGGTGGGTTCTACCTTTCCTAACAACCACTTCAAAGTCATATTCCATTAGTAAGAGAAACCATCTTACTAAGCGTCCTGTATTGCAAGGCTTATTGACCAAATATAATAAAGCTTGATGATCAGCAAAAAACTTGAACTTTTTGGCCAATAGATAGTGTCTAAACTTCTTCACAGCATATACCATGCCTAAACCTTCTCGCTCAGTTGTGGTATAGTTTCCTTTAGCAGCGTTCAATTGTTTGCTAGCATATGCTATAGGCAAATCTAATTTTCTTCACCTATTGGTTGTGATCACACATCCTATTGTATAGTTGGATGCATCCATGTGGACATGGAATGGCTTATTCCAATCAGGAGTGGTCAATATTGGTGTTGTGCACAAATGTCTCTTCAGTTCATTGAAGGAATTTTTGCATTCATCGTTCCACTCAAAGTTTGTCAGCAAGGCATAAAGAGGTTTGGCTATGATTGCATACATGTGGATAAATCTATGGTAATATCCACAATGACCCATAAAGGCATGAACCTCTTTAACATTCCTTGGTCTTGGCAACTCTGCTATGGCTCTTACTTTATCCTCATCTGTTGATATTCCATTCTTAGAAACAATGTGACCTAAGATCTTACCTTTTCGTACCATGAACACACACTTCTCTGGGTTCAAACAAACTTGATATTCTCTACACTTGTTGAAGATCTATCTGAGCTCAGGGATGTGGTATCTTCTTTCTTGGGAATGAGCACATAAATCTTCCACATATACTTCTAAGCTCTTTCGCAAGAACACCTTGAAGACATGACACGTGAGCCTTTGGAATGTTGCAGGTGCATTGGTGAGCCCAAATGGCATCACGCGAAATGCAAAGATTCCCCACTCTGTGGAAAAAGTTGTTTTGTGTTGATCTTCTGGGGCAATGGCTACTTGGTTGTAACCTGAAAATCCATCAAGGAAGCTGTAAACTTCCTTGCCTGTAACATGATCCAATAGATTTTCGGTGACTATCTCTTGTCATAGCGGCATTAACTTTTGTAAGGTTAATACACACTCACAACTTTCCATTCTTCTTGGGCACCACCACAATGGGGGACACCCATTCAGTATGCTCAATCTCATAGATGAATCCAGCTTCAATCAGTCTATCAATTTCTTCTTTTATTTTTGCAGCGTAAGTGTCATTATATGTGTAGGGCTTTTATTTAGTCGGCTTGGCATCAACAGTCATAGGGATCATATGAGAGAAAATTATTGGATCTACTCCCTTCAAATCTCGATAGTGCCATGCAAACATATCCCTATATTCCCTTAATAGAGCTACCAGCTCTGCTTCTTCCTTTGCACTTAGGTCATCTCCTATGTAAGTACATCAGTTCCCTTCAATGGTCACAACAATCTTTTTGGCCATTTCTTTAGTGTCATACGCTTCTCCTATGATGGTCTCTGTCTTCGGCATTTGTACCAAAATTTTCCGATCCTCAACTTCATATTTCTTGAAGTTTTCTGGTACTTCAAACAATGATTCCTCCTCTTCTTGTTTCACTGCTTTTCTTTTCTTTTTCTTTTTACTACCTTCACTTCCATCCTTTGAATTTATCGTTTTAATGCTTGTGAGAGGTTCTTCTTCTTGTTGGTTAAATACTCCTACATCTTCTAGATAGTGCTTTTCTGAATTAAAGAAACTATCCATTACAATGGAATCTAAATCATCGTCATTTTCTTATTCTTCTATGACATCACTAGGGTCACATTCTTCCAACAAGGGCTAGCACATGAACACTGAAATAGCATAACCCTCCTCATCACAATGAGGCATCCACTGTTCTTCATTGACAACAATGTCCATGGTGTCCAAGATTTCTGCCCAACCATGAGGCTCAAATTCCTCATCTGGAAAAATCATCGGTGTATAGGCCAGGTCTTTAACTGGTCTTTCTCCTTGAGAAGTTCCTTCTTCTCTGGCTTTTAGGTGTCTTTCCTCTTCCTCTACAACCTTGCACGTCCACAAGTGAGTACCTTCATGCATCCATGATGGTTCAGGTGAAGTTCCAGAATGCACTGAGATAGAATCTTCTTTCGCTTTGTGGGTAGGATTCCACTGTAGGGGTGGTGCATCTCTGAAGGCGTAATCCTTCAAATTGACCTTGGTTGTAACCCCTAAGTGTTTTAAGTACAAGGAGTTGTTTCCCCAATCTTTTACTATTTGCAGTTGTCGTAGGAAGGGTCTTCCTAAGATCATCTCATAGACATTATTTTTCTCAAAGTCACATATAGCAAATGTGTGTTCAAACTCTACACCACAAGTGGTTAGAGTTATCCCTTCGAGCAATCCTAGAGGTCTTTCAAAATGACCGTCTGCCATTTGAAGTTTCATTCTAGTTGGTGTTAATGTGGGTTTGCCCCATCGCTTCCACAAGGAGGTGGTTGCAATAGCACCACCAATGCCTGAATATATGATTGCTTTGGTTGTGTAACCCTGGTAGGTGATCCAAAGATAAGTATTAGCTTCTTCACCCTCGCTCATGTCTCCTATTTTATCGAGAGCTATGTTTGGGACTTTTTTCTTAGAGCATGCTTTTATCATTTTGGAATCAAGTTCTGGAACCTGATCCTTCACATGATTCCATAGCTCACGTTTTGCTTTCAGTAGCTCTTCTATAGTGAGATGAGACTCAACCTTAGTGTTCTTCACGACATGAGTGCTCCTTGGAAGCACTAAGTCTTTGTTTCTTACCAGTATTGTGGGAGCTCTAATATGGAGAGATTCAGATTCCCATGGGCTTGCGAATTCTGGCAACCTTGTAAAGAATTAGATTCAAAATCTAATCTTTCATCTTCTTGTTGATGTGCTTGGTCTCCATAGATTGATGGAATGTCTTGAGGAAATTGATCATGAAGGTCATCAATCTCAGGAATAGGAGGGGGATTACCCTTCTCCTTGGCCCATTTCTCCTCTTGCATTTCCCGCAAGAACTCTTGAGAGCACTATTGAATTGAAAGAGGTGCTCCCCTTCTATGGAATCAGGAACATAAGCTTTCCTTGGCAGTGAGCTTTCTCTTTCAACAACTAGTTGAGCCTGTGGAGGTAAAGAAATCTGGGGCTTGTTTACCAACTGCTCTAATCTTTCTAGTAAGCCCTGAAAATGCAAATTTGGTTTGACAGAGTTTGTCTGATTGAATGATTGACTGGTCTTGAGCATAGCATGAGCTAGCTCTACCATTTTCATGCATATTTTTGTCTATTCAATCTCTAAATCTTCTTTAGGGTAGCTCTTGTCTAGATTTGCAGCTGTTGGCCCTTCTTGAAGTATCCTTCCATGTTCTTGTTTTCCTCTTACTAGGCTCTCTTGATTCACTTGACTCTGACTGCTCTACTGGTTTATCTTGTTTTAATGCTTGTGCCCTAGTATTTGCCTGTACAGGAGCCACATTACTACTACTAGCATTTGAATCCACCACTAAGCCTACCACATTTAATAGGTGTAACCTTGGGTGCACTAGAGGGGTTCTTGGGACATTCTCTTGGAAGATGTTCTTTGCCACACTCAAGAAAAAGCCTTGTATTGTGATGTTTTGTCCTTGTCCTAGAGTTGGTGAGTGGGGACATTCACGAATGAAATGGTCACCTAGGGGCTTGTGGTCTTACTTGTTTCAACTGGGGCCTGGGGTTGGGATTCCTATACATGACATTGGAGTATTCGGGCTCCCAATTTTGGTCCATAAGTGGTGTCTCATATTGATAGGAATAAGCCTTACTATGCTCTGGTGACTTTGTGTAATAACCATGTGGACTACCTTCATGGAAGTAGTCTGAGCTATGAGCATGAGGGTCATTTTTTGATATCAAAAGGGTCACTGGCACCAATGCTTTATTAAGGTTCTCCTCTATCACTACATACTTAACTGGGATCACATTAACAAGAGCTGGTGGTTGGCATCCTAGGATTGGTTGTGGCCTATATGGTGCCTGATATTGCTATTGTGGTTTATAATATGGTTGTTGGTATTGATTTTGATACCTACCCTGCTGGTAAGGTTGCTGATAATTTTGTCTGATAGCCTGCCTATTGTATGGTCAATCTTGAGTCGTATGATTCGTGTATTTTCTCTCAATAGTGCAATATGGAGCATTGGAGTTTCCTTGGGGTTGAGCCATCATTGGGCAGACATTAGCCATGTGATCTCCTCCGCATGTATAACATTGCTTCAATGGGGTGACCCTTGGCATTTCTCTACTTTGAACTCCTAGCTTCTTGGCCACTTGCTCAGCTATCTCATCTATCTCCGTGGAGGTTCTAGAGGTATGACTAGTAGAACTATGAGAGTCCTTATAGATTTTGGACAATTCTGGCTCCTCACCGTCTTCTATGTCTATGCACATCCGCACACACTCTTCTATGGATCTAGGCTCTTTCAAGTACACGTATGATCTCAACTTGGTGCTTAGCAATCCATCTAAAAACAGGGCCACTTGTCTGGCTGTTGTGGGTAAGTCTGGCATAGGGCATCTTTCTAAGTACTGTCTAAACCGTCTTCCTGCAAGTCGCATTGTTTCTTGGGGTGTCTGCTTAAAGTTGTGGATCAAGGATGATGTGTTATGCCTGATCAACTCTTGGAAAATTCTACAATGAATTCTTCTAGCAGTTGACCTATGTCTCGATAGTTACGACTATTTAGGGATTGAAACCAAGCTAAGGCAGTACCCTTAAGAGACAAACCAAATGCCTCGAACTGAGTGAACAAGTCCTCGACCTATTCAGCTCTTAACACCTGTTTGAACTCGACCACATGATCATAAGGATCTCTTGACCCATCAAAGTAGTTCTTCATTGTCTTAACCACTTGAGAGGGTCTAAGGGTTCTTGAGTGCTCTCGTGATCTACGCAATGGAAAAACATGTTCATCTCTTTGATGCCCATGTACTCTGTCTCTCTCTTTCAGGTCTTTCACCTTCAAATCCTGAGCGGTCTCTATCCATTGTATGTGCAAAGCTCACCTCATGTCTCTCTATGGTTCTTTCCCTCTAGGTCTCGTGAGCCTAAGATGATCCTACTCCTTGGAAACCAAGGGAAACGTTAGATCTTGGTGGAGGGAAAATTGATTCACCTTGCCAAATGTATGCATGCCCATCATGCTCCATTATCAAGAACATTTTCTCAGCTGAGTTATCCAGATATATAACTTTCCCTGGTGTCTTAGGATCTTTGAACTTGTACATGGTGACTATTGGGCTAGGTTGATCCGGCTTGAATCTCCAAAAGGCTTCCTTCATTTCTCTATTCACGAGCAATTCTATGTTTTTATTGTCTTGAGGGATCCAATCTGGAGTGATTACTCTAGTCAAGGCTCACTTTCGTCTGGGAGTCTTGGGTTCTCGTCCTAGGTCTTGCTCTAGATCTCTTGTATCATTCTCAGGAATGATGTTTCCAAATTCATTTTTCCTATCTGGTAAGTTGGTGACCACATACATGGTTCCTTCCTTATCAATGTACGAACCCTCTTCAAACTTGACCACTGGGTGTTCAAGTCCAAAGGGTTGATCCGGATTTTTGAGTTGGACAACCGATCGTCTTAGACCATCCTCATAGATGCGAGCACCTAATTGGTTGGTCCTGATATACTCCAATTGTGTTTTATAGGGACCTTCTGGTGTCTGTAAATAGGAAGTACTTGAGCTATGTGTGGGTCTCTCCATGTTGAAGGACATTTTTGAGTCACTTGTGTCAGAACTTAACACGTAGGGATAACCACTTAGTTGTTGTGCCCAAGACTTAGTTGTATGGTTGACACTAGCCTCGGATGATCTAATGCTTTGCCTATCCTTGTCTAAGTGCCTGCCAGATCTTAGGTTCACAAGCTTTGTCTACAAGTCCAAAATTTCCGCTTGTATTGCTCAAAATCCTTTGGAACTCCTTGGTTTCCTAGTCCCCACGAGCTTTCCAACAAACCCAAAATCACTGCAAACAGATTTCCTATGAGAAAGTTATGCCAGTTCAGGGTTCTGGGATTTACAACAGGGAAACAGGACCTCTTAGGGAGTGCTTCAGAACCGGTGACACATATTAGGAAAAAAGGTGAACCCTGCATAGGCCTTGTAAGGATCCCTACTTTTTAGGGATTAAAAGGCTAAATCTAAGAGATTAAGAGAGCACAAAAAACCACTAGTGGTATTGAAAATAAAATAATGTCTCATATCTGTTTGTATTTGAATTCTCACACGAGTTCATTTTTGGCCTTTGGATGCATGAAATCAACGGCTTACTTTGAAATTCGTGGGGGATAAAAGAGATAGGGAGCATCCTTTTGTCAGAGTGGGGACATACTCATGCTTTTGCATGCACACTCTCTGCACATTTTCAGACCATTAGATCGACGAAGATCCAAAAGCTCCCCACGTTTGGGGATGATCGCAAAGTCGGATTCATTCTCAGCCATGCGATGCGATTAAAATCTGATGATGGACATCAAATGGCACCTTCCACTTTTTGAGGATCAATCTTAGCCACTAGATCTTGGCTAGATCGAAGGGTTAAGAATGAAAGCGCCGTCTTGTCATTGGGTTCAACTGTAGCCATTGGATGGGAGCCTAAATCCAAGGGTGGAGAAGCAATGGCGCATTTTTTTAAGAGATCTTCACATCAACCGTTAGATTCTAAGCACATCTGAGGGCATGTGTTGAAAGCTGCCTTGACTTTTCCCTTTCAACCTCAACCATTTGATCTCTCATGTAATCCAATGGCTCCAATTGATTCGTAAGAGCCTCAAAACCATTCAAAAAACCAAACCCACGGAATTTAGGTGGTTTATACATCTTTGACCAGAAAAACCCAAGGGAAGCCTATGCCTAGTCTAGGTGATTAAGAAACTAGACTGTGTCCACCACCCTCTTCCCATTGGTGGAACACTAATTAGCCCTTAAGCTAAAAGGCCCATGCAAAGTTCACCTTTTTTCCCAATGATGACACTTAATAAGTATCGGTGATACTTGGAAGCAGACGAGACACAATACTTGCCTTGCCACGATACAGGATATCTGAACTAAACGATACACGATACTTAGGAAGTATCGTGAAACTTGGAGTAGGTGACACTCGACACCTGAGGAATATCGCGACACTTGGCCCTGAGCACGACACTCGACACTTGAGGAATATCGTGACACTTGGCCACACAATCCTAGGGTATCGAGACACTTGGTGGTCACGACACACGACACCTGAGCGATCACAACACGCGACACTTGGCAGATGTCATGACACTTGGCCCTGGTCACGACACTTGACACTTGAGGAATATCGCGACACTTAGCTACACAATCCCAGGGTATCGTGACACTTGGTGGTCACAGATATCAGGACACTTGGAGGTCACAGATATCACGACACTTGATATCTACCAAATATCACGACACATGATATCTACCAAATATCGCGACACATGGGAATTCAAGTATCACGACACTCGAACTCAACCAATCACGACACTTGGATTTTTGGCGTCCAAATTCAAAAATTTTTGCAAATATGAGTACCTTGTGTCCTCCTTGTCACTCCTATGTGCCTGTAGATGCAAACTCTGTCTTCAAACCCGCGATACCATGCTCACAACACTTGTGCAGGTTGTGTCACATTCGAAACTGATCACTCCGTTTTTTGGATATTTTGGTAGTATTTCTTCAGTGCTTCAGTTCTGCACCCCCTCTAAGCTTCTTGCTCGCATCCACAAATGAAAAACGAGGTGAATGTACTCTAGAAAATGGAAAAAACTGAGAAGATGAGGGTGGGTGGAGATGGTGATGATGATGAGGATGAAGATGGACAAAAAATCAGAAATTGAACTGAAAATGATGATTTTTTTACCTTCCAACATCGTTACTCTACGTCTTACCATCACACGCTCATCCTCCAAGCTCTCTCCCCGGCAATGACGCCAAATTTGGTGTTACTCTAGCACAATGGTAAGTACCAACATGAGGAGCTTCACCTCATAAATGTCAATCCGCGGAGACGTGAGGACTAGTATGAAGACTATGAGCAAGTGATGGCACAAGTGCGTGAGTGAAAGCACACAAGCATACACACACATGCGCACCA
This sequence comes from Ceratopteris richardii, assembly GCA_020310875.1. Lineage (NCBI taxonomy): Eukaryota > Viridiplantae > Streptophyta > Polypodiopsida > Polypodiales > Pteridaceae > Ceratopteris > Ceratopteris richardii. Next base: position 87,462,302 of record CM035432.1, on the reverse strand, counting down.
GGTACAAGGAAAGAGTGGAACAATGAAAGCTTTGATTACAAAAGAAATCTACAACAAGCTCAAATCTACAACAAGCTTACCTCAAAAATGAGCTCTCCAGCCCTTTTTATAGTTTTTTGAGTGGTTTTGGCCCTGTCTAGACCTAGTGTCTGGCCTAGTTAAAAATTAGGTTCCAGGGCTTATTTGAGGGCTCAAACGGAGTCTAAAAATTATGAAAATCGGTATGATGATACTTCTAATACTCCTCAAGCTCCAAGACTCCTCTGCATGAACAAAATGGAGTTAGAACAATGGAAAATGGTATTTACAATGGTTTTTAGTGATAAAAATCACTATTTTTATAGGGATTTCTTTTGAAAATTTGACATGTGCTTCTTGGAGCTTCCTACATGCTCCTTCTTCTTGTGTGTCCACTTCCTTGATGCACTTCCATGCTTTGTCCTTAACCTGGAGTGTCAACAGCATGCCTCTTTTGAGATGTCAAATTTGGGGCATTTGCATCATTATTTGAGCATTCAATTTATACAAGTTAATGGGGGAATAGCTTTGTATCAAACAAAATATATTGACACATTACTGCAATGTTCCTTGAAGATTGCAAACCTATTGCCACTTTTATGGAAACACGTTTACGATTGAGTCTCATTGATGCGGAATATAGATTTGATGATGTTCTCTATTAACAAGCTATTGGATGCTTGATTTACTTATGCATAACGCAGCTCAATATTCAGTTTGATGTCTCAAAGATGAACAAGTTTATGCATTGCCTAGATGCCAAGCATTGGTAGTCACTTAAGCGCATCTTTTGCTATTTGAGTGGTTCCAGGATGCTTGGATTGTTTTATCCCAAGAGAGGATCATTATCGAGATATTTACATGCTTTTTTTAACTCTGACATGGCTAGTTGCTATGACACTCGTGCGTCCACCAATGGTATTTTCTTTATGGTTGGTAGCTCATGCATATCTTGGTTAAGAAAGAAGTAACTTATTGTGGCTGCTTCTAGTTGTGAGGTTGAGTATAGGGAAACTTTCACAATGATCGTGTGTGTCTCGGATGCCTTTTGGCTCATATGCTTATTGAGTGTGTGTCGCTTAAATGCCTTTTGGCTGATTTGGGTGTTGTCAATCTTCTACCACCACCTGTCATGGACACAAAGGAAACTATCAGGAACCCCAATTTCCATGTGACTCTCTATATCTCATGATTTATAAAAGAAATCGAGCAACTATTGCTTCCATCATGTGCGAAATGTGCTAAAACCCTAAGATCGACTATAAATTTGTCTGATTTTGACACTAGAGGTCATGTTTCAAATTGATGACATCATCAATTCATAACTACCATTGAAAACCTATCTAAGGAGTCATGATCTCCAAGTAAGTATTTTCCAAGGTCCAGTTCGAGTTATAGACTTATCCTTTGTTCTAGTCTTGTCTAGTCTTGTATCTTGGACATTCTAGCTTGTTCAATTATAATCGCGTAGCACGAGATCCTTTCCAATCACTCCTTGTATCTAGTTCATCTCCTTTAGGGAGTTCTTGTAATCCAGATATCTTGCTTCATATATAGTCCTGAGTTGTAGGATCTCTTATATCATCTCTAGCACCAATTATCCATACCTATCAATCCTGGGTTGTGGAACGTCTTGTAATAGTTTGATATCTTTGTATTATTTCACCTGTGTGGGTGAACTTGTTGTAATCAAAAGTGTAGTTCCAAATCTTGTGTAGTTCAATCAGGGGGCATAATCTAGTGCTACCCTATCATTTTGGCAAGACTATCTTCATTAAGACCAAGCACCATGGAAATTATTTGCGAAGAAATTTTTGCAACAAGTTATGAAACAACAAGTCCAAGATATGAGAAAACCAAGAAAAGATTCAACAATAGAATATTCAAGGTGTAATCACACAACTTCAATGGCAAATTCAAGAGGCACACATAATTGTGAATCAATCATGTTCAAGTACACCCATCGTAATCAATATGAAAACAAGTCCAAAAGTGAGCATGCTTGAGAAATTGATGGGACAAGTTCAAAGTTTTGAGGATTTTTGCAAGTAAAATTATTCATAATAATGCAACCATACATGTATCAAGATGATTCTTCTCAAGTAGGAATCATAGGAACTCTATTATGTGGCCCTGCTCTTTCATGGTTTACACCTGTTCTTGAGAAGGATATGGATATTTTGTATGATTTGAAGGCTTTCCTTTGAGAGTTCATATCTTCTTTTGGAGATACCAAATTTTCAAGTGTTGTCAAAACAAAGCTAAGGAAGATACATCAAGGAAATACGCCTACCTCTACCTATGCATCAGAATTCAGACAAATCATTTGTGATCTCACATGGCATGAGGATTATTTTATCAACCAAATTCGATGGGGTTTATGTGATGATTACAAGGACCTCATACTAACCATGCCCTAGGTAAACAAAAATGGGTTGCATACATAAATGGTGGGTTGGTAATCAAAGTGTTTACCTAGGGCATGGTTAGTATGTGTGTGTGTGTGTGTGTGTGTGTATATATATATATATATATATATATATATATATATATATATATATATATATATATATATATATATATATATATATATATATATATATATATATATATATATATATATATATATATATATATATATATATATATATATATATATATATATATAGAGAGAGAGAGAGAGAGAGAGAGAGAGGGAGAGAGAGAGAGAGAGAGATACATGTTGAGTGTGTGTAGAAGTGCGAGAGACACAAGAGAAGCGCACACAAGGAGCACAAACACAACAAGACACACAAAGATGATGGATGGCTGGAATAGCTCTCTCTATTGACGATGAATTAAACTGAAGTAAGAGCTGAATAATATCTCTAAGTACAAAGTACCACCACATATGAGTGAATCATGTATGTGGTAACATGGGAAAAAAACCTCTAGCTAGCACTAGACTAAAAAATGCCCATGTATAGGGAAAAACTTCACATCAAAGCTACTCGAGGAACACCTAAGTGTAACAAACCCCCTGGAGCGAATGATGTGAACACATAGAGGGAGTGAGAGATCAGCCCCCACAAGGTAATAAGCCTAAAGCTTTGCGAAAAGCTTCAAACTTTTCGCGTGCCACATTATCTTGTGTAGGCACATATACCAAATCAATATCTCGTGCATGAAGGCGCTCTCTCACATAGTGGTAATGCATCACAATATGTTTGGTCTGTACATGAAACACTGGGTTTCGTGCAACAGCCAATGCACTTTGACCATCAATGAGAATATGCATAGGAGCATCAATCTCCATGCAAAGATCCATCAATAGGCATCTCAGCCATATACACTCCACTGTAGGTGTGAAAATTGCCCTGTACTTAGCTTCACAACTCGATGTCACCATTGTAGTTTGCTTCAAAAACCAACATATGCATGAGTCTCCAAGGAAAAAAGCAATTACGACTAGTGAACACGCGAGTATCATAACAACTAGTCCAATCACTATCTGTAAAAGCATGCAAGCATGGCTGAATATCTCTGCCATAAAAGAGACCTAAGCTCAAAGTGCCTCAGAGATATATGAACATACATTTCACCGCTTATCAATGCTTAGTGCCAGGGCTATGCATGAATCCACTCAACTAGGAAATTGCATACTACATATATGGCCTTGTGTTGCATGAATATATAAGACATCCCACAACTTGCTGATAAAGAGAAGTGTCAAATGCATCACTAGAATCCTCAAGTAAGAACCTAAATCTTGTCTCAACTGGTATGAAACCTGGCTTGCAATCCTCAAAGTCGAAATGTTGAAGTAGTTTTTCGACATACTTTGCTTGATGCATAACAATTCCCCCCTCAACGGATACAAATTGGATGCCAAGATAGTAGCTCCAAAAACCAAGATAAGTGATATCAAAAGTATGATGCAAATCAGCCATAAGAATGTCAAGTTTTGCATCACATGACACAGTCAAGAGTATGTCATCGACATAAAGAACAAGCACTATAAGATCAGATCCATCTTTTTGTACATAGAGTGTGCTTTCAATTGGACTACATGTGAAGCGAAGAGCAATCAAGTGCCTATGGATTTTGTCATACCATACACGTGGAGCTTGCTTGGGACCATACAAGACTTCATGCAAGCGACAAACCAGATGCTCTTTCCCTTCCATGGAAAATCCAAGAGATTGCTTCACATAGACCTCTTGTTGCAAATCACCATTCAGGAAGGCGGTTTTTATATCCAACTGATGCACTTTCCAACCTCGATGGGCAGCCAATGCAACCACGGTACGAATGGTGTCATGCATGATGTAGGTGCAAAAGTTTCCTCATAGACAATGCAATATTGTTGCACATATCCTTTGGCAACCAATCTAGCTTTGTAGCAATCAATGCTACCATCAGACTTCCCTTAATCTTGTAAACCCACTTTGTACCAATTGCATTTTTTCATTTTGGCAATTCACATAACTCACAAGTACCATTCCTATGTATGGAATCCATTTTTGATTGCATAGCACTCATCCATTGTGGATTGTCACATGCATCTTCAAAAGTAAGTGGTTGTTCATTACATGTTGCTGCGATAAGAGAATAATCCATAAAATTACTTAATGCATGGTGAGAGCTTGATCTTGTTCTACCAAGTAAAGGTGCATTCATTGTGTAATATATCATCAACATGTACATCATGCCTGGGCTGAATTTCATGCTCATTTTCAACCATATTTTGATGCAAATGTTCAACCATATGTAGCTGGGAATTTCCAACAGTTTCGATAATTTATTGTTGAAAATTTTCAGCCATGTTTGGTTGGAAATTCTCTGCATTTTCAGCTCTATTTTGCTGGAATTTTTCAGCCCTTTGAGCCTTAGTTGCTTGCTCTACATGGCTATAGTCGAGCACACCATTTTGGAACAAAGGCATGAGTGTATCAAACACATCTTGTGAAATAACTATTGGCTGTTTTTTGCATTCAAATAGAGGGAAATTTGAATTTTCAACAAATACCACATCTCGACTCACAATAATTGTGTTCGTCAATGGATTGTAGAAGGGATATCCCTTACTTTCAACAGTATAACCAACAAGTATACATTTCTTTGCCTTGTCATGAAGTTTATGACGTTGTTGTGATGGCACAAGAGCATATGCCAAACAACCAAACACACGCATATGACTAACCATAGGCTTATGTCCATTCCAAGCCTCATAAGGAGTAATCACTCTCAATGCTTTTCTAAGGCAGTGATTCAACACATAGTTTGCACACATGACTGCTTCCATCCAAAACTTATCAAGAAGGTGCTTTTCTTTAACCATACATCGTGCCATTTCAAGTAGAGTCCTATTTTTATGCTTGGGAACACCATTTTGCTGACGTGTATATAGTATCGTACATTGGTCCGAAATACCTCTTTCACGAAGAAAAGCATTAAACTCATGTGACTTGTATTCACCATAGCTTTTGTGAAGAAAAATTTTCAGCCATAGCTAAAAATGCTTTGAAGCAAGAAAATACCTCATTCTTTGCTTTCATAAGATACACCCATGTATGGAGAGTAGCGTCATCAATGAAGGTCACGAAATATACATGCTTCCCAAAAGATGGAGTCGTGACAGGACCACATACATCACTATGAACAAGCTGTAATTTTCTTGTAGTGTGTGTATGACTATCTTTTGGAAAAGGAGCACGATGCATTTTTCAAGAATACAACCTCCACATGCATGTTTTTCAATGGACTCAAGTGTTGGCAAACCAATAACCATGTCCTTCTTTTGCAAGTAAAGCAAACTATTGAATTTTAAGTGACCAAAACAAGCATGCCAAAGCTCCATTTCAGCCATGGAAATGAGCAACCAAGGCATTTGAGGCAGCTCTCTTGTATGTATCCATGCGATACAAACCATTACATAATGTATCGGACATCACGATAATATCACTATTGTTGAAGTCATGAACCATACACTTATCATCAACAAAGTGTACATGAAGTCCAGCTTTGGCAATCAATGGAACTAAAATTAAGTTCTTCTTGATACCAGGTACATACAATGCATTATTCAAGAGAATCAAACCTCCATTTGCAGCCCTAACCTCAATTTCTCCTACTCCAATGATAAGATAAGAGGCATTGTTTGCACCGACCATGTCCTCCTTTGGGTGCATCTTTCAAAGATATAAAAAACCTTTTGCATGAAGTTACTGTAAAAAGTGCACAGACGTCGCGACACAAAAAACCAAAACTTCAGAAGGAGCTGAACTTGCTCTAATACCACTGTTGGGTGGGGGTGTGTGTGTGTAGGAGTGTGAGAGACACAGGCGAAGCACATACAGGGAGCACAAATGCAACAAGACACACGAAGAAGACAAATGGGTGAAATAGCTCTCTTTATTGATGATGAACTAAACTGAAGTAAAAGTTGAATAATATCCCTAAGCACCAAGTACTACCACATATGATTGAATCATGTATGTACTAACATGGGAAAAAAACCTCTAGCCAACACTAGAGTAAAAAATACCCATGTATAAGGAAAAAATTCACATCAAAGCTACTCAGGGAACATGTAAGTATAACAATACACACACACACACACAAACACACACACACATACATACATATATATATATATATATATATATATATATATATATATATATATATATATATATATATATATATATATATATATATATATATATATATATATATATATATATATGATCAAACATCTGATACTTTACTTGTGGATGTATCATGAATGTAATTAAGTGTTGGTAAATGGCCAAATGCAAACCATAATTAAAGAGTGAAACCTCCATATCAATGTACTAAGTGTATCTCTATTGAATTTGATAAGGGTATGTATTCCTTATGATTTGTGAAACAATGTATGTGAATATAGATGTTGAGACTTATAAAGTCAACTGTCCAAAAAGTATATAATTAGCAAAAGGATTATGTTATCTTTATTGTGATAAGGACATCATGACTAGTCACCTTGAATGTGGCTAAATGTTTAATCAGGGGATAGTTGTTCATATTGTTGTTGCATTCGTAAATGATACTGGTAGTCATGATTGTACCAAGAACCTATACACTAATGATGGGTTGCATACATAAATGGTGGGTTGGTAATCAAATGATTGTGTTGGAGTTTGAGGTCTACAAAAGCACACCAACAACACGAAGTGTGGATATGCTCGTGAATATGTTAGAAGTGTGGATCAACCCAATGATGAAACTATATTTCATCAAAGATGTAATATTCCAAAGAGCACATCATACAGCCATAAAATTTGGAATTCATAATGTGTCACAAAAATGTCCACATTAGTTCTTGCATACACTTAAGTTGTATATCAAGAAACTCAAAATTCATAATGTATTCTTACAATGGAAATGCCACATACATATTCTCCCTTTCAATATGTAGAAATTTAATGCTTGAAACACACGATTTAGATCATTGATTCTTCCCAAATCACTGGTACATCTTTTTTTCTTTTCAAGAATTTTCAAGAGTCTTTCTTGACTTGAAGCCTTACAACCTTCCCTTCTTATACATGAATCAAAACATGCGTTACTGCTACCAATTCGGATGGAGATTTGCATTGAGTACTGTCTATTAGGTCACATCTGCAACTCAATTTTCATTCTTCGCTATATCAAAGATCACAGGATCCAAATCTGTCTATACTTTTTCTGTTTCCCCTCTCCCTCAATTGATATTGCATGTCATCAAACTCTAGGAGGATAAAGCTTTTGCATCTTCCACATGATACAAGTCTTTGGATACTACGGATTGTATGTTAACTCTCTGAAAGATGTCTTAAAGATTCCTCCAAGCTTATCCTCTGACTATCTTTATGCCCATGAATTTTTCCATTGGATGACGTGTCTTTTATCGATTAAGTAGATTCTTAGAAGTCAATGAGTTTAACACTGAATGTTTTAGCTTTCTTCAATGTCAGTTGTTAGATGGTGAAATGTACTAATTGTTTCTGCCTTCTCAACATTCTCTTCGATTTCTTACTTGATGTTTTCTCTTCCACTTCTTCCTTGATTTTCTTCTATACTTTCTTTTATCAACTTCGATCCCAAACTTGATCACGTACACTTTTTTGGATGCTTTCTAGAGGTTATCCGTTAAGTTTTGAATGTGGTGCGCACATTTGAGCTTCACGTGCACTCAACGGTAGTTCTCATAATATCGTCATTTTCTTCTTTTCCTCTTTTTGATTGTCCTTTCATCCTTCTACTCTTCTCATCATTCATTCCCAGATTCTGCGGAAGATGGTACTAGTGCTTGTGGAGATCATCTCCATTTTTTCCTTTGAAATACTCATCTGCTCTGAAACTCCACCTCAACTGTATGGTTCAGCCGAAACTGCAAACGAATATTACGATGCAGCTTCACTCTATGCTTCTCTAAACTTTATTCAGGTGCAGGAACATGGCTGAACAGCAGATCGACTGGTATGTTCGGTCCTCCAAATCTTCTAGAATGAATACCCACTGACGTTCATCCATGATGATGTCTAACAGCACTCTCCTTCCAGCTACCTCAAGATCACTTCTAGGCTCTTCAACACGATACTATCAAGCATATGCTCTGCGGCTTGGGGCCTTGACCTTATGCTTCGATGACACAGAGAGAGAGAGAGAGAGAGAGAGAGAGAGAGAGAGAGAAACCCCAATTTTTACACGGCCTCAACGCTCGCTGATAATATTTCAAATTTCCTGATTGCATTTCAGGTACATTACATTTTTCATACTTGTGACAAGAACTATAAGAAAAGAGAATCTGCAGAATCAGGAACGTAACTCTCTTGATCATTTTCATCCTCAAAACACATCTCATCTTTGAAGAGCATCTTGAACACAAGCAACAACCTTGGCAACAATGGCAAATCAGCCATGTTCACACTCATCATATCGAAGGCAATGCAGGTACATTACATTTTTTTTGTACTCGTGACAAGAACTAAAACAAAAGAGAATCTGCAGAATCAGGAACGTAACTCTCTTGATCATCTTCATCCTCAAGAGACATCTCATCTTGAAAGAGCATCTTGAACGCAGGCAACAACCTTGGCAACAATGGCAAATCAGCTATGTTCACACTCATCATATCGAAGGCAATACAGGTCTTGTTTGTGTAGCTTCCACTAAGGACTGGAATCTTTGGATAGCGTTGACTAAAATGTGTAAGAATGATTCGATATACACCAGCTGTCATGCCAACTTCGATAGCCTCTTTGGTAATACTGTGATTTTTAGCAATGGCTTCCATGGGCTTGCTGTCGTCGAAAGTTGCCTGCAAAAATGGAGCATTAATAGTATTATAGGTTGTTTTATACAATATCACAGAAACAAGGGGGTAATAGAACCTTCTAAAGTACTTCGCTTTATTGTTCTAGAGGGCTAACCAAAGTACCGTTTGGCAACTTTGACACAGACCATTCAAATTTACAATTAAGCAGAACATCTCGACTCGCAAAAATGCAAATAGTGACAGAGCGCCCATGAACACCCCTATGGTAATCATTCATGACGTAGCCGAAGCAGAGAAAGGATCATAGACTTTTCTTCTAGACCTCAAGACCACGTATGTTCCCTCACAGAATGTAAAAATAATCCATGAAAGATGTCCCTTAACCAGAAATACCATGAACTCCATTCACAGCTTCCTGTAATTCATTTCATTTAGACTAGTTGAAACAAGCACTACGATAACTCTAATTGGTAGGTATAATACGTACCTCGTGTATCAGAACAGTGGCTCCTTTCGAAGCATCAACGAGAGCAGGGCATGGCCTGGTATCACCAGAATAAACCACCTTCCAACCCTCTCGTAAACTGCCATCGTCCATTGGAATGGGATCCGATTCTAATACTATTCCATAGGCATTATGGCAATGCACAACATGCACACTTCGGAGATTTCGTAGTCCCATAGAACGTAAGATGCAATTCAAAATACGCCTTCCTGCGATATCTACACCTTGTTGGAGATGAATGCCATTTTCTTGCATCAACTTGTCAGATTCACTCCTGGCAACTGCCTCGCTTGGCAGATTTGACAAAGATTCATCACCACCGGACATAGTACACCTATCCATTTCTAAAGGTTTCGCAGCTGCTTCAGCAGCAATAGTAGTCTGGCTGCAATCTAAGAATACCATTCCAAGCTCCTCCACCATCTCGTAAGCATTCAAAAATCCTCTTAATTGTTTGGGACCAATTACAAGTAAGGGTTTATCAACTATAAGCCTTTTTCGTGCTGAAAGCAGACGAGGAAGGCCTGCATGGTGATCAGCATGAATATGAGAAATCCAGATACACTTTAAATTACGCAAAATATCATCAGCACCATCTGATCCATAGCTGCGAAACAAACAAGAATCTATTCTCACTACCAATAAAATGAAATCACAAAAGTGTAGACAGAGAAAATATACCGTCGCTTTAACTGTGCATATGTACCCTCCCCACAATCCAGAAGGATTCCTCCTCGCTCAAATAGATGCAAGTATATGCCGCTCACATTCCGATATTTTGATGGCTGTGAAGAACCAGTCCCCAAGAACACTATTTCTAGTTCATGCCTTCCAGCTTGCATCACACATTCAGGAACTATTTCTGAGTCATGAATGTCTTGTATACCTGACAAAATACACACTTCAGGGACCCTAAATGTTTGCAAAGAGCTTGATCAACAACAAAAACATGTAAATTCAATCCACCTGAGTCTTCTTCCTCCATGGCAGCCCATGTACGTGAAAGATATTCTTTTGCTTCTGAAACATATGATCTTTCTTTTGAGAATTCCTCCTGTGCAGTCAGGAAATTGAAATTTTCTGGTATAGCAGAGCAATCCAAGCCAAGTGCTGAAATAGGCCTCAAACGGTACTGTACAACAGAAAAAAGGTGTCAGATACACAAGCCTCCAGTTCTCAAGACACAAGCAGAGCACAATACTAGGACAAAGACTCTTAAGTATAGGCATCCATAACATATCTTACAGAGACCTAAAGAACATATATTTTGAAATCTTAGTTAATTAAACTGAACTAATTATGTTGCTCAAACCCAAAATTTCTTGTGAAGCAACAAGCAATAAAAAGTAACTAATTATATACAGCCATAATCATGCGCCACTCATGTAATACATATCAAACCGATCAAGTTTTTGGTTCTCAAAACACAAATGAGGGAGCTTTACATAGTACTGTCAGTGAAGAATTCATGGATGGTTCTCTCTTATGTTGGAATCTGAACATTTAACAAAAGCAACCCCGCTGCACTTGGGCATGGTTACCTTCCTATGACCTGTGGATCGATTCAATTTTGGGTTCTGTATCACAAGAATGTGTGATCTGAACAGTCTTCTATAGTGACTCTATGGTTGTTCCAACATGAGTAGCTTAATGACTTCTCTATGTTGATCATGATAATGAAATCATTTTCTCACACATCAACACTCTCCACATGTCCAAATGTAAATTACCTTCAAAGCTTGAGATTCTTTAAAAGCTTTTAAATATATCCAAGTTACATATCCTGTGGAAGTGAACTACCTTCAAAGCATGAACTTCAAGAGCTTTATAATATACCAAAGTTATACTATCGAAGTGTGTTGTATGAAACATCACCTACAACATTCTCTCTTTCAAGAGGGACCCTCATTCCACTTCGAGCAGAAAGCAACCATAGGCTTGGACTCTTCAGAATGGGTACATATGGACAAGGGTTACCACACTTCTTCACTAGTTCTCAAATCCCTTGTCTACCATATATATATATATATATATATATATATATATATATATATATATATATATATATATATATATATATATATATATATATATATATATATATATATATATATAATGTGATGCACCTTATTTCCCAATTGGCAGCCTTGAGTAGGCATCCAAGAGGAGGACGATGTGTATAGAACAGCCTTGGATTTAATGTAACAGCAAGCCCCATGTGCAGAAGATTTCATGTGCAGGTGTTGTTCTCGACTGGAAGCCATAAACTAAGCATTAAAGCGGTAGATGTGCTAGGAACGGTCATTGATTTCATGTGGCAGCAAGCCCCATATGTAGGAGATTTCTTGAGAAAAGAGGGTGCTGAGTTTTAGGTGAAAGCTCTTACAAAAGAAGTTACTTTTTGGAAGTTCCTCGATTAATGGAGGTTCCTAAATTTTGGAGGAGACTCCTAAAATTTAGAGAGTTCCTAAATTCATGGAGGTTCCCACATTTTAGTACAAACTCCTAAAATTTAGTGCCAAGGTTCAAAGGTTCCGAAATTTTAATGATGATTCCTAAAATTTTGTGGAAATTCCAGGATTTTAGTGGAAATCCAAAAATTAGAGAAGCTTCCTAAAATTTTGAGTTTAAGCATATGCAATTTTCGCAATTTAAAATTCATGTCTATGTTTATGTGCATGGGCATGCACATGCGCATGTATATGTGAATGTGACACACACACATACACATACACATACACATACGCATACAAATACATATACACATAGTTGATTCCGATGGGAGTCGGACTTCAAACTCGAACGGGTTGGAAAGCCCCAATCGAGACCGGAAAAACGTTTCGGACGTTATCGGACGCGACTTTTTTTTCTCCTAAAAAAAAATTTACAAAAGTTATTGGAGATACTCCTAAATGAGATTAGAAACAGAAATCAATGAGATTTAAGCATAATTTCAATAAACACAGAGTATGATGCTGAAATCAGGGAAACTTATATATGATATCGCGAAAGACCAAAAGTCTATAAATATAAATACAAAGTTATGTTTAAATATGCACATAATAAGGTATGATCAGCCATCATCATCTTTCATATACGCCTCCTCATCATCATCATGTGTAGACTTCTCTATTGCGATACTAGAAATTACCAAAATGACCTATATATATGTATGGTAGATATGTATATGTATATGTAGATGTAGATATAAATACACATACAAATAAATTATGGTAGATATGGTAGATATCATGGTATATGCAATAGTCAAAATGACCCAAAATCGGTTTTTTTGCCCCCCATGGGGGAGGTGAACATGCAAAAAAATGTGTTCTTACATGAAAGATGCTACTATATAAACGATGCAATATGTAGCAGCCACAACCTTCGCCCATTTGATTGCATCACCGGTTGCTACTAATAAGTATTTGACCTGCCGAAGTTGGGACTGGGTACTTAGCAAACTTGACAACTAGCTGCATTACTGGATGGGAATGCAACTTAATGTGGCTGAAGTGTGAAATGGTGATCAACATGTTCCTCATCTCCTCTATTATCTACTTCTATGGGCAGGGAATCCCAATAAGAGGGGTGTGTCAAAGATTAAATGAGAATTCTGATCGAGCCTGAAAGACTTGTGTGGTCTGGGCATTATGGATGTGGATACCTTGGCCAACAAGTTTGTAGCAAAATGGATGGTCAAAGCTTCGTGTAATGACAATGCTTCTTGAGCTAAGCTTATTTTCAGCAACGGCAACCTTCTCTCTCTCGTAAAGATCCCCAGATGGAATGAGCTCGATTGAATCACGCTCATGCTGTATGCTTCCCCAAGGGTTCAGATCTAGTTTGCTCCATGTGGAAAGTATAGAACAAGATGAAACCCTTTTGTTCCATCACTAATGACTAGAAGTGGGCTGTTGTCCTCGATAGCACGATTCTATTTGGTTCCGATTACTGGTATCATGAGAGTGGAGAATGAGAATCTCCGAAGAGCCAAGAGGCTCTAGAGCCAAGGTCTTTGTATGTGGAAACACTCTTAAACAAAGATAGAAGACATTGGATCAGGTTTTGAAAAAAAAAAAGGGACTTCCATCATTCTTTAAACAGGAAGTGGTGTTTGAATTGGAGCTCTATTGGATGGGATTTCAAGCGCTTGTGGCACCCACCTGATTGAGAACAAGCGGTCTTAATGTGGCAGATTCTCCACCAAGGGATCAAAACCAATGACAACGCCAATAAACTTTGCAGTAAACCATGTGGTTCAAGAGATGCTTTAGTGGTAGGGAACACTTAGGTCACCTCTTTTCCTATCAAAAGAGCATCGTGACTTGGCAATGCCTCAACAAACTCATTTTGTTTGCTCATCAAGTTAATTGAAAGTAGGCTTTGCTAGATGACGCGATTAGAGAAATCCCGTATTTGTCTAGGTAGAAGGATTCTGTTTGAAAATCTAGAAGGAAAGATTTGAGCCCAACTTCAATAAGCTGCAGAGAGATTTTGGTTGACCAAATCTTGTCCAAATCCTTCGTAGATGGTTTCTAAGCGAAGCTTAAGAGTGTAGCTTCGTAACCTGACAAAAAATTTTTAAATCGGATGTCGTATGACCAAGCTATGGTGCAGAGAAGATGGGTATGTCAGGGGAAGTAAGTGAAAAAGCTAATCTTCATGGAAAGGTGACTTTGAGAAACCATAACTAAGAACCTGAAGCTCTTCAAGATAAACCCATGACCCATATCCCATATCCACAGCCCATATTACATGTATGCATCATAGTTTTCCCCAAAGCTTTGATTTATAGCATGGTTTTTCTCTCCCCAATCTTGGAAAAAAAAAACTCGAATTGCTATTTTTTACCTCCTTTTTCACCTCCATTTGGTCTTCTCAACAAATCTCAAGAGTCGGCGTCGATGGAGGAGCTTTATCCCACATAGGGAGCTTCCAAGCGAAATACTAAGTAGTAAGTATAAATGGAGAGCCTAAAGGCTCACTCTCCCATCCAAGAGGAGGGGAGGAGGGGAAATGAAGCCCGCCGGCTGCTATCTTGCATGAACTCGATGTAAATGGTCGGTTCTGTATTCTTGGGCTTTCCCGTCGGATGACTCTGTCGCATTGTCAGCTAATCCCATCGCGTGGTCGGCAGTTGTAATGGCTCGGATACCAATGCTAAGATTCCTTGATGACGCCCCTCATTTTCCAGGTCGCTCCGGCACGGAGTTTGATGCACGAATGTCTCACGGGGTTTCTCTGAATACCTATCCTCCCGGCCACGTACCATCCACATTAAGTCTCTCTTTCCATGGCCAAGTGAGCCCCCCACATGGCTCCACACATGGGTGCCACATGGCACTCATGTGTGAGCCCATCTAAACAGAGCTAAGAGGTGATTCACACCTCTCCCCATGGGTACTCCATATAAAACTCCCCAACTATGTCTTTTTATAGGCACATAGTACAAACAGTTCTTTTAGAATTCCGCTCATGCAAAAAACTATCTTTGGTGATGAAGATTTTCACCTATGCTTTATGTATGTTGGCATGGGTTTTTTTAGTGATATATGGCATTACTACAGCCATTGATCATGCTTTAATTACTTCTAATGTGATATTGCCAAGTGGCAAGCTTCTCATGATAAAATATGTGCTTTTCACACTCAAATTACAAATTAGCTTTGATATTTAACCTTGAAAACTGATCCACACATACAAGTATAATATATGGTTGAATAGCTCTCATTGAGCCCAACATGAATATGTAAATATGTTTTAGACCATATATATTGGCCACTTCCCTAAAATGAAAATGAGTTATGACCATATTTCTGTAAAATTTGAACAATTTTTATCCACGCTATAGACCTACAGGTAGGGCTTCTCATAGAAGAAGGTTGCCCATTTGACATGTTCTTAATAAATTAAACAACACTTCTATGGTCGCCTAAAGTTAGAACAATGGACATTAGATGATGGGCTAACGAAATAAAATAGTCCAAGATGGATTGTGATGAGTAGACTTGAGACAAATGAAGATAGGCCACAAGTGGACTTTGGACAATTGAAGAGTGGTCAACTAGCAGTTATAGTCTACCATTGTTTAATGATCAACTAGTAGAAAAAATTTGATCGACAAAATCTTATGGGTGACCTATACAAGATGATCGGCTAGTCTAGGCCAACTATGAAACAGTAGACTTACCAAGAGCAAGAGCTTGTACCTCAAATTGTTGTATTAATTCCTAATCTCTGTTGGAAACTCAGGTACCACAAGGCATGCCAAATGAGCAACTACAGAAGAGATCATGTGCTCTTGAAGTGGTTAAGTTATTATGTACTATGTACCACAACTACTCCATGGAGCATTCACAACTATTTGAGATATTCCCCTAGTCTTCTTGACAAGGAGAACTGTATATAAACCAACTCTCTCATAGAAGAAGGCACTAGTTATTTGTCTAGCAAGGAGAGGCTTTGACTTTAGCTCGCATAAGGGCGACCCTTTTGGCTTTGTCACTAGAGGAGAGGAATTCAATGGATGAACAATAGGAGCCTTAAGCATTGCCCATGAGGTATTGAGTCTCTAATTGCCACATGTGTACCTAGCAATGGCAAGCATCTTCCCTTGCTTAGTTGTTGAGCTTGGGTTACACTCTATAGCCCTTGTGTGAGTTGTCATAAGCATACTCGGAGTGGGGAGAAACACTCGCCCAATCGGACCACATACGGGATATATATGATAGATGACTACATACATCTATAGTTGCAACAATGGAGCATATTGTTGTGGGCAAACACTCTTGGTTAAATATGCAAGGGTCTACTATCACGATTAAGGGGTCAAGAGGGATGCCATTGTGGAAAACATCTATAGACCCTTAATTGCCACAAAAGTGTACCTTAAAAACACTTGGTCTATATTGTGTAACGTACAAGTTGTTGGGAATAAACGCTACAAGGAATCTCCTTTTGTATATTTCGTCTCTTGCAATTGAAATCTTTCTCCGAGAGCTTTCAAGACATATTTCTTATATATATTTTGGACCCTAAATTAGGGAGTTATAGGCATTTACATTATTTTTATGACTTTTGGTCATTGGTCATGTTTGAACATGCCCAAATGGCAAAAAATTCACTTATCAATAAGACTTGAGTCTTGGTCTCGAAACTCTCATAACTTGCATGAGACTTCTTCAACTTAAGTTTTCTCCATCTTCTTCTCCAAATTTTTGGGCAGGTGTGTGTCTCTACTTCTCTACTTTTTCTCTCTGCTCCAGCCCATTCTCTTGGTGTTCGGAGCAACCAAACACACCACCACGTAGTTCTCTGTAGCCTCTGCCAGAAAGTTGCTCCTAATGCTCATTCTCATTCAGACTATGCTAAGCTGAAGGGATTCTTTTGCACTCGAGAGAATTTCATCGCGAAAAGTCCTTTTTCTTCACACGATAAAAGTGTTGTTTTTGGAGGATTACTTCAGCACACTGAAAAGCTGAAGCAAGTTTCGAGTTTTTCGCTGAGTTTTATGGCGGAGAACCTCTTCTATTGAGCTTCTTTTATTACCTCGGGTCATTTCCAACACTCGTAGTGCTGGATTCTCATTTAGAGGTCCTTTGTTGCATAGATTTTTTGTCATTTAGGTGGGAGTTTATGTATTAAGTTTGTGGTTAAGCACATTTGTTGGAATTCAATAACAAAAAGTCTTTTGGCGTCATTTTGAGCAGGTCCTTGTGCTCTTACAAATCCGGGTTATTGCAAAAAATAGTCCCTTTTGGCTTTCTACATGTCATATGTATGCTATGTGGTAAAACAACAAGAAATTGTTGTGTTTTTGGTCCAAATTAATTTTTGATATTTTCTGAGAAAATTTTAAGAATTTAATTTCGTTTGTGTTCTTTTTGTCATTTTTGCTCAAACTTCACATACAAGCTTAGTCATTGCACAAATATCTATGAAGAATTTTTGGATTTTGGTGTTATTGTTCCCAAAATATCAAAAATTATTAATTTTTGAAAGAAAATTTAGAAATTACCACTTCCTTCATTTGACATCCTTAGAGTGCAAAGATGACTTCCTCTTCCTCAGTCCTGAAAAAATCTCTTTGAGATTAATAGGTTTGAGGGTACAAGGTTTGCTTTGTGGAAATAACATATGTAGAACATTCTTTTTCTCAAGGATTGTGAAGGTGCCCTTGTGCAAGTGAAGCGAGAGAGAGCATGGAAGATGATGCATGGACCTCTTTGCATAAGAAAGCTTTTACATAAATTTAAATGGTTGTCTCTAATGAAATTCTTGTGGATATAAAGGGCTTGACTATTGCTTAGGGGAAGCTTGAGGCCACTTATGAGAATGCAAATCAAGTGGATTTGATGAGAAAACTTGTTAGCATGCAACTAGATGAGTCAAAAAGTGATGCAAAGTAGTTATCCTTATTTAGAGGTACTCTCTTCCAACTATAGGATTCAAGTCTACCAGCTTTTGAAAACAAGATCAAAGCTATTTTTTTTGTGCTTATGACATTGCCTGACTCTTTGGAAACATTAGTTGTTTTATTGTCAAACAACCCCAACTCGACCTTTGACGGTGTGAGGGATTCTATTCTCAATGAAGAGATCAAAAGGAAAGCAAGTGGAGAGTGAAGTGGTTCAAGAAATATGGCTAGAGGTAGAACATAGAGAAAATGTGGAAATGCACAAAGAAAGGGAACCAAAAGCAAAGGCAAAGGTGATGTGATTTGCTATCAATGTGGTAGAAAAGGTCACATGAAGTGAGCTTGCAAGTTCTACAAAGAAGAGTTAGAAAGAAAGAAGAACAGAAGTGACAAAAAAGAAACAAGACACTAAGAATGAGGCATAAGATAACTCGAAGAAGAAAGGAAAGAAGGCCAATCTCGCTTCTAGTGTAGTCATTGAGGAGTCATTTGATATTGAGGACATTCTATGTGGTACTATATCAACTGCTGATGCATATGTTCATTAAGCTTCCACTCTATGCCATGCACAAGATATGTCGATCACTAAAGGTGATCTTATTGATGCCCTGCTTATTGTAAATGATGAACTTGGATTGTGGATTCAAGAGCATCATTTCATGTGACTCCTGTTAGGGAGTATTTTGCTATTGTTCATGTAGGAAATCATGGCCATGTTTACCTCGGAAACAATCATGCATATTCTATTGAAGGTATTGGCACTTTGCACTTGTCTTTGGTGATGTTGGAACTTGGTAGGCTGATTTTACATAATGTGCATTATGTACAAGGCATTAAAAAGAGCCTATTATCAGTTGGGCAAATGGATATGCATGAATAAAGAAGTGTCTTTGAAAAAGGCTATTGGAAACTAGTGAAAGGCTCAAGGTGATTTTGAAAGGCACTAAGAAAGGTACATTTTATTGCTTGCATCGGAAAGTTCTATTGTGGTGTCTCTCGTAAGTCTAATGTGCTTGATCTTGTTACTATGATGTTTGTAGCATGCTCATCAAATCTATAGGGGGTGCTCTTTACTTTGTTTCTTTTGTTGATGAATACTCTAGAAAGCTTTGGGTTTATTTGTTGAAATCTAAAGATGAAGCCTTTGCTGTATTCAGGAAATTTCACGCATTTGTGACCACCCAAACAAGTCGCGAGCTGAAATGCTTACGTATAGATAATGAAGGTGAGTTTACAAGTACTGAATTCAATATATTTTGTAAAACTCTTGGTATCGAGAGGGAGCTAGCAGTCCCATACAGCCCCTCTTCTAACAGTGTGGCTGAAAGGTATGATAGGACTTTATGTGAGCGGGTGAGATGCATGTTGTCCATAGCTAAACCTCCCGCATGGATTTTGGAGAGAGGCTCTCAAAATTGCAGATTATGTTTGCAATAGATCCCATGCACATCCTTTAAAGGTTTCATTCCCGAAGAGGTTCTCAGCAATCCATTCTCTTCTTTTTTGGAGCAAGCGAGCACACCACCATGTAGCTCTCCGCTACCTCTTTCAGATGTAAAAGAAGATAGGCCAAGGAAAAGGAAAAACAAGATGGGTTAGAAAAGTTTACTACTAGGCATATCACGAGCACGTAATTGGTCTGACAATTGACCAGAGATAGGTGGACTATGGACTAGTTGGGCATGAGTAGCCACTCCTGGGCTAGAACCATTCGGTCAATCAGTGGGTCTACTTCTGACCCAAGTTACTACACGGACTAGCTGGTCTAGTTTTGAACCATCGCTCGAGAGAGTATTCAACTAAATTGTCAGACCAATTATCAATTCACACCTACCACCATTGGATCCAAGGGTATGCACCTTTGATCCTTAGCTTGTCCTCTTCATATATCTAGAAACCATTTTATAGGTGAGAGAGCATAACGACAACCGAATACCGTGTTGTCTTCCATGATAGCCATGAAGACAACCTAGCACCATGTTGTATTTCATGCTATCCGGCAACATAGACCTCGTGATTCTAACGAGAGTATCTAGGAGTACTTTCTCATATCGATGGATTTTGAGATGATTGTGACTAACTTATGCACGAAGTATAGTTATAGGGGGACGCATCCCCCACCCTTAGGGACAGTGGGATAGTGTCCCCCACCTTTAGGGACAGTGGGACAATGTCCCCCACCCTTGAAATACCGAAGAAGGTCCGGGACAGCCAAATGTCCCCCGACAGGCCCTCATAACAGGGCCCGTCCTCGATACGGTGTCCCTATTTGGACTTTGTGGGGATGGCCATCCAATTGGCCCATCCCCTTTTTTTTATGGTTTTTTTTTTTTAAGTAAAATCCCATCCAGAAGCTTCTTTCAATGCCCTTTTAAAGAGTGTTTAGGACATTCGAAAACACACACAAGCATAGCTGAGCAAGCTGCCCTCTCTTGAAGACTGTTTTCAGAATGCCCTCTCTTGAGTCCGCCTCAAGGCTCAAGACATTAGCTCCTAGGTTCTAGCCCTTCCTACTCTCTTACCTTTGGAGTGTGCGAGCACCCATTATGACCTCTTCATCAAACACATACAAGAGAAGGAAAGCTGTCACAAAATGTTCATGGTGGGAAAAGATGGAGTTTGCCATCTCCGCCCAAGAAGGAGGTGGTTCAAGGCCATGGACATGCAAGTTATGTGGATATGAAAGGATGAGTGGGGCAAACAAGGTACATGCCCATCTTCTTCATGAGAGTGGCAATGAAACAAAGTTTTGTACTGCTGTCACTTAGGAGAAGAAGCAAGAGATTTTCAACAAACTTGCGGTGAGTGATGCCCATGTGCATGCCCATCATGCTTCACAAGCTCCCATCAGCCTTGTGACATTTGTGAGAACTTCTACCTCCATTTCCAAGGAGGCATATTGATTGGCAACGGCTACTCGACTTCGTTCCACCTCCACACCAAAAGATATGCCATCTTCAAGCTCCACACCATATGGATGTCCACATTGTCAACAGACCCTTGATGATAAATGGAATCCCAAATTGAAGGAAGAGGTTGACATGGGGTCGCAAGGTTTCTCTATCACGACCACAAATCTTTCAATGCAGCCCAGTAAGTCGTCATGACTCAAATGGCATAATTGAATTTTACATTTTACCTACTTATTTGCAATTTCTATAATGTAAATTCTCCTTTTGTTCATAGATCACCATACTTCAAGAAGATATGAAAAAACTTGGGGAATATGGACCACAATATGTTCCTTCCATTTCAGAGAGTTTGTGTATGACTCTACTACACAAGGAGAAGAAACTTGTGGATGCAGCATGTGAGAACATCCGAAAGTCATGGAAAAGAAATGGAGTGTCCTTGCTTGTGGATGGATGGAGTGATACACAACGGAGATCTATCCATGGAGTTGTTGCTTACTCCCGAGGTGAGATGTACTTCATATCATCCCATGATGCATCTGAGACAGAAAAATCAGCCAATGTTTGTTTTTGCATGGTTCATTGCCCAAATCATATTCCCAAAGACATTGACACTTTAGATTGGATTTTTCCTTCAATCAATGAGGCAATGCATTAGTAAGCTTCATCAACAATCATACATGTGTGAAGATACATGTGTGAAGAATGGGTTCAGCAAAAGATCTACTCTTGTTTTGCTCAAATATGTTGAAACATGATTTGCATATAACTTCATCATGTTACACCATGTTGTGAAGTGTAATGGTGTTTTAACAGGTCTACTATTGAGTCATGAATTTGTGGCAATGCGAGAGGCTTCCACTACAATAGAAAGGAACTCAAAAAACTAGCAAATAATGCAGCATGGTGGGAGAATATAAGCCGCATAGTGGATATCGTGCAACCACTTGTGCACTTGTTAAGAGTGGTGGCTTCTATGAAACCATGCATTAGCAAAGTATATGAAACTATGCATCGAACCATAGTGTCACTTAATAAACTAGTGTAAGAAGATGAGAAGTATGAAGAAATTTCATCAATACGTGTTCGACGATGGAATGCCTATTACTGCATTCAAGGTGCACCCTGAATTCCAAGATCAGAAACAATATGCTGATCTGGAGGTAGCAAGTGGATGGAGGACAATATTGGAGACTCTTGTCCCAGATAATACATCGAGGAGGCTTATTAGAGATCAGTTATCCAAATATAGAACTATGAAAGATGCTTCATTTTCATGTGTAGATGCACAAGAAGATAGGTTTCCTGTCTGCGCTCCTCTATGGTGAGAAGATTTTGAATTTGATGCTCCAGAGTTGTAACAATTGGCTATAGGGATACTTAACCAAGCTTTCACTACGAGTTGCCTTGAACAATTATGGAGTGTATATGGACATGTAGCCTCTAAGAAGAGGAACAGGCTTGATGTGCAACGTGCAAGTGATCTTGAATTTGTCGGTGCAAATTTAAGGATGCTTCGCAAGACTCAAAGCATGGCTTCAGATCCTTTTACAGAATGAGAGACGAAGGACAAGGTGCATGGTGAAGAACATGAGGAAGAGGCAATTGATGCAAAATACATTGAGCAAGAGGAGATTCAAAATGCACCATGAGCTACCACCTCTACTCATGTAGCACAGACTCCCCACTTGGATTCTCCTTGACACTAGTTATCTTAGATCTATCGTGATTCATCTATGTCGTATGGGCCATGGCTGTACTTTTTTGGTTTTATTCATAATATCTACCATTTTTTATATATAATAGCAATAAAGATGCTATGATGATGGAGATGTGCATGAGAGAACGAGTCGGAGGAGAAAGATGGAAGATGCGAGGGATGTGAAGGTCCCTTGGAAGAGTCTCCTAATAGAGATATGGTTGTTCTTTGTACAATAGAACAAAAGTCTCCCAGATTAAGAAAGAATGCCTATGTTTTTGCAATAAGAGAACTTGCCCATGAAATGTGAGAGGTCGCCCCAAGTTCATATTGCCAAGAGTCGCCCATGTTGGAGTTCGAGATCTGAGGAAGCACGCGAACAACACAAGGAAGAAGAAGAAGCTTGGAGCACAACTCACAATACCACTCAAGTAGCGAAAGATGTGCTTAACCACATGCCAATGCTTGACACTTGGGCAATGCATAAACCTGGTGATATATGAGACAACACACTGAATATCTAGCCAAGTAATACATAAGTAAATCAAGCATCCAACAACCTGCTGATAGTGAAGAGCATCAAATGCATCTCCAGCATCATGAAGACTCAATCATAAACCTGTCTTCATAGGGATGGCAATAGATTTGCAGTCTTCAAGGCCAAAACGCTGCAAAAATCTTTCAATATATTTGGTTTGACATAAAGTTATTCCGCCTTCATCTTGCATAAATTGAATGCCCAAATAATGATGCAAATGCCCCAAATCTGACATCTCGAATGAGGCATGCAGATCAGCCTTACAATCAGCAACATGTTTCTCATGAGGATCAGTGAGCACCATGTCATCAACATATACAACAATGATGAGAAGCACATCATTTGCACGCTTAACATATAAGGTGCTCTCAGTTGGATCGTTCTCAAAACCATGTGCAATCAGATAGGCATATATCTTTTCATACCAAGCACATGGTGCTTGCTTCAAACCAAATAATGCCTTCTTCAACCTGCACATTCCAACCATGATGAGCCACAAGTACACAGTTGCTACGAACAGTAGTCATTCGGCAAGAAGGAGCAAAGGTCTCATCAAAATCTATGCCTCTTTCCTGAGCATAACCCTTTGCATCAAGCCTAGCCTTATACCTATCAACTGTACCATCAAGATTACGCTTCAGCTTGTATACCCACTTAGTGCTAATGGCCTTCTTGCCTGAAGGCAAGTCACATAAAGACTAGGTACCATTCTTCATTATAGCATCATATTTAGATTGCATAGCAACCATCCAATTTTCAGAATTTTGTGCTTCATCAAATGAAACAGGCTCAGTCTCATCACAGAGACTAGAGGTAGCCATAGCATAGCAATCTGATGCAAAAGAAGCACTATGAGAGCCAGAACAAGTACGATATGATAGACGCGCATCTAATTTGTTGTCACGCAGTCTGCACCAGCCATTTTGGCATAATTTTTGCCTCCTCATTATCAGCTCTCTCATCAACAAGTGCATCATGTAAATCTGCATCATAAATAGAATGATCTGCATCATCACATGGAACTTGTAAAGGCTTAGAAGTTGCCTCATTAGGAGAAGCACTAGACTATCCACCTGTAAAAAGAGGAAGCAGAGTATCATACATGTCTTTGGAGCTAACTAATGTCTCCTTAGTACATGAAAGTAATGGCTGAATAGCATCTTCCACAAAAACATCACGGCTAATCAAAATGCGTTTCTGTCCACCTATAAAAAGAGGAAGCAAAGTATCATACATGTCTTTGGAGCTAACTAATGTCTCCTTAGTACATGAAAGTAATGGTTGAATAGCATCTTCCACAAAAACAATATCACGGCTAACCAAAATGCGTTTTGTCTGTGGATGATAGAGACGATAGCCTTTGCTTTCAAAACTATACCCAACAAAAATACATTTTACTACTTTGTCATCCAATTTCTTGCGTTGTTGTTCACGCACTAATGCATATGCCGTACAACCAAAAAACACATAGGTGAGCAACAGATGGCTTACGACCATGCCAAGCCTCATATGGAGTGATAGATTGCAATGCTTTAGTAGGATACTTGTTAAGTACATATGTTGCACACATATCAACCTCAAGACAGAAACTATGTGATGAAGCCTGACTCTTGACCATACACCTCGCCATCTCCATGAGTGATATGTTCTTCCGTTTCAGCAACTCCATTCTGTTGAGGTGTATACGGGGTTGTACATTGATGTTTTATCCCACGTTCAGCCAGAAATGTATTAAAGTCAGAAAACATATATCCCCCCTCCTCAATCAAAACAAAGGGTGCCCATTTTACATGTTGACAGATTTTCAGACAAAACCAAAAACTGTTTGAAGCACATAGACAGTTCGGAACTTTGCTTTCAATAAATATACCCATGCATAACTCGAAAAATCATCAATGAAAGTCATGAAGTAAAGATAGTTTCCAAAAGAGGGTGCCTACATAGGACCACAGACATCACTGTGAACAAGCTTCAATTTCTGAGTAGCTCGAGCTGAACCATCTTTTGGGAACAAGAAACGCTACATTTTGCCCAAAATAGAGCCTTCGCAGACATGTTTACGAGGTGCCTCAAGCTTGGGCAGAGAGGACACCATTTCAAATTTCTGCAAGCATAGCAAACTAGCAAAATTCAGATGACCAAAGCGTGCATGCCAAAGCTTTGCATCTTACAAGGCGTGAGAATCATGTACTGCACATGTTGAATCATTCATAGATTTTTCATAGCCTATGATCTTATAGAACCCACGACATAAGATGCGAGAAACAATAATGACATCTCCATTTGACAGATCATGAACCCAACATCTATCATCAACAATTTTCACAACCAAGCCAATCTTGGCTAGAGTTGAAACTGATAACAGATTTTTCTTGATCCCTAGCACAAATAAAGCATCTGACAATGTAAAAGAACTACCATAAGAAGTAGTTAGAATGATCTTACCAACTCCCATAATAGGATAAGAGGAGTTATTGGCGCATGTAACAATATTCCCTGTAGGGCTACGCTCGAGTGAAGTGAAGAAACTGTGTTGCGAGATAATATGTTTGATCGCCTCACTATCAAAGTACCAAACATCTGAGTCTACTGCAAACATACACTGTTCATGAGAAGATGGGTCATAACTGCAAATAGTGGTAAATGCCGATCCTTCATTGTGCACAAGATTAGCAAACTCTCTTTTAGGTATAGAGGCCTCTGCAACAACCATTCAAGCCTCTTTTTTCCTTGCCTCTTTAGCAGTCAGTTTTGGACAGCTCTTTATGACATGATCATTTCCTTTACAGTACTTGCAAAACAATTTTTGCTATTCTGTTTTCTCCTGATCTCTGTCTTCCTTCTTTGATTGTGCAGAATTAGCAGATTTCTGCTTAGTAGTAGAAGAGCTCCATTTACCTTTGCCCTTTTGACTAGCCAAGAAAGCTTGATCTGCAACATGCATAATGGACCTGTTCTGCCTTGTTAAGGCATTTGAATTGCTTTTTATCATCAAACGAAGAGCAGAAGTAAAACTCTAATATGAACCGTGAAGACCATTCACAACAGTCTGCACAAGTGAACTGTCCTTAGCTGTTGTGCAAGAGCGAATGTGAGGAATAATGGCACATTTGATAGACAAGGCTATCAATGCATCTGTCTAAGCATCTCTGCAATCCCAACGAATTCGTTCCGTAGTAGGTGCAGCACAAACCGCAACACGAACAGGAACATGAAGGATATCACCACCGGGGAAAAAACCTCCTAAAGAGGGAAAAAAGTGCCCCGGCAGTCCTAGTGTGTTGAGTCACCAAGAGTGGTCCACGGGTTGTTGGTCCATGACTTATGAGAGAGAAGTCACCCAAGTTTATGCCATATCAGAGAGAGAAGTCTCCAATGTAAATGATAGAGAGAAGTCGCCTAGATCCATCTATCAAATGAATTGCAGATAGCTCCAAGTTGCCTTGTTTCCCTTGTACATAGAGTTGTAGTCTCCTTGGCTGGAGAGACATTGGACACAGTGGAAAAGTGAGTCTCTTGGGATTTAGAGTCATAGTTGCTAGGAAACGTTTGAGAGCCGCCTTTTGCACATTCAAAAAAGGAGAGAGAAGGAGAATTAGATGGATCCCTAAGCATGCTACATAGTTAAAAAAGACTCACACCATTTTTCCAAAATAAAAACCTTTTAAATCTCTCTTACCATTCAAATCTTAAGAAGCGATTTTTAACAAGGCCTTATCCACCGTTTTCTTTATAACAAAATACTTCGTTTCGTTAATGTATTCTTACACTCAATAAAATTTCATTAATCAATAAAATCCGTAAGGCATAGGTTTAAAAAAATTCTTGTGTTCTTGATTTATATAATGATAAATGAACTACTTAGGTAGATAGGTTTGTTTATAGAACATCGATGGAGAAAGATAGTATCATATATATGGGAATAGTTTGTTTACAAAATCTTAATGATTTATATTTTGTTTCTTCTTGTTTTCCTTTTCAACAAAATCTTCATTATCGTTGCTGTATTCTTGCATTCCATAAAGGTTGATAATAAATGAAGAGACTAATTTAAGTATAGATGAATAATTTTCTTGTATTCTGGACTAACAATAATATATTGGTCAGATAAATGGATTCTTTTGTAAATACATAGATAATAATAGATAGTAGACCATCCATAGAGAGACAAATAAATGGATGGAAAGAAAGAAAGGTTAATAGCAAGTTAATAGATAGATAGATCACAAGTGAAAGTCGTGGACCTTTTTCTAATTTGATTACTCCATGCTCTCACATGGTACCTGTTGAGAATTTAAGGTTCATGGACAACCATAAGCCAAGCTCAAGCATTAAATTGAAGGTCCAAAAGTTTACGTGTTTGGGAAAGCTAGGAGTGTCCAAATTGAGGATGTTATAGCTCATTGGAAAGCTATAGAAGTCTAGTGTACAAATTTTCAAAGCCATCTGAAACCTGAGTTGCGAGCAGTCTTCAGTCCAGGTCGACTATGTCAGAAAAAAAAATAGATCCTAGAAGGGTCCATGCACTTTTGTTGCATATAGGAAGTGTACAAATCTTCAATCAGTATCAAGAGAAGTGAAGCTCATTATTGCTCTTTCATAAAACAATCGGCAGATGGCAACCTAATATTTGGTATTATGTGTCAATAACATGCTTTTAGCAGGGAAAAGTACTTGTGCATTATCTAAGCTGAAAATACAATTAAAATCAGAATTTTTTGTGACGGATTTGGAATCAGCAGAACATATTTTGGCAACTCTCTCTCTCTCTCTCTCTCTCTCTCTCTCTCTCTCTCTCTCTCTCTCTCTCATCTCTCTCTCTCTCTCTCTCTCTCTCTCTCTCTCTCTCTCTCTCTCTCTCTCTCTCTCTCTCTCTCTCTCTCTCTCTCTCTCTCTCTCTCTCTCTCTCTCTCTCTCTCTCTCTCTCTCTCTCTCTCTCTCTCTCTCTCTCTCTCTCTCTCTCTCTCTCTCTCTCTCTCTCTCTCTCTCTCTCTCTCCCCCCCTCCCGCTCTCTCCCTCCCTCCCTCCCTCCCTCCCTACCTCTCTCTCTCTCTCTCTCTCTCTCTCTCTCTCTCTCTCTCTCTCTCTCTCTCTCTCTCTCTCTCTCTCTCTCTCTCTCTCTCTCTCTCTCTCTCTCTCTCTCTCTCTCTCTCTCTCTCTCTCTCTCTCTCTCTCTCTCTCTCTCTCTCTCTTTCAGACATCAGCCATCAGCTCCTTCCCACACACCATCCATTCTGGTCACACACCTCCTTACCCAGTCACTTGAGCCTCGCCCTACTAGTTCTTCTCTCTTCACAGCAAAGATGGTTGAGAGGGCCATAGGACGACTACAACATGGATGTTCGATAGACCAGACGGGATTGTCGAGCGAGCATCTCATATACGCAGCCTCCACTATAGCCCCGTTGATTGCAGATGTCCTCAACCCGACCATAGCAGAGGGCTTCCCAAAGGAGTGGACTAGGCACACCATGGTGCCTATCCACAAATCTGGGGACACCTTGGACCCAGGGAACTACAGGACCATCATGATTGGCCACACCATGGCCAAACTATATGGTGCCATACTTGAGGCAAAGCTCAGCTCATATGCAGAGATTGAGGGGCTACAAGCACGAGGCCAAGCAGGTTTTCGACGAGCTTTCTCCACTATTGATCACATCTTCATTTTGTGTTGCCTCATTGATGGGGCAAGGGTGCGGAAGAAGAGATTATATTGCTGCTTTGTGGACTTCCGCAAAGCTTTTGATACAGTGCCATGAGAGAGGCTCTTCCGACACCTCAGAGCTTGGGAGCACCATCAGGGATGATTTGGGCCATCTATGCACTCTATGAGCAAGTGACTAGGTGGGTAGAGTGTCCAAGAGGTACGTGTGATGCCATCTCTAGCACCATCAGTGTTAAGCAAGGATGTCCACTCTCCCCCATTCTATTTGGTCTCTACATCAACGAGATTGAGGACTACATTCTCCGAGTTGGAGGAGAGAGTGCATACCTCACACAGGTCCACGTGTCCACATTTATTATATGCCGATGACATTGTATTGATTTCAGAGTCACCCGAGGGATTACAACGCCACTTGGATGCCCTCGATGAGTTTTGTACTCAAAGGGCTTGACAATAAACCTTGGCAAGACCAAGGTCATGATCTTTCACACCTCCCCCATGATGAGAGCAGGATTCACAGCTGGCAGTGGACAAATTGAGATGGTCACTTCCTATGTCTACCTCGGAGTCACATTCACGAGCTTGCCAGGCCCCTTCAACATGAGACATGAAGCCACCGATAGACTCACACGAGGATATGCAACTTTAGCCATGTTAGAGTGGAGATGTCACCAGGCACACTTCCAGTAGCCCTGCACGAAGGGGTGGCTATTTGACACACTAGTCAGACCAGCTATGATGTATGCTATGATGTATGCTATGATGTATGCTGCGACAGTTTGGGCCCAAGCCTCACAGTTCCCAGTGGAGTGTGATAGAGAGGCTTCAGGTACTATGATCTCGCGACTATTTTGTGGGAAACCATTAGTGCCACATGACATCATCAGCGAAGAGCTAGTTGCACCACCCATGGTAGTAGATGCACTATTCGAGACTTTCTACTTTATTCCACGAATGAGGGAGCTCCCTACAGATAGACTCACACACACAGCTTTTGAGGCATCTATACAGATATCAGAGTCAGGATATGAGAGAGCTTGGTACACTCATGTTAGAGTCTTGTTTGATAGTCATGGACTTGATATGGACAGATAGCCGCCTTTTCAATATGACCCAGACTCACCTCACATTCACCTCTCTCGTCGTGAGAGGAATATTGTGATGAGACAGGATCTCTGGCAGCTCTACATTAGTCACACATGCCACACACCACACATGGGATCGAGACTATCGCACTACCGCGACCAGTTCTTAGACATCCTAACGGACAGTTTCATCCAGCGACCACGCTACATGGATACTTACATGCCTCATAGCTCGAGGGTAGCGATTAACTAGTTGAGAGTCTCATCACACCAACTAGAGATTGAGACGGAAAAAGCCGCAGACATCCCCAGAGAGGAGCGGATATGCATGGTATGCAGACTAGAGATGGAGGATGAGGAGCACTTTGTATGCAAATGTAGCGCATATGATGACATCAGAGGCAAATACGAGACTCTGATTACAAGGCAGCCCACCCTCCAAGAGATCATGGACTCTAGAGAGCAGCAACAGCTCAAGCGATTCTTACTTGAGATAGAGAGTCACAGAGATTCCCTACTCTAGCCTACTACAGCAGCCCACATAGGGGGGGAGACAATGTGAGCTCACTGACTTCTTTGTTCCACGACGTGTAACAACCCTTCCCCCTCAACTCACACACCGAGAGGGGTGATTCTTCAACAGGCTCAGACCTCTCGAGCTAGAAGACGATCCCGTGCTAGGAGACGACCCCATGCTGTAGGATATCGGGCCCCTTGACTTCACCGACACCAGATTGCAGAGATCCAAGCTCGTGACCATCGCGCCATGGGGGAGAGACGATCCCAGATGATGGCTGATCCCGCTACAGCCATCAGGGCAGCCCTGACTCCACCTCCACCTATGTATCACATCTTACACCCGCCCACTAGTACAGGATGGAGCAAGTTACTCGTTTCATATATATTATCATGCTTTTTGTACTACCCTTTTGCATATAGACTATCATAGATATCGCACTCCATACACCCCCCCCACTTTCATGGGTATCTCCACATGCATACTACGGACATCTATATCAGCTTTACCATTTTTTTCAACACTTTTATCTTTTCTGATTGACAGAAGATACACCCATCTACATGGATTTGTCTCATAGGCCGAGTTCGGCCTCCTAATAGACGTAAAAACACCTTCTTCTTCTTCTTCTTCTTCTTCTTCTTCTTCTTCTTCTTCTTCTTCTTCTTCTTCTTCTTCTTCTTCTTCTTCTTCTTCTTCTTCTTCTTCTTCTTCTTCTTCTTCCTCCTCCTCTTCTTCTTCTTCTTCTTCCTCCTCCTCTTCTTCTTCTTCTTCTTCTTCTCTCTCCCCCCTCTCCCCCTCCCTCTCTCTCTCTCTCTCTCTCTCTCTCTCTCTCTCTCTCTCTCTCTCTCTCTCTCTCTCTCTCTCTCTCTCTCTCTCTCTCTCTCTCTCTCTCTCTCTCTCTCTCTCTCTCTCTCTCTCTCTCTCTCTCTCTCTCTCTCTCTCTCTCTCTCTCTCTCTCTCTCTCTCTCTCTCTCTCTCTCTCTCTCTCTCTCTCTCTCATTGCCCACCTCTTCAACCGTGCATTGGTTGAAGGATTCCCGGACTCATGGACTAAGCACACCATAGTGCCCATTCATAAGTCAGGTGATACTATTGATCCAGCTACATACCGGACGATCATGATTGGACCTATATTGGCCAAGTTATATGGGGCAGTACTGGAGACAGAGTTGAGTACTCTCGCTGAGAGGAAGGGTATCACGGCTCCAGGACAGGCAGGTTTCAGACGAGATTACTCTACTATTGACCACATCTTCACTCTGAGATGCCTGATCGACCAGGCAAGGGTGAGGAAGAGGAGATTATATTGTTGCTTTGTGGACTTCTGCAAAGCATTTGACACTGTTCCCAAGGATCGACTCTTCATACGACTACTTGATATCAGAGCTCCGGAGGAGATGATATGGGGAATCTACGCCTTATACGAGACAGTATCTCGTAGAGTCAGATGCCCAACGGGCTTATCTGATCCACTTGCTAGCACTATCGGGGCGAAGTAAGGATGCCCTCTTTCACCCACCCTCTTCCGTCTCTACATTGATTTTAGTGGACTTCATACAGCAGCAGGGGGGAGATGGCATTGAGGTACGGGGAGCCACTGTCCATATTCTTTTATACGCTGATGATATTGTATTGGTTTCAGAGTCTGCAGAAGGTCTACAGCATCATCTACATGGCCTCGATGACTTTTGCAAACACAAAGGGTTATCTGTGAGCCTTGGTAAAACCAAGGTCATGATCTTTCATACATTTGCACATGTACGCAGACATAGTTTCTTCACGGAAGCAGGTGGACCGATCAAGGTGGTCGGATCATATGTTTACTTGGGAGTGACATTTACAGCAGCATCAGCGGTCTTCTCTATGTCTCAAGGAGCATGTGACCGCATCACACGTGGGTACGCAGCACTAGCTTTGATGGAGAGACAGTGCCACCAGGCATATTTTCAGGAGCCCCGCACAAAGGGGTGGCTCTTTGACACTTTGGTTACGCCAGCGCTCATGTATGGGGCAGCCATATGGGGGCCGGGATTAGCTACATCAGTATGGACAGCATTAGAGAGGCCACAGATCCTCATGATTGCCAGACTTATCCGAAGCAAGCCTTCAGTACCACATGATATCATTAGAGCAGAGCTCGCTGCACCACCGATGCTAGTTGAGGCACTGTTCCAGACAGTATGCCTAGTACACAGACCTCGGAGCATGGATACAAAGCGCATTGTTTATCGTGCTTTCCACGCATCACGTGATATGGCATTAGCAGGTGACACCTCTTCATGGTATGCACAGACACGAGCCTGGCTGGCCCACCATGGCTTTGACATAATAGACAGGCTACCACCACTACAGTATGACTCACATGCACCCACCTACTCGCTCTCTCATCAAGACAGGAATAGGGTCATTCCTCAGAAGATATGGCATACATACATACAGAGGACATGGGTGAGCCCTAGGGATACATTGCCACCAAAAATGCTCTATTACCGCGAGCATTTTCTACATATATCGGACGTGGGCTTCATCGAGATCCCGAGATACATGCAGACATGCCTTCCCCACCACCTCCGAGTCGTCATTGGGAAGCTCCGGGTCTCATCACATCAACTCGAGATTGAGAGGGGTCGGTCTAGGGGAGTCCCCCGTGAGGAGAGGTGGTGCCCAATATGCCAGACAGAGGTAGAGAGTGAGGAGCATTTTGTTATCAGATGTCGAGCATACTTAAATCCAGCTAGAGGAGTCACTCCAGTTGTGCATGACTATGGGAGACCAGCGACGCTTGGGGCGCTTCCTCACAGGAGCATAAGAGAGGCGAGAGCGATCACTACAGCCCACACATCAGCCACGGGTGAGTACCCAGCAGACCATTACCCAGTTCTTTCAGCGAGCAGAGCTACATCAGACAGGTCCTTCTATAGGGCTCACACTCCACCAGGCAGCAGAACAGAGAGCACAACGTCGACCATGCATGGTAGGATATCCTCGACCCCGACTATATCAGGAGGATATCTCACGCATCAGGACAGCCTACGACCACATGATGGAGCATAGGCGTTCCACCACCCCCTGGGTTGTCTTCCTTCACGAGGCACTCAAGCCACCATCGATGTACCACATACTACACCCACCTCCCCCCATCACCAGTAACTAGGGTGTTTTGCTCACTCATATTATGGATCCCCCTATATTAGGTGGCCACTATCTGCTGAGTCAGAGCCACTTTTCCCCATCCTTTTACCAACCCTAGACAGCTTTGTGTTTATTTCGTTTCATTTTCTACATATGGTTACTACACTTGTACATGGGTTTTGTCTCATAGGCCAAGTTTGGCCTCAAGAAGACGTTAATATGACTCTCTCTCTCTCTCTCTCTCTCTCTCTCTCTCTCTCTCTCTCTCTCTCTCTCTCTCTCTCTCTCTCTCTCTCTCTCTCTCTCTCTCTCTCTCTCTCTCTCTCTCTCTCTCTCTCTCTCTCTCTCTCTCTCTCTCTCTCTCTCTCTCTCTCTCTCTCTCTCTCTCTCTCCCCCCCCCCCGCCCTCCCTCCCTCCCTCCCTCTCTCTCTCTCTCTCTCTCTCTCTCTCTCTCTCTCTCTCTCTCTCTCTCTCTCTCTCTCTCTCTCTCTCTCTCTCTCTCTCTCTCTCTCTCTCTCTCTCTCTCTCTCTCTCTCTCTCTCTCTCTCTCTCTCTCTCTCTCTCTCTCTCTCTCTCTCTCTCTCTCTCTCTCTCTCTCTCTCACACACACACACATACACACAAAATTTTGGTACACTTCTTACATAAAGCAAATCAATCACAAGAACAAATGATCAAGATATGGGTAAAAAATGTGATCACTTGTGTCTCCAAAAAAAAAAGCGAATTGCTATCACCTTCATTAGATTGTTGGCAAGTGTTGCTTTTAGCATTGTGTCTGGCTGCACATGGAAAAAATAAATGTAGTCAAACAAAATGATAATACATTCGTCTCCCACCCCCTTATGTGGATGTGTGGGTTTTTCTTTTTCTTTTTTTTCCCCAGGGTGTGTGTGTGTGTGTGTGTGTGTGTGTGTGTGTGTGTGTGTGTGTGTGTGTGTGTGTGTGTGTGTGTGTGGGGGGGGGGGGGGGGGGGGGGGGGGGGGGGGGGGGGGGGGGGGGGGGGGGGGGGGGGGTGTGTGTGCGCGCGTGCGCGTGCGCACACGTCATAGTGGAATGAATGGGGGGAAAAGGGAGCTCTCAAGGCTAGGCTAGAAATTAACATGTACTTACATTTTAAAATTTAATTTACCTAAGTATGCAAAAATACTGACTTCATATCCTACTCACAAATAACATAAGCATTGTGACAAGCTTCCACAAGTATCAGCAAAAAACAAAACCCTTACATCCATGCATGTCTACATCAGAAGTTAAATAAAATAAGAGAGTAAGGAGTGAGGTCCTTCTCTCTCTCTCTCTCTCTCTCTCTCTCTCTCTCTCTCTCTCTCTCTCTCTCTCTCTCTCTCTCTCTCTCTCTCTCTCTCTCTCTCTCTCTCTCTCTCTCTCTCTCTCTCTCTCTCTCTCTCTCTCTCTCTCTCTCTCTCTCTCTCTCTCTCTCTCTCCCTCCTTGTCCGGAGAGCTCGTCCACATCAGAGAGAGATTCAGGCGATTCACGCACGCCATGACATGGAGATACAGAGACGTCAGCAGCGCACCCCTATCGATTTGGACACCCAGAGCATTTTGAGGATCGCCATGATGCCTTACCCACCGATGCATTATATCCTACACCCACTCCAGGCATTTAGGGGGTTGTGATACCATCGAGCCTCCCCTCCCTATGCATATCATATTTGTATCTCACCCATTGAGCATATAGAGTGCATACCCATAGCACCCCACACCCTTGATGCCAGCTACTATCCCTCCTTTTATACCCGTTTGCAGTACTCACACTTTATTTTCGTTTTGGATCACAGTGGTTTGGATCATACTGATGTATATGTTTTGTCTCATAGGCCGATTTTGGCCTCTAATAGACGTTAGAAAGTCTTTCTTTCTTTCTTTCTTTCTCTCTCTCTCTCTCTGTGGGGGACTTCAATGGCCGCACTCAGTCGCATCAGTGCGAGGCATATGACATGGATCACCCGCATCTCATGAGGGCCAGAGACCCGGTTGAGATTAGCACCAGCAGAGTATCGGCAGATACGGGTCAGGACACCACCGGCTATGGCAGACATCTACTCGAGCTAGGCAGTCGACATCATCTCGTTATATATAACGGGATGAATCGGTGGCCAGGTTCAGGCGGATTTACTTGCTTCCCTCACGGGGGAGGTGAGAGCACAGTCGACTACATTTTGGGTACTACCTCTGGAGCTTCACTCATCCCTTCACTTAGTATTGGACGACGCCCACTCGGTGCGGACCACACATTTATTACATTCACACTCTCATCTCCGATTCCATTAGACCCTCCCTCACCCACTGAGATACATACCACGATACACTTCACACACGTTTATTCACACCATTTACACACCCGCCTACTCTTCCTCGATCCATTCTCACCTTTGGACACACTTACATCACATATCACCTCCATCCTACAGGACTCAGCTCTCCGCAGCTTCCCACAGCGCACACATATGCACCCTCCACGCACAGGATCCATGCCCCAGAACCGTTGGTATGATGCAGACTGTCGTGAGCTGCGGAAGCACCTACGGATTTTAGAGCTTAGAAGAGATATTACACACACACAAGCACAGCGTCGCATATAGAGCCTTACTCGCCGCAAAGGGCGAGATTGGGAGGAGAGACAGTATTGGGATATTTACCATTTGCTCATGAGTCGAAACAGTGTAGTGGCATGGCGACATTTGAGAGAGAGGAGACAGCAGACACCTATCCGAGACCCGAGCACTTGGCATAGCTATGCACGGAGCCTATACGAGATCCCAGACCAGCCTCCCATTCCCATACCGCAAAGCCCACGTCCTACTACCTCTGACTTCTTCACACCCACTATGGTGGGACGCGCTATTGCCCGGCAGCAGCATGGCAGGGCCCATGATCATTTCGGTTTACAGGCAGAGCACCTCATCTATGGAGGCACGACTCTTGCACCGCTCATTGCCCATCTCTTCAACCGTGCATTGGTTGAAGGGTTCCGAGACTCATGGATTGAGCACACCATAGTGCCCATTCATAAGTCAGGTGATACTATGGATCCAGCTACATACCGGACGATCATAATTGGCCCTATATTGGCCAAGTTATATGGGGCGGTACTAGTGACAGAGTTGAGTACTCTCGCTGAGAGGAAGGGCATCAGGGCTCCAGGATAGGCAGGTTTCAGACGAGATTACTCTACCATTGACCACATCTTCACTCTGAGATGCCTGATCGACCAGGCAAGGGTGAGGAAGAGGAGATTATATTGTTGCTTTGTGGACTTCCGCAAAGCATTTGACACTATTCCCAGGGATCGACTCTTCCGACGACTACTTGACATCGGAGCTCCGGAGGAGATGATATGGGGGATCTACGCCTTATACGAGAGAGTATCTGGTAGAGTCAGATGTCCAGGGGGCTTATCTGATCCACTTGCTAGCACTATCGGGGTGAAGCAAGGATGCCCTCTCTCACCCACCCTCTTTGGTCTCTACATTGATGAGATAGTGGACTTCATACAGCAGCAGGGGGGAGATGGCATTGAGGTACACGGGTCCACTGTCCATATTCTATTATACGCTGATGATATTGTATTGGTTTCAGAGTCTGCAGAAGGTCTACAGCATCATCTACACGGCCTAGATGACTTTTGCAGACACAGAGGGTTATACAGAGGGTTATCTGTGAGCCTTGGTAAAACCAAGGTCTTGATCTTTCATACATCAGCACAAGTACGCAGACATAGTTTGTTCACAGCAGCAAGTGGACCGATCGAGGTTGTCGGATCATACGTTTACTTGGGGGTGACATTTACAACAGCATAAGGGGTCTTCTCTATGGCTCAGGCAGCCCGTGACCGCATCACACGTGGCTACGCAGCACTAGCTTTGATGGAGAGACAGTGCCACCAGGCATATTTTCGGGAGCCCCGCACAAAGGGGTGGCTCTTTGACACTTTGGTTACGCCAGCGCTCATGTATGGGGCAGCATATGGGGACCAGGATTAGCTACATCAGTATGGACAGCATTAGAGAGGCCACAGATCCTCATGATTGCCAG